>CM075346.1:130915000-131507500 GCA_037693485.1 Kitagawia praeruptora
AATGATAAAAAAATTGTTTCTAATGAAAATTAAACCCCTTACCTCTAACTTAGAAATGAGATTCTTTGCCACTATCCTATATATAAGTTTTGAGAATGTTTTATTTTTGGTTATATATACATCATGATTACATAATTTTTTAGATATATGTTGCATATTAAGCATTAACATGTTCAAGCACCATTTAATTATGATTTTACTAGCAAGCTCGTGCCTTGTATGCAAATGTCGAACCGTTGATTACTTATGACAATTTTTTGGTACTACGACACAAGATCAATAACATTTATATCTGCCAGCTGTAAAGGACATCAAAATTATATCTGAAACAAGATTCTGTAAGTCATTTTTTAAGAACAACTATCTTTATGATCATGGAACTAGCTTGTAGGGTTGATAAATATTTTCTCTTTATCTTTTGGATTACTGTACCAAAGTTTCAAATGCTTTTGTTCGTGGTTATTTCATTATACGTTAGCATAATCTTGAATCTTCACAATGAATTAAAGTACTCCATCAAACAGAGAACTACCATGATCTTTGAACCCCAGAATTTTTCCTAAATGAATTATTGTTGTTTTTATAAAAATTTAAAAATAACGTAGAGTTCAGATTTAGACATAATTCATTTAGAAAAACCTACTCTTGTCTTCAATAGGAAACTTCTTATTTAAATTACTGTAATCTTAGCCATATTTTCACTTTGATATTAAATTACTATAATCTCAGACATATTTAAATTACTGTATAAGGGTCTCAATGTAGATGTGCTTTACTAAAACATGAAATAATTAGTATTTTGATAAATTATAGGGAAAACTTTGATGGCAACCTATGTGTACAAATATGCGATTGATTCAAAGGCAAGTAAAACAGAGATCGAAAATTTTCTATAACATGTTTCGGCTGCATATGCATGATCCAAGACTATTGCCAGATAATGTAGACTAAATCATATACAGCTATGTACATTTACAGGAGTACTGCTTAACAAGGTACATATGCAAGAGCCCTGCTTAACAAGGTGCATACATCTTAAATGGGTCTTACTCATCAATTACTATTTTATTTCTGAAATAAAATAATTACAAGTTTAAGAGCACTCCAAAGATACATGTGCCCTGTTTAACAAGGTGCATACATCTTCAATGGGTCTTACTTCTCAATTACAAGTTTATAAAGAACACATACACACATAGCAATCACCCTTATCGCAATCAACAATTTTTAGTGGAGAAAGATAACAAGCGTAATCACTACTGTATTTTGAAGGACGTGCATGCAATTCAATAACAAATGAGTTAGAGCGTACCCGTACATTGCACGGACTACAAAGCTAGTTATTACCTAAAAAAAGAAGTGGTTTATTTCGGACGGAAACACCAAAATGTAAAAGTTCACTATATTTCGATCTGTTTTTGAACTACGAAACTGGTTACTAAAGCCTTGCCTTGGATCTGTTTTTGGCAAATAAATAGAAAAAGCAAAAATGTGAGGATGACCTCAGGAGAAAACCCTGAGGTTAAAAGCTTTTTAATACAAATTTTAGGGCATTTAGGTAAATTTACTAATAAAAAAATTAATATTTACGAAGATGCCCATGCGGAGCCACTTATTCTAAAGGCTATTTGTTAGAACCTCAGGAGAAATCCTGAGGACAACCTCAGACCCATTTTTCTCATTAGTCATAATCCCGAGTAAGTGCAACCCTCAACCGACTAATTTCCGATTAGTTTTCTGTAAGGTAACTAATTGATTCGATTTTTGAAATTCGATTAGTTTTGTGAATTTATTTTAAATAATATGTTTAATTATAAATTAGATTAAAATATTGAATATTATTATAATATCCGATTAATATTCCGATTAATCATTCTGATAAATTCCCAATTATCCTATTAATCTTAAATGGGATAATAAATTATTTCGTCCTTCAACTTTATGCTGTTTTTGGTTTAGGTCCCTGAACTATGAAAAATAATATACGGATACCTAAACTTTTAAAATTTCTGATTGACATCCTTCCTTTCGCGAAATGAAGTGAAAATTTAACATGTTAATCTTCGAGTGATTATAAGAACATGGGTGGTGAAAATTTTCGATTTCGAATTCACTAACATATAGAAATCTGTACTTTAATTTCAAGAACACGAAAAAAAACTTACTAAAATCTGCAGATTTGCATATGTTAGTGAACTCGAAATTGAAAACTTTCACCACCCATGTTCTTATAATCACTCGAAGATTAACATGTTAAATTTTCACTTAATTCCGCGAAAGGAAGGATGTCAATCAGAAATTTTAAAAGTTTAGGTATCCGTATATTATTTTTCATAGTTCAGGGACCTAAACCAAAAACAGCATAAAATTGAAGGACGAAATAATTTATTTTCCCATCTTAAATCGATATTTCAACCGATTTATACATATTACATCTAATTTTTACAACTTGACGATCATTTTTTTTTTTTGCTTTAACAACTTGACGATCATTACTAGTAACACTTTGATATGATTAAATAAAAAGTGTTTTAAAAGAAGTGTATCAAAGTAAGCGGACCAGAGTCCCAGATTTCAGGCGGCAGAGAGATAGATACTGTAGTAGTATAGTCTAGTAGGCTAGTACATACATATATTCTGACAAAGATTCAAATTAAGTTGCAGATGCGGGGCCATTCGGAAGCACGTGTATGACTGAGATGTCAATTTCTACTGCCGATAAATAATTGTTTGTCTAAAGATCTGAGTGATATATAGAGTAGTCGTATTTTTTAATTATTTTATTTTATTCACTCGTTTACCAGCTAGACACCAGCTGTTGTTGAATTTGACTAATCGTGTCAATATCAAAATCAGAGCTACTCCACTTGAATAAATAGTAGTATTCGAAATAGTACCGAAATGCAAGTTTGTATTTTACAAAACACTTTATAAAATTATTGTTTTTGTAATTTAAAATATTAAAGAAACTTAATTTTTTAAAAAGATTTTTCCTTAAAAAGAGTAGGAATGAGAAAATCTCAAAAGTACATGGTTATGGTTATGTAAGTCGTGAAATCTTATTGATTTTCAAACAAGAAATGCCTAAAGAAAATTATATTCCAATCGAATTAACATCAACATGGTTAAATATTTCATAACATAGGACATAACTTCTCCATTATCCTCTTCCTATATATACATATTTATTTTATCCCAATTTATAACTCAAAAGGAGCCAAAAATCTGATATATATATTTGACACGGGTTAATGCAAAATACAAACATCTTTTACAAAAAAAAATTAATTAAAATTTTCCCATTTATAACTATCATTTTCATCGACAACAACCTTTTACAAATCGGAGTGATACTCTTCTCATCTAATAAATTATGTACTCTTTGTCATCTAGGAAAATGTGGGAAATCTAAAAATTATTTTCAATTGTCACATGTCTTGTTCTAATTGATTATAAAAATTCGATTCTTTTCGTTTTTAAAATAACTGTCCACGTTTAATTTTGCGCACAGTGCATTGAATATAACCGTGTATAAATTAATTTTCAAAATATTTTAAAATGGAAGGAATAATCAAAATTAATTAAAGTTTTTTTTATAAAAAAACACCAATTAAAAATTTCCATATGCTACCTGGTCATTTGGAATAACTTTTTGTGAGCTTTATTGGATTCCATGCATTTCTCTTTCATCTAAGCAAGAACAAAATTACTTTCCAGTTTCCACCATTATCTCAGACACTGACACATTCATGGACTTGCAGATGATAACAGGCTTGTGTTTAGCAGTTGTGACAGTAATAGGATGGAGAATATTGAACTTGATTTGGATCAGGCCCAAGAAGGTGAAAAAGATATACTTAGAAAGCAGGGCTTTCAAGGAAATTCTTACAGGCTTTTTTATGGAGATACCAAGGATTTTCCTGCTATTGAAAAACAAGCCATATCGAAGCCCATTATTGAAGCATCTGTACGTGATTTTTGATAACCTATTTGATTCGAATTCGTAATATATTTGGGGAAAAAAAATTTGTACTTTCTTATTGCTCCAATTTTTTTTTATAAAGATTTAAGTTTCGAATTCTTTGACTAACTTATTAAAATTAATATTTATAATATCATATTAAAAACAAATTATAAAAAATTGAAAATAATCCATGTTTTACACGGGCTATAAGTTAACAAGTGTAAGTGGAATTTTATCCAAAATTTTGGTAGTCGGTTGTCTAATAGACAAAACAAATAAGAACCGATAAAAAGATGAAAAATGGTGCATCTAGCATAAAAATATTTTATATTTTAACACGTAAACTAAAAACTATATTTATATTGAAATACAAAAAAGTGTTCGTCAATGATTTAAATCAAATATATTTAGTTTTTCCACATTGAATAAGATTATCAATGTAGGTCTTTTACATTGAATTAGATTAATGTAAAAATTAGTAATTATATTTTTTTTGAGATTGTGAGTGCTTTCATTTGGATAATAATTGTTAAATCATCACTAAGTTAAAGGTAATTTTATGAGTTTATGTGAGTTATAAAATCATTCAAATCTGATTTAGATCTCTAGATAATAGAGCCCAAAAAATAAATATGAACTTTTTTAATATTAATAAAAAATAAATTGAATTTAATTCTAATATAATTTTTTTTAATTATATCATTTTCAGATTATAATTTTATTTTTAAAATTCAATTTCAAAACAACATTTTCTAATTATGTTATTTATATATATATTTTTTAATATGATATAAGTCTATTTTAAAAAATATTAACTTCTACGTTTCTGATTATTTTGGTCAGGAACAAAAATTTAGGACCATTATGAGGAAGATTATTTTAAGCTCATTACACCGTTGTCATCTCCCGCAACATAATGCTCTTCCGGCCCACATGTCTACAATAATATTACACTGTAAATGAACTTTGGCTTCTACAATACATTTCCCGTTTCGATTTGTGATTTTTAATCTTATTATAGAACATTTTTAGTGACCTTTTTTTTTTCAATATTGAAGTTTGTGTTTACTGCCATAGTTTTTTTTGATGAAGTACCGTGCACTTTTTTTTAATAAATAAGTTATTATAGTGGTGATATGGGTTAAAAGTAAGTCCTAAAGACACATTTAATGTGGTATTAATTAGATCTTGTATGGTCCAGATATGGGGCCCACCAGATGGCCTAAAAACCCTAATTAAATATTAATTTCGTAGTTAATATTTAGGGTAAATTAACAGCTGAGAATACAAATCAAATAAGGATGTTATCTCTTCAAAGAGTAGCCTCCAAGGCACATAGTCATACAAGGAAACAAACTCCTACAAGGCAGGAGTCTAGAACTTTCCTCAAGGCTGACTTGCCCACCAAGTCACCTAACCCTATCACAATTCTTAGGCTTCTCAGCCTATATAAAGGGTCAGACCCCTCACCTCAGAACTACGTTTTTTGGCTTGATCTTTGATACACATCAAAGTACGTAGACATCTTGTGAAGGCAGATTCAGCCACGAACACGAGAGCAGCCATTAAAGCACGAAGCTCACGCACCCTAGCATTAATTACATACAAACCCTAGCCACAATTTAACAATCTAGTTTTATTCCACAACATTTGGCGCCGTCTGTGGGAAAAAGACATCAACCATGGTAACTACACGAAGAACAACACCAATCACTACTGAGGCTCTACCCCTAAGCTCCGCTCCGCCTGTTACTGAGCAGGTACCCCCAGCCACATGGGCGATTACTCAAGCTCAGGTTTCTCAACCTCCAGGGACTAATCCCCATGCCGAGGGGACGTTACCTATGGTCATCCACCCCGGAACCAGCTCCCTTCAGACGTTGGTTTCTCCTTTAATTAATCCTAACCGCCCACCACCAGGAGCACAGATCCATACTACGGATCTCCCCAGGAACACCAATCCAATGTATGGTCTGCCTAATTACCCTCCTGGACCCAGTGGTCATGCCTTGCAAATCAGAGATCGAGAGCATCTTGACTACTCTGGCCCCTATGCTGACGATTCATCGACTGATGATGATCGTGATGAAGCCCCGAGAAGGCGACGTGCTAGCAGAGAACGAAGAAGGAGAACACAAACTATCCATGATGGACCCCCCTTGACAGCTGCTGAAAGAATCAAGGCTCATGAAGCCGAGATTTTAAGGATAAAGGAAGATATTGCTAGAGAGCAAGCTAGTTTGAATCAAACTCAGCCTCCTCCAACCTCAGGACCGATTCCCTTTATAGATCTAGAGGGGTCTTCAAGGAGGCAGAGAAGGGCTGACGCCCCAACTGGAAGAACAACGAGGGTGGAAACCCCCAAGAGCAACCCTAAGGATCTGATGCCACTTGGGGATCCTGATGATCCCACACCCCCATTTACTGAAGAGGTGATGAATGCCCGCATCTCAAAGAAGTTCAAGATGCCGACAATTAAGGCATATGATGGAACAAGTGATCCTGCGAACCACGTCAGGACGTTCTCGAACGCGCTGTTGCTACAGCCCGCAAGTTATGCCTTAAAGTGTATGGCGTTTCCTCAAACCCTGTCGGGTATGGTTCAGAGATGGTACAGCCGGTTGCCTGCAAACTCAATTGGCTCTTTTAAGGAGCTAAGTGCTGCCTTTGTTAGCCAGTTTATCAGCGGAAAAGTGCATGAGAAAAGTTCTGCGTTTCTTATGTATGTGGTGCAAGGGAAGAATGAGAATCTGAGAGACTACCTCAAGAGGTTCACTAAGGAGACTTTAAATATTACCGATTTGGAGAATAAGGTTGCAATGGTAGCCTTGGAGCATAGTACCACCGATCTATACTTTAAGAGATCATTGGCAAAGCATCTTCCCGAGAATATGGCTGAGCTCCAGCGAAGGGCTGATAAGTACATCAAGGCTGAGGATAGCACGAAGAAGGAGGTCACAATAGGCAACGGTCGGGGTAACAATGACATAAAGAAGCGAAAGCAAGAGCAGGAGTACGATGCTAGGGATAAGTATCCCCGAACTAGCAAAGACTCTGATTCGCCACCAAAAAAGAGTCTTGGACCAAGGTTCTCTGACTATGCAAGGTTGAATGCCCCAAGGAGCCAGATCCTGTTGGATATCGAAAAGGATAAGGACTTTCGGTGGCCGAAACCACTTAGAGGAGACCCCGAGAAGAGAAACAAGGATCTATATTGTAGGTTTCACAAAGATGTGGGACATGATACAGATGATTGCAGACAGTTGAAGGATGAGATTAAGTTTTTAATCCGTAAGGGAAAGCTGAATAAATTCACTAAGAGTGAAGATCGTGGAGCCCAAAGAAGAGATTATGACAGAAGAGACGATGATAGAAGAGACAACAATCGTGATCGAAACACACAGCCCCGAGGGCCAGTTATCAACATGATTTGGGGAGGACCAACGGTAGCTGGCACAACTCGCAACTCACGAAAGGCCTATGCTCGAGAAGTGATGCACATTGTTGGAGAGGCCCCAAAGCGTGCTAAGACAGAAGTGGCAATTGGCTTTGACGACTCAGACCTCGAAGGGGTGAAGTTCCCCCATGATGACCCATTGGTCATAATCCCAGTAATTGGAAACTCAGAAGTAAAGCGAGTCTTGATAGACAATGGAGCCTCTGTTGATATTTTGTTTCATGATGCTTTTGTGAAAATGGGATACACTGATTCTCAGCTGACCCCGACTAACATGCCCATCTACGGATTCAATGGAGTTGAATCCAAGGTTGAGGGTACTATTCAGTTGCCCATGACAATTGGACAAGAACCTAGGGAGGCTACTCAGATGCTGAATTTTCTGGTAATCAAGGCAGCCTCAACCTATAATGCAATCCTTGGAAGGACAAGACTTCATGCATTCAAGGCTGTAGCCTCAACCTACCACATGAAAATCAAGTTTCCAACCCGGAATGGTGTTGGAGAACAAAAGGGTGATCAGAAGATGGCAAGAAGTTGTTATGTGTCCGCACTGAGAGCTGATGGAGTCGGGGGGCAGGTACTCCCAATTGATGACATGGATGTCCGTGGAGATGATGAGCATCGTGGGAAACCAGCAGAGGACTTGGTTCCCATACCTTTGGAGCTAGGCGACCCTGAGAAAGTCACCTATATAGGAGCTTCTCTGAAGGAACCTCTGAAAGGAAAGATGATAGCATTCTTACAGGAAAATAATGATGTGTTTGCTTGGACTGCCGCTGATATGCCAGGGATTGATCCCCAACTCATAACTCATAAGTTGAATGTTGATCCTGATCGGAAGAAGATAAAACAAAAGAAAAGAAATTTTGCACCTGAAAGGCAAGAGGCCATTAAGCAAGAGGTTGATAAGCTCTTAGAGGCTGGGTTCATTGAAGAGATACAATTCCCTGAATGGTTAGCTAACCCTGTGATGGTCAAGAAGGCGAATGGGAAATGGAGGATGTGTATAGATTTTACTGATCTGAATGACGCCTGTCCTAAGGATTGTTTTCCCCTACCAAGGATAGACATGTTGATAGATGCCACAGCTGGACATGAGATGCTGAGTTTCATGGACGGGTTCAGCGGCTACAATCAGATTAAGATGCACAAGGATGACATCCCAAAGGTATCTTTCATAACTGACTTTGGTGTTTTCTGCTATCTTGTTATGGCTTTTGGACTAAAGAATGCAGGAGCTACTTACCAACGACTGGTGAATAAGATATTCGCCCATCTGATTGGGAAAACCATGGAGGTCTATGTGGATGACATGCTAGTCAAGAGTCTGTGTAAGACAGACCACATTAAGCACCTCAGAGAGGCATTTGAAGTGCTGAGGCACCACAAGATGATGTTGAATCCAGCCAAGTGTGCCTTTGGAGTTGGGTCAGGAAAATTCTTGGGATTGATGGTTTCGAAGAGAGGCATAGAGGCCAATCCTGACAAGATCAAAGTGATTCTGGACATGGAACCACCCCATTCTATACGAGATGTTCAGAAGTTAACAGGTCGAGTTGCCGCTCTGGGGAGGTTCATCTCCAAGTCTGGTGACAAATGCTTGCCTTTCTTTCAGGCATTGAAAAAGGTGAAAAATTTTGAATGGACTTCTGAGAACCAAGAGGCTTTCGAGCAACTGAAGAAATACATGGCTGAAGCCCCGCTATTGGCCAAGTCTAGTCCCGGAGAGACTCTTTACATATACCTGGCGGTATCCGAACAAGCATTGAGTGCTGTCCTCATCCGAGAAGAAAAGAAAGTTCAGAGACCTATCTACTATGTGAGCAAGGTGTTACATGGGGCAGAGTTGAATTACTCACATATTGAGAAGTTTGCTTTGGCCTTAGTAACAGCCTCGAGGAAGCTGCGACCTTACTTTCAGGCACATAAGATTCAAGTCTTGACAGACCAGCAGTTGAGGAGCATACTACATAGCCCTAAAGCCAGTGGAAGGCTAATCAAGTGGGCGATTGAGTTAGGAGAGTTTGATATTACATACAAGCCTCGGACGGCCATTAAGGCTCAGGCATTGGCTGACTTCGTGGTTGAATGCACCATTAACAACCAAGAAGTCGGGGGGCAAGAAATGGTGACTACCCTTGAGAAAGAGGATAAGGGCGAGGAACCCGTACCTGATCTGAAAGAGTATTGGGTGCTCTATTTTGATGGAGCATCAAAAACAAAATCCAGTGGTGCGGGTATGGTCTTACAAAGCCCCGATGGGTTTATAGTTGAATATGCTTTGAAGTTGGACTTTCCGACAACCAACAATGAAGCTGAGTATGAAGCTCTGATAGCCGGTTTAGGCTTAGCTAAAATCATGAGGGTCAAGAACCTCAAAGTTTGTGGAGACTCAAGGCTTGTGGTATCGCAAGTGAATGGTGAGTTTGAAGCTAAGGATGAAACTATGGCGAAATACCTGAGAGTCGTGAAAGCTGTCATGACTCAGTTTGAAGAGTGCTATGTTGAGCATATCCCGAGAGAAGAGAACGTTAAGGCCGATGCCCTATCTAAGTTCGCTTCTTCTGAGATAGAAAATTATGCAGGGAGTGTTTACTTCCAGGTCTTGAAGGCCCCGACCGTCAACTCAAAGTTAGTGGCACCAATTGATATAGGAGGCTGTTGGATAGATCCTATCAAAGCTCACCTTGAAACCGGATGGCTCCCTGACAAGGCCTTGGAAGCACGAAAACTGTCAGTAAGAGCATTGAGATACGCCTTGATTGAAGGCATCCTTTATAAAAGGTCGTTTGTCATCCCATACTTGAAGTGTTTAAGGCCCCAGGAGGCAAAGGAAGCATTGGAGGAAGTTCATGGAGGGATCTGTGGGCAGCACTTGGGGGGCAGAGCCCTAGCTCACAAGATTACTCGTTTGGGATTCTATTGGCCAAAAATGTTGGCTGATGCTCAGGATTATGTTAAGAGGTGTGATAGATGCCAAAAGCATGCTCCCATTGTAAGGCAGCCGCCTGAGAGGTTAATATCAGTTAACTCTCCTATTCCGTTTGCCATGTGGGGAATGGACATACTCGGTCCTTTCCATGTAGCTTCAGCACAAAGGAAATTCTTGATAGTGGCCATTGATTACTTCACTAAGTGGATTGAGGCTAAACCTTTAGCCAAGATAACCACCAAACAAGTTGCCCATTTCTTTTGGGAAAACGTAATTTGCAGGTATGGAATTCCCCGAATCCTTGTGATGGATAATGGGACACAATTCAACAATGAAGAGTTTAGGAAGTACTGTGAGGAAAATGCCATCGAGCTTCGTTTACCTCGGTAGCACACCCGCAAGCTAATGGACAGGCTGAGGTAGCCAATTGAATTATCCTTGATGGACTAAAGAAGAGAGTCGAACGTTCAAGAAATACTTGGGTGGATGAGTTGCTGCCTATACTTTGGGCGTATCGCACTACCTGCAAAGTAACAACTAGAGAAACCCCTTTCTTGCTGGCTTATGGAGATGAGGCATTGGTGCCCTTAGAAATTATGCATGCTTCGCCTCGAGTTGAAGCATATGAACCAGAAAGTAATGAAGAAGGCATGAGGTTAGCTCTTGATCTGATTGACGAGGTCAGGGATGAAGCAAACGCCAGGAATGCAGAACACCAGAAAAGGGCATCCTTCCACTATAACCAAAGGGTTAAAGAGAGGTTCTTTCGACAAGATGACTTGGTCCTAAGGAAGATAGAAGCCTCAGGAGTTGGCCAAAAGGGCAAGCTAGCCCCAAACTGGGAAGGACCATATCGAGTCAGGAAGGTGGTAGGGCGAGGATATTACAAGTTGGAAACCTTAGACGGGGTTGGGGTGCCCCGAACTTGGCATGCAGTGAACCTCAAGACTTATTATGTTTAAAGACTTGGTCTTTTATCTATTAGGAATAGAAATAAGGTTCGAATGAAACCATAGCAGAGCATGTTGTTCCCAGTAGGAGATAGAGTATTTATGTAAGGGTTGAGCCCATTTTATCAGTATTCTTTGACAGCTTAATAAAGTTTGTTTCGCTTTATCTCTGAGTTACTTCTTTTGTTTTGTTATTATAAACACGTAAAACAAATGATGAGTTAATTCACGGGTACGGGTACAAAGCCAAGGGGCCAAATACCTAAAGAACTCCAAAGTAAAACAGACTATAAGCAAAGACAAGAAAATGAAAGCAAAAGAAGCCAACTACATAAACAGTCAAGTTAAAGAGATGCATAAATAAAAGCCCGAAGGCTAGTTGAGTTAAGTTACAGAAATTAAGAGTTTAAACGAAAGATGCATCAAATAAACTAAGTGGTCTTAGGGACCTCCTTGGTAGGAGAACTACTCTCATAGCTGGTGGCAGTGGTGGAAGCTTCTGTATCAGAGTCAGCATCTCCATCCCGAATGAGAGGCTGCTCAAGATCCAAAGACTTAGCAACAATATGCTTCCTAACCAAAGCATCATCCTCCCCAAATAGCTCCTCACTAGAACCAGCCTCAGCCACAGTGGATAAGGTACTAGGGAGATGAGGGCTTGGAAAGGCAGAGGGCTGGAATAGACCTGGATGGCTCCTTAACACTGCTGCAAGGGCTTTGTCCCATCCTTCTGAAAACTGACTAGGAAAGAGCATCTCATCATGCTGGTCCATAAGCATCTTGTACTCATCTGAATCTAGATATTCGTCAATCAGCTTCTCATTGGCATCCTTCAGTGAAACTATCTCAGAATGAGCAGCAATCAGTTCTTCATCCTTCTTCTTGAGTTGTTCCTCTAGCTGATGGATATGGAGACTCTTCTTTTGAGACTCGGTCTCAAAGTCCTTGGCCTTTCCCTTCCAGGCCTTAGACTGGTGGAGTAGGCTTTGAAAATGAACATTAGCCTGCATAAGTGGTTAGTGTTATAACTAGGCAATAAACTAAAAATGCATAAAATAAGAACAAAGATTGAGGGTTACCACAGCAAGGGCCTGGGAACCAAGAGACTCGGACTCTCCAATGCCTCCACCCAGGACTAGGTCTTTGTAGTCTGGAGGGGTGGTAGAGTTCAAAGACCAATCCATGGAGTGCTTTGTACAACCCACCACAGTGTCTTGCTTCCTGAAGCCCCAGGAGGGTCTGAATACAGAAGACTGAACGTTGACTTGGGAACTCCCCTCCAAGCCAGCTATATCACCATACTTCAAGGCCTCTTTTTGAACCTTGTGAGGGCGCAAAAAGCCAGGCTCAGTATCCTTTCCTCGAGTGTCAACACCTCTCTTGGCTCGAGCCATCCTGGAATTCTCATTGTCGGCAGCAGGAGAGGCCTGAACAATCAATTTTGCAACTGCAAAATCACAAACAAAGGCAAACATAAATAAGTTAAGTATACAAACAAAGGACAAAGATAAGAAAGATAATTACCCCGCTCAGAAACATTTGAAAGGCCTACTACCTTCAGGGATTCTTCATTAATAAGGCTCTGGCATGTTATGGATTCGCCATCAGCCTTAGTTAAAGTCTCGAATGCTGCCTGGTCCTCAGGGCTAAGAACAATCCCCTTGTGACTTCCGTCTATAACTTTTGAGAAGGGCCTCCTAAATATGGTGCCCCAATCACCACCTTCCCATTCTAGGTAAGCGAACTCATTTTTCCAATCAGCATTATTATCCGGTACAGACTTACCATTAAAAATGGGAGGTACCTTAGTACGAAGCTTAATATATACCCAGCCAGGGTACTTAGCTGGACTATTATAAATTTGAAAGATTTTGCGAAAGAGAGGGACTGATAGAGCAAGGTTTTGTCTAAGGCACAAAACCATGAAGCATAAAATGATTCTCCACGCATTTGGTGGAAGTTGGCAAGGGTTGATCTGAAGGTCAGCTAAAAGACGGGGAATGAACTCGTGAACAGGGAAGCGAAGCCCCGCTATTAAACTCTCCCTATATACACATAAAGAGTTGGGTTTCAGTGACAAGGTCTATCACCTGGCCCAGCTGGGACAAGTTCTAGGGGGGGTTTGATTTTGTAAAGTTTGTTATACCTAGCAATTTCATCCGTATCGTGATATGTACTACAGCAGTTGTATGCATCTAGCTCAGCTAAAGTAGGGTAATCATCTGCTCGTTCATTTAACATTTCTAAAAGAGACATGTATGGAGAGCGAATGGTGATGGTACCTTTAGAGGAGGCCGAGTTCATCCTGGCAAGGCGGGCTTTGGCTTTATCCTCCATAATGGCAGCTTGAAACCCTAGAGAGGTAGACGGAGAAGAAGACCGGAGATTGCCTAAAAGCTTTGTACGAAGCTTAGAGCGTAGCTAAAAACTGAGGAGTGAAAAAGGTGAAGTGAGAAATGAGAGTGTGAGAAATGAACTCTCCACTCTCACTCTTTTATAGAAATGGCTAGCCGGTTGACATGCTAGCAAATGGTCAAAAAACTTACAGTGACCGGTCAAAATGGTATATTTGACCTGTTGAAGGCCCATAAGGTCGGCCCAATTCATTTAGGCCCAATTCTGGAAGGTTCTATAGAAAATATCTGAGATATTTTGCCAAGTAAGGATATTCTAAAGGAAATTGTGGAAACTCTCTAAGTGGGCTAGGTCCAAGTTCATTTAGGCCCATGAAGCCCAATGAAATAAGAGACCCATTAAAATAGGCCCAAAAGCCAAGAAGGCCTTATTTTGATCAGAATCCTGGTCGAAACGACCAGGAATCCTGGTCGAAAATGTGTTCGACCAAGAGAAAATTGGACGCTTATTTCGATCAGGATCCTGGTCGAAACGACCAGGAATCCTGGTCGAAAATGTGTTCGACCAAGAGAAAATTGGACGCTTATTTTGACTAGAATCTTGGTCGAAACGACCAGGAATTCTGGTCGAAAATACCTTCGACCAAGAAAATTTTCGATGCTTATTTCGACTAGAATCTTGGTCGAAACGACCAGGAATTCTGATCGAAAATACCTTCGACCAAGAAAATTTTCGATGCTTATTTCGACTAGAATCCTGGTCGAAACGACCAGGAATTTTGATCAAAAATACCTTCGACCAAGAAAATTTTCGATGCTTATTTTGACTAGAATCCTGGTCGAAATGACCAGGAATCCTGGTCGAAAAACCCTTCGATCAGGAAATTATGGAGGCCTTATTTCGACCAGAATCGTGGTCGAATTTCTGGTCGAAAATCCTGGTCGAAAAAGTTGAAAATCCTGGTCGAAAATTGTCTTAAAATGATAACTTTTGACAATAAAATACTTGTGAGCATACAAGTGTTGATAAAATGAAGAAAATACCTGTGGGTACTATAAAAATCCTAAATAGGATAAATGTGATGATACGAGGAATCTTGTAAATAAATCCTTAAAAAATATTCTATAACTAAAGTTATTGAATAATTGCTTAGCCTCGAACAAGGCAAATCGTTGTAAATGTGTAGGTCGCTCCACACTTTACAAAAGACGATACATGTGAAACACTAGTGTACATACCTAAACCCTGACCCAAGTCTCGGAAAAGACCGTTAAAACTTCAAGGATAACCTGATCAGTTTTCCTAGAAGTTGGGGGGCAAATGATATGGGTTAAAAGTAAGCCCTAAAGACACATTTAATGTGGCATTAATTAGACCTTGTATGGTCCAGATATGGGGCCCACCAGATGGCCCAAAAACCCTAATTAAATATTAATTTCGTAGTTAATATTTAGGGTAAATTAACAGCTGAGAATACAAATCAAATAAGGATGTTATCTCTTCAAAGAGTAGCCTCCAAGGCACATAGTCATACAAGGAAAAAAACTCCTACAAGGCAGGAGTCTAGAACTTTCCTCAAGGCTGACTTGCCCACCAAGTCACCTAACCCTATCACAATTCTTAGGCTTCTCAGCCTATATAAAGGGTCAGACTCCTCATCTCAGAACTACGTTTTTTGGCTTGATCTTTGATACACATCAAAGTACTTAGGCATCTTGTGAAGGCAGATTCAGCCACGAACACGAGAGCAGCCATTAAAGCACGAAGCTCACGCACCCTAGCATTAATTACATACAAACCCTAGCCACAATTTAACAATCTAGTTTTATTCCACAACAAGTGGTATGTACATAATCTATGGTATTATATTTATACTGCCATTTTATTATATTATTTTTATGCTGTCAATTTATTAGTTCCTAAATAGGAGTATATATGTTTCATGGACTCTTACATATAGCTACCTTGCAACCGTGGAAGAACAACCATTGTGCTTCATGGGTCATTATAAAGGTATATATAATCTATGCCCACAATTTTCACGATCTTTGTCGATTTTTTGATAAGCTAATGTTCTTCTCTACATGATGAAAAATTTTAGCAGATGCCATTGAGGATTAACTATTAAACTGTGAAAACTGAATCAGCTATGGAAGAATATCATCTTCTTTGTATAAACTCTAAAATGTATTTACAATCTCAGAGAGAGTTCAGAGAGAGAGATAGAGTTTTTTTATAGAGATAATGTTGTAACTACTAACTCCTCTAACAAACTCTCAGCAACTACTTATACATTCTATCCTCTAAACTAACAGCTCATACTTTCTATTTACAACTAAGTTATGCTAACTGAATTACTAAAAATAGAATGTAAAGATTGCAAAGCAATGTTTTCAGCAACTGCATTACTTGGTTCAATACCCCCCTCAAGTTAGGGAGTGTTGAAAACATTCCTAACTTGGATAACAATAATTGTGACTGAGCAGAGGGAAGAATCTTTGTAAAGACATCAGCTAACTGATTTTGAGTGGGCAAATAAGTGAGCTGTAGAAGGCCTTCCAGAACTTTATCCCGTGTAAAATGACAATCAATATCAATATGTTTCGTTCGTTCATGGAAGACCGGGTTTTTAGCAATATGAAGAGCTGATTGATTGTCACAATGAAGGGTGACAGGTTTGACCGACGTGACTCCAAGCTCTTCAAGTAGACGAACTGTCCAGGTAACCTCAGCAGCTGCACTCGCCATAGCTCGATACTCAGATTCAGAAGAAGAACGTGAGATCGTAGGTTGTTTCTTTGATTTCCAGGCAACTGGAGAATTACCAAAGAGAAGGACATAACCAGTAACTGATCGACGAGATGTGGGACAGGAAGCCCAGTCGGAATCAGAATAAGCTTGCAACGTTAATGAATCAGATGCTTTAAGTAATATACCATTATTAGGTGAAGTGGCTACATACTTCAACACATGTAACAAAGCATCAAGATGAGAAGATCGTGGACGGTGCATAAACTGACTCAATACCTGAACTGTATAACTTAAGTCAGGTCGAGTATTAGTTAAATAATTCAGCTTACCAACAAGAGTGCGATACAGGTCTGGATTAGGCATAAGAGAACCCTCATCAGGTGTGAGTTTGATGTGTAATGGGAGAGGAGTCACTGCTTTAGGAGGAAGATCAAATGGACATGCATCAATCAGATCCTTAGTAAACTTTGTTTGACTTAAAGTGATGCCATTTGTATAATATCCAACCTCAATACCCAGAAAGTAGTGGAGAAATCCTAAATCCTTGTTTCCAAAACTGGTATGCAGATGTTGTTTAATAGCAAGAATTGACTCCATATCATCCCCTGTGAGAATAATATCATCAACGTAAACAGCCATAATAGTAACTGCAGTGGCTGAACGTTTGATGAAAAGACATGAATCATTTTTAGATTGAATAAATCCTTGAGAAATGAGTTCAAGAACAAGCTTTGCAAACCATTCTCGTGAAGCTTGTTTGAGCCCGTAGATGGATTTGATTAAACGACAAACAATGTTAGAAGCAACATCAAGACCAGGAGGTGGCTTCATGTATACTTCTTGTTTAAGGTCTCCGTGAAGAAACGCATTGTTAACGTCTAACTGAAAGAGTTTCCAACGCCTACTAGCAGCCAAAACAATAAGGCAACGAATTGTATTCATTTTCACAACAGGGGAAAAAGTCTCTTCGTAGTCAATACCAAGTTTTTGATTGAACCCCTTTGCAACAAGGCGTGCTTTACATCGTTCTAAAGACCCATCTGAATGAAGTTTAACCTTGAATACCCATTTACAATCAATTGTATGTTTACCCGGAGGTAAAGGAACAAGTTCCCAAGTGTTGTTCAAAGCTAAAGCTTGTAGCTCTTTATCCATGGCTTCACGCCAAAGCGGGTGAGCAGCAGCCTCTTTATAATACTTGGGTTCCGTAATGGTGGAAAGATCAGCAATGTGTTTTTGATGAGCAGGTGTAAAATTTCGTGCAGAAACAAAGTTGCACTGATGAGTAGAAGCAATATTACATACATAATCAGTAAGATAAGAAGGTACAATACGATTACGTGTTGAAACTCTAACAGGAACAGAGTTTGTAGAATTTGTAGAAGTTGTAGAGTTTGTAGAATTTGTAGAATTTGTATTTGAATTTGTAGAAGTTGTAGAGTTTGTAGAATTTGTAGAATTTGTATTTGAAGTAGATTCAGTGTTATCAGTATTAGGAGTATGAAAAACTGGAACAGGTTCATCTGAATAATCAGAATGAAGTGAGGTGGTACGAGGTAAGAAAATAGAGGATAATGTAGAATCAGGCTGCATCATATGATATGGAAAGTTAAATTCATGAAACACAACGTCACGAGATATAGAAACCTGACGAGTATTCAAATTAAGGACTTTGTAACCTTTTTGATGAGGTGGATATCCAAGAAAAACACCAGGATCAGCACGAGGGTGAAATTTGGATCTATTTATTTTTGAAGTAGATAGATAGCAAAGACAACCAAATGGTTTAAGGACAGTAAGATCAGCCATGGTGTTATACAATTTAAAGAAGGGAGTAGAATTACCAATGCTAGAAAGAGGCATCCTGTTGATGAGATATGTAGCACATAAAATGCTATCTCCCCAATATGAAGCTGGAAGTTTAGACTGCAAAAACAAGGATCGAGCAGTTTCCAGTAAATGACGGTGTTTACGCTCAACAACACCATTCTGTTGAGGCGTGTGGGCACAACTGGTTTGATTAACAATCCCATGAGTAGAGTAGAATGTTTTCAAAGTACCCTGAGTCAGTTCCAATGCATTATCAGACCGTACACATAATACCTTTTGTTTAAATTATCGTTCTGCATATATCACAAATTTCTCAAGAATTGTAGGAACTTCACTTTTCTGATTGAACAAATGCACCCAAGTATATCGCGTAAAATCATCAACTATTGTTAAAAATGAAGTACAATTGGTATAAGTTTTGGTCCTATATGGACCCCAAACATCTATATGAAGCATCTCTAAAGGAGCACAAGTCTTAATAGAACTATGTGGAAATGACTGTCGACAAAGTCTAGCAGCAGGACATATTTGACATATAGTAGAATGAATACAATCTGAAACATTGAGTTGTGGTTGAACTAGCTTGAGTTGAGCAAAAGGCATATGACCAAAACGCAGATGCCAAAGTTGAACTTCTTGTTGAGACTGAGAAAATGTACCAATGGAAGAAACAGCAGCTGTATGTGAAATATTAGTCTGGACAGAATACAATCCATCAGTTAAACTACCAAGATGCATCAGTTGTCCGTTCTGAGAATGGTCCTGTAGAAAGCATTTAGAATCAGAAAAAACTAAGTTGCAGTGCAAATCTTGGCAGATTCGTTTGACTGAAATCAAATAAAACTGAAATTCAGGCACATGAAGAACATTCTGAAGTATTAAGTGATCATTCAGCTTAACAATTCCTTTATGTAGAACAGGGATTTTACTACCATCAGGAATAGTAATATATGTATCAGTTTTGACAGGCTCATATTGAGTGAATTGGTCAAGGCTAGGACAAATGTGGTCAGTGGCACCACTGTCCAATAGCCACTTGGTCCTGGATGAACTGAGCAGACAGATATTACCTGCTAATAGAGCATGACTAGCAGAGTCACACTGAGATTCAGATGATATCTGAGTACTATTTAGAAGACTGATAAGATGAGCATATTGTGCCTCTGTGATTGTTGGAGAAGCAACAGAATTAACACTTGCAGCAGTATCATCTTGTGTCTGAAACTGAGAATTGTCATCAATGTTCTGAGAAGTAACAGCAGCGGCTACTCTTTTGTCTTTAAAACCTTTAAATCCAGGTGGATATCCATTAATTTGAAAACATCTGTCGATACTATGACCCTGAACTTTACAGTGAGTACAAAAATAATTTGCTCCAGGCTTGTTTGGCCTTCTAGGTGCAGCAGATTGAGTCATCTATGATCCTGGCACGAATGGCTTCTGAGAAGACTGGTAAGGCTGTGAAGAATAAATCTGTGGAGAAGCTTGAAAACCATATAGTTTCCGGTTTTGATTATGAGAATAATTCCTTCTGTTAGCAATAAACGCCATATTTTCATTGTTCAAAGAGGAATGAGACAAATCTTTATGACTTTCTTCTTGTGCTATTAGTCCATAAGCTTGAGATACAGTAGGAAGAGGAACCATGAGTAAAATATGTCCTCGAACAACACTAAATTTATCATTAAGCTTCAGTAAAAATTGCAATAAACGATGTTCTTGTTGCTTCTTCAAGAACTTTTCTCCCAGATCACAAACACATGTAGTGCAATCACAAGTAGGGAACGGATTCACATCATCAATTGCATCCCAAACAGTCTTAATTTGAGTATAAAAATCAGAAACTGATTGATTTTTCTGAGATATTTCTATCAATTGTTGTTCTAAAGAAAACAACTCTGTGATCGAAGAACGACCAAACCGTTCTTCTAAATCTTTCCAAATAGCTCTTGCGGTTTTCAAGTAAAGAACACTTTTAGCAATTGTTTCATCAAGATTATACAAAATCCACGATATAACAAGTGAATTACAGCGCTCCCAAGCAGTATAATCAGTAGCAGTTATAGCAGGCATAGTCAAAGTTCCATTCACAAGACCTAATTTGTTCTTGGCAGTTAAAATCAACAGCATCGATCTTTTCCAGTTGTTATAATTTGTTCCGTTGAATTTTACCGAAACAAGTTGCATAGTAGATGCATCAGATGGATGAATATAATAGATACTCGACGTATCGTAAGTAGTTTGCACAGTAGGTGAAGATGCCGCCATTATAGATCAAGCAAGATACAAGTAATCACGTATATACTGAATCTCAGTAATTAACAATCAACAGATCTATACGAGACGATTAACAGATCGATACGAGAAATACAGAGTCGGAAATCACAATAATTCAGAAATTAACACAGTAAGAAGTCGAAGAAACCTGAGAATCGATATATGAATCTCCAGAAAAAAACAGATTTGATCGGAAAAACACAGAACAAACGATTAACAAGAATGAATTGACGACGACGACAACGAAATCCGGCGAGCTCCGGCTTGCTCTGATACCATATTAAACTGTGAAAACTGAATCAGCTATGGAAGAATATCATCTTCTTTGTATAAACTCTAAAATGTATTTACAATCTCAGAGAGAGTTCAGAGAGAGAGAGAGAGTTTTTTTACAGAGATAATGTTGTAACTACTAACTCCTCTAACAAACTCTCAGCAACTACTTATACATTCTATCCTCTAAACTAACAGCTCATACTTTCTATTTACAACTAAGTTATGCTAACTGAATTACTAAAAATAGAATGTAAAGATTGCAAAGCAATGTTTTCAGCAGCTGCATTACTTGGTTCAATATTAACTAACTTGACCATAAGGTTTTTTTTATAAAAAAAATAAGTAAAAGTTAGAATTTATACTTCCTTTATAATTTTATTCATTATATACTTGCTGAACATGTATATTTCTTATATCAGGTAGGTAAATTTTAAAAGATTTTGCTCTTTATTATTTTTCTTACGAAAAAGTTTTTAATTCTCTTTGCAGTTTGTCAGGCTGTCATGAGGGAAACTAACACATCTGATGGTGCTACCAGAGAGGAAAATGCAGCTGTTTTGAGCACTTCTTTCTACTATGTAAATGTTTTGCGTATCTAAACTTTGGAAGTTTATCAGTTTGGTAATACTTTCTACCAGAGATCCTCTTTTCTGCTGACTAAACTTTTTCTTGGCTAACCTACTAAAGAGCCTCTTTTGTTTTAAAATACTGATGTATTTAATATTTTGGTTATGTAGTTTACTCTCCCAATGTATTGCTTGCTGGAACTTTCTGCAATTATATATTTACTGATAATGTAATATATCTTCTGCAAGTCTCAACTAAAAAGTTGGATGAGAGCAAAATTCATTGTATGGTAGTGGCTGCAAGCCTGCAATTTCATGCATGCAGTTTTCGAAGATTATAAGTTTGGAAACCTAATTTTCTTATTCCTTTGTTGTACATTACAAAAATATCGTGCCTTGAAAAAATTGCATATGAATATATGTGAATAAAAAAAGTTTGACATATATAGACTATATGAACCTATGTTTCTGTTCACTTAATTAGTTTAACCGTTACATGGAGTTCGTCAAATTAAATCCACCTATACGATTCTTAAATTATGAATGAAGTGGAAGGATTTATTAGAGAACGAAGAAGATAACGTATAGGTCAGAGGTGGTAATAAATAAAAGTTATATACTATTTTATGATTAGTTTGAGAGCTTTTTTCACTTGGTAGATCACTTCAAAGTTATGCATCACTTCAATGGTGAAAGTGTTTATTAATCCTGAATTTTTTTTATAATGCAGCCAAGTCAACAACCATGTCATGGTTTCATTAGATTTTTAACGGGTGTGACGAATAAAATCTAAATGAAAATTATATATCATTTCATGATTCATTTCAAAACTTTTTTTGACTCGATAAACCACTTAAAAATTATCCATTACTTTAATCATGAAAATGTCATTCAACCCTATTTGCCACGTTGCCATAGCTACTCAAGGAAACACTTTGCCACCTCTACTGCAACAACAATTTTTTTTTTTTTGCCATAAAAATCTATTCACACTTGTGTTCACCTAAAGTAACTCTAAAGAAAAGTGAGGCTTTGTCTTTTAATTTTCTTTTGTTTTCTTCGTCGACCGTATTGTATTGTATTTGACTTTTATTTGTCAAATTTAATAGAGAATAAATTAAATATATAATTTATGTATTTGAAGGTTGCAAGTATAAATTAAGTAAATATTTATTTATGTGTTAAATATTAATTCACATAATGACATTTATGTATATTAAAGAGACAGTTACATTTTGGACGGAGAAGGTGTACAAATTACCTACAAACAGAGAATTATTTTCTATAAAAAAGGGGACTTGAAAAAAGAGTTCTTTACATTTTTTGGAATCTAAAATGATATTTTGGCTCTCAAATGCTCTATATTAGATAAATATGTGCTCACTTTGCCGGGGCTTCTTCGGACTCCGAATTGTTGGATATATATTGTATCCATCTCTTTTTTTTCTTGTTAGTTTTTCCACTTTGTTTTTTAATTAATATTAGTTCCAATGTTTAATTTGGTTTAGTCATTTTTTTATGTCTTAATTTTGGTGTTACATAATATAGTGTTGATACAAATTATTTATATTTATTTTGCTTATTTGGTGAGTTCCTAGAAGTGATGATTGTGTTACGTGATTTTTTTATATATAGTCATTCTATATTTTTCTTATGTGGTGGCCTTTCGAGGGTTATTTACAATTCATACATGTTTATCTGTTAACGTTACTGTTCTTGTGCTTGTGTCCAGGTATTGGTTTAATTTTTATTAGACTATTACTTTATATTGCTATTTGTTTAATCATCTTGCATTTCGATATCGTTAGTGGTGGATATTAGAATTTTTTTGTATATTGCCCGCATAGCTTCTTTTTGTAATTTTTAAATATCATCCAGTTTTTGTGTGCACTTTGCCACTGGTGCTTGAGCTGTTTAAGTGAATTCTATTTTTGTTAGTTGCGATAATTTCTTTTTGTGGATGCTTGTTTATTTCGGCATTTTTTTTTTGTTTGCTCACTGATAACTACTTGTTTTTAAATTGTGCATGGATTAAGAGGTACCGTTTGAAATAGACGGGATTCTCTACTAATGATTGTACTATATAATAAATTTCACTAGGCTTTAACCAGGGGCGGGATAAACAAATTTGGGGCACTGTGCGAGATCTTAAAATTTGGCCCTCCATTTATACTAGCTTAGGGCCCGTACAAAGCAGGGTTACTTTTAAATACTTTTAAAATTATGTGATAAAATAAAATAGAGTATAATATTTTATTATGGAATTTAACTTTGTAATATTAATTAATAAAATTAATAATAATAATAATAGTTATTTAATAAATGATATGTATTGATTAGAACTAATAATATAAAATTTTAATGTAAATTTGTTGTTAACGGGTAATGGTGTAAATATAAAATACTACTTAACTTTGTAATATTAACTAATAAAATTAATAATAATAATAATAGTTATTTAATAAATGATATGTATTGATTAGAACTAATAATATAAAATCTTAATGTAAATTTGTTGTTAACGGGTAATGGTGTAAATATAAAATACTACTCTGTATTTAGGATTAAAGACAATAACGGAATTTATTTGATTTGTTTTATATTATAAATAATTTAAAATTAAATAATTAGAGTAAAAACCAAAACTTAAGAGAAAACCAAAACTTTCAATGTTTCGGCTTTAATATAATTGTATAGATGAGCTGTCAGCAAAGAGATACATTAAAAAATGGGTAATGCTAGGTACCCAAAAATGGTACCCAAATATTGCTCCAAAATGATGTGGCACTAATGATGTGGCATGTTGGAATATTATAATTGGATGGCCCTGGCGGGCCCATTATAATTATAACCAATAATTACTTGCCATGTCATTTGGGAAAGAAATTTGGGAGAAAAATTTGGGGAACATAGCATTTCCCGTAAAAAATAAAGACGTTAGTTCTATTAATTAGAGAAACTTTCCAAGATGATCAATACTCAATTTATGGTAATATATTTAAACATTACAATAATTAGTTTACCTTTATATATTGTTACTCTCAATATTTTCCAACTTTACTAGTTTACCTTTATGTCATCTGATTGACGAGGTCAGGGATGAAGCAAACGCCAGGAATGCAGAACACCAGAAAAGGGCATCCTTCCACTATAACCAAAGGGTTAAAGAGAGGTTCTTTCGACAAGATGACTTGGTCCTAAGGAAGATAGAAGCCTCAGGAGTTGGCCAAAAGGGCAAGCTAGCCCCAAACTGGGAAGGACCATATCGAGTCAGGAAGGTGGTAGGGCGAGGATATTACAAGTTGGAAACCTTAGACGGGGTTGGGGTGCCCCGAACTTGGCATGCAGTGAACCTCAAGACTTATTATGTTTAAAGACTTGGTCTTTTATCTATTAGGAATAGAAATAAGGTTCGAATGAAACCATAGCAGAGCATGTTGTTCCCAGTAGGAGATAGAGTATTTATGTAAGGGTTGAGCCCATTTTATCAGTATTCTTTGACAGCTTAATAAAGTTTGTTTCGCTTTATCTCTGAGTTACTTCTTTTGTTTTGTTATTATAAACACGTAAAACAAATGATGAGTTAATTCACGGGTACGGGTACAAAGCCAAGGGGCCAAATACCTAAAGAACTCCAAAGTAAAACAGACTATAAGCAAAGACAAGAAAATGAAAGCAAAAGAAGCCAACTACATAAACAGTCAAGTTAAAGAGATGCATAAATAAAAGCCCGAAGGCTAGTTGAGTTAAGTTACAGAAATTAAGAGTTTAAACGAAAGATGCATCAAATAAACTAAGTGGTCTTAGGGACCTCCTTGGTAGGAGAACTACTCTCATAGCTGGTGGCAGTGGTGGAAGCTTCTGTATCAGAGTCAGCATCTCCATCCCGAATGAGAGGCTGCTCAAGATCCAAAGACTTAGCAACAATATGCTTCCTAACCAAAGCATCATCCTCCCCAAATAGCTCCTCACTAGAACCAGCCTCAGCCACAGTGGATAAGGTACTAGGGAGATGAGGGCTTGGAAAGGCAGAGGGCTGGAATAGACCTGGATGGCTCCTTAACACTGCTGCAAGGGCTTTGTCCCATCCTTCTGAAAACTGACTAGGAAAGAGCATCTCATCATGCTGGTCCATAAGCATCTTGTACTCATCTGAATCTAGATATTCGTCAATCAGCTTCTCATTGGCATCCTTCAGTGAAACTATCTCAGAATGAGCAGCAATCAGTTCTTCATCCTTCTTCTTGAGTTGTTCCTCTAGCTGATGGATATGGAGACTCTTCTTTTGAGACTCGGTCTCAAAGTCCTTGGCCTTTCCCTTCCAGGCCTTAGACTGGTGGAGTAGGCTTTGAAAGTGAACATTAGCCTGCATAAGTGGTTAGTGTTATAACTAGGCAATAAACTAAAAATGCATAAAATAAGAACAAAGATTGAGGGTTACCACAGCAAGGGCCTGGGAACCAAGAGACTCGGACTCTCCAATGCCTCCACCCAGGACTAGGTCTTTGTAGTCTGGAGGGGTGGTAGAGTTCAAAGACCAATCCATGGAGTGCTTTGTACAACCCACCACAGTGTCTTGCTTCCTGAAGCCCCAGGAGGGTCTGAATACAGAAGACTGAACGTTGACTTGGGAACTCCCCTCCAAGCCAGCTATATCACCATACTTCAAGGCCTCTTTTTGAACCTTGTGAGGGCGCAAAAAGCCAGGCTCAGTATCCTTTCCTCGAGTGTCAACACCTCTCTTGGCTCGAGCCATCCTGGAATTCTCATTGTCGGCAGCAGGAGAGGCCTGAACAATCAATTTTGCAACTGCAAAATCACAAACAAAGGCAAACATAAATAAGTTAAGTATACAAACAAAGGACAAAGATAAGAAAGATAATTACCCCGCTCAGAAACATTTGAAAGGCCTACTACCTTCAGGGATTCTTCATTAATAAGGCTCTGGCATGTTATGGATTCGCCATCAGCCTTAGTTAAAGTCTCGAATGCTGCCTGGTCCTCAGGGCTAAGAACAATCCCCTTGTGACTTCCGTCTATAACTTTTGAGAAGGGCCTCCTAAATATGGTGCCCCAATCACCACCTTCCCATTCTAGGTAAGCGAACTCATTTTTCCAATCAGCATTATTATCTGGTACAGACTTACCATTAAAAATGGGAGGTACCTTAGTACGAAGCTTAATATATACCCAGCCAGGGTACTTAGCTGGACTATTATAAATTTGAAAGATTTTGCGAAAGAGAGGGACTGATAGAGCAAGGTTTTGTCTAAGGCACAAAACCATGAAGCATAAAATGATTCTCCACGCATTTGGTGGAAGTTGGCAAGGGTTGATCTGAAGGTCAGCTAAAAGACGGGGAATGAACTCGTGAACAGGGAAGCGAAGCCCCGCTATTAAACTCTCCCTATATACACATAAAGAGTTGGGTTTCAGTGACAAGGTCTATCACCTGGCCCAGCTGGGACAAGTTCTAGGGGGGGTTTGATTTTGTAAAGTTTGTTATACCTAGCAATTTCATCCGTATCGTGATATGTACTACAGCAGTTGTATGCATCTAGCTCAGCTAAAGTAGGGTAATCATCTGCTCGTTCATTTAACATTTCTAAAAGAGACATGTATGGAGAGCGAATGGTGATGGTACCTTTAGAGGAGGCCGAGTTCATCCTGGCAAGGCGGGCTTTGGCTTTATCCTCCATAATGGCAGCTTGAAACCCTAGAGAGGTAGACGGAGAAGAAGACCGGAGATTGCCTAAAAGCTTTGTACGAAGCTTAGAGCGTAGCTAAAAACTGAGGAGTGAAAAAGGTGAAGTGAGAAATGAGAGTGTGAGAAATGAACTCTCCACTCTCACTCTTTTATAGAAATGGCTAGCCGGTTGACATGCTAGCAAATGGTCAAAAAACTTACAGTGACCGGTCAAAATGGTATATTTGACCTGTTGAAGGCCCATAAGGTCGGCCCAATTCATTTAGGCCCAATTCTGGAAGGTTCTATAGAAAATATCTGAGATATTTTGCCAAGTAAGGATATTCTAAAGGAAATTGTGGAAACTCTCTAAGTGGGCTAGGTCCAAGTTCATTTAGGCCCATGAAGCCCAATGAAATAAGAGACCCATTAAAATAGGCCCAAAAGCCAAGAAGGCCTTATTTTGATCAGAATCCTGGTCGAAACGACCAGGAATCCTGGTCGAAAATGTGTTCGACCAAGAGAAAATTGGACGCTTATTTCGATCAGGATCCTGGTCGAAACGACCAGGAATCCTGGTCGAAAATGTGTTCGACCAAGAGAAAATTGGACGCTTATTTCGACTAGAATCTTGGTCGAAACGACCAGGAATTCTGGTCGAAAATACCTTCGACCAAGAAAATTTTCGATGCTTATTTCGACTAGAATCTTGGTCGAAACGACCAGGAATTCTGATCGAAAATACCTTCGACCAAGAAAATTTTCGATGCTTATTTCGACTAGAATCCTGGCGAAACGACCAGGAATTTTGATCAAAAATACCTTCGACCAAGAAAATTTTCGATGCTTATTTCGACTAGAATCCTGGTCGAAATGACCAGGAATCCTGGTCGAAAAACCCTTCGATCAGGAAATTATGGAGGCCTTATTTCGACCAGAATCGTGGTCGAATTTCTGGTCGAAAATCCTGGTCGAAAATTGTCTTAAAATGATAACTTTTGACAATAAAATACTTGTGAGCATACAAGTGTTGATAAAATGAAGAAAATACCTGTGGGTACTATAAAAATCCTAAATAGGATAAATGTGATGATACGAGGAATCTTGTAAATAAATCCTTAAAAAATATTCTATAACTAAAGTTATTGAATAATTGCTTAGCCTCGAACAAGGCAAATCGTTGTAAATGTGTAGGTCGCTCCACACTTTACAAAAGACGATACATGTGAAACACTAGTGTACATACCTAAACCCTGACCCAAGTCTCGGAAAAGACCGTTAAAACTTCAAGGATAACCTGATCAGTTTTCCTAGAAGTTGGGGGGCAAATGATATGGGTTAAAAGTAAGCCCTAAAGACACATTTAATGTGGCATTAATTAGACCTTGTATGGTCCAGATATGGGGCCCACCAGATGGCCCAAAAACCCTAATTAAATATTAATTTTGTAGTTAATATTTAGGGTAAATTAACAGCTGAGAATACAAATCAAATAAGGATGTTATCTCTTCAAAGAGTAGCCTCCAAGGCACATAGTCATACAAGGAAAAAAACTCCTACAAGGCAGGAGTCTAGAACTTTCCTCAAGGCTGACTTGCCCACCAAGTCACCTAACCCTATCACAATTCTTAGGCTTCTCAGCCTATATAAAGGGTCAGACTCCTCATCTCAGAACTACGTTTTTTGGCTTGATCTTTGATACACATCAAAGTACTTAGGCATCTTGTGAAGGCAGATTCAGCCACGAACACGAGAGCAGCCATTAAAGCACGAAGCTCACGCACCCTAGCATTAATTACATACAAACCCTAGCCACAATTTAACAATCTAGTTTTATTCCACAACAAGTGGTATGTACATAATCTATGGTATTATATTTATACTGCCATTTTATTATATTATTTTTATGCTGTCAATTTATTAGTTCCTAAATAGGAGTATATATGTTTCATGGACTCTTACATATAGCTACCTTGCAACCGTGGAAGAACAACCATTGTGCTTCATGGGTCATTATAAAGGTATATATAATCTATGCCCACAATTTTCACGATCTTTGTCGATTTTTTGATAAGCTAATGTTCTTCTCTACATGATGAAAAATTTTAGCAGATGCCATTGAGGATTAACTATTAAACTGTGAAAACTGAATCAGCTATGGAAGAATATCATCTTCTTTGTATAAACTCTAAAATGTATTTACAATCTCAGAGAGAGTTCAGAGAGAGAGATAGAGTTTTTTTACAGAGATAATGTTGTAACTACTAACTCCTCTAACAAACTCTCAGCAACTACTTATACATTCTATCCTCTAAACTAACAGCTCATACTTTCTATTTACAACTAAGTTATGCTAACTGAATTACTAAAAATAGAATGTAAAGATTGCAAAGCAATGTTTTCAGCAACTGCATTACTTGGTTCAATACCCCCCTCAAGTTAGGGAGTGTTGAAAACATTCCTAACTTGGATAACAATAATTGTGACTGAGCAGAGGGAAGAATCTTTGTAAAGACATCAGCTAACTGATTTTGAGTGGGCAAATAAGTGAGCTGTAGAAGGCCTTCCAGAACTTTATCCCGTGTAAAATGACAATCAATATCAATATGTTTCGTTCGTTCATGGAAGACCGGGTTTTTAGCAATATGAAGAGCTGATTGATTGTCACAATGAAGGGTGACAGGTTTGACCGACGTGACTCCAAGCTCTTCAAGTAGACGAACTGTCCAGGTAACCTCAGCAGCTGCACTCGCCATAGCTCGATACTCAGATTCAGAAGAAGAACGTGAGATCGTAGGTTGTTTCTTTGATTTCCAGGCAACTGGAGAATTACCAAAGAGAAGGACATAACCAGTAACTGATCGACGAGATGTGGGACATGAAGCCCAGTCGGAATCAGAATAAGCTTGCAACGTTAATGAATCAGATGCTTTAAGTAATATACCATTATTAGGTGAAGTGGCTACATACTTCAACACATGTAACAAAGCATCAAGATGAGAAGATCGTGGACGGTGCATAAACTGACTCAATACCTGAGCTGTATAACTTAAGTCAGGTCGAGTATTAGTTAAATAATTCAGCTTACCAACAAGAGTGCGATACAGGTCTGGATTATGCATAAGAGAACCCTCATCAGGTGTGAGTTTGATGTGTAATGGGAGAGGAGTCACTGCTTTAGGAGGAAGATCAAATGGACATGCATCAATCAGATCCTTAGTAAACTTTGTTTGACTTAAAGTGATGCCATTTGTATAATATCCAACCTCAATACCCAGAAAGTAGTGGAGAAATCCTAAATCCTTGTTTCCAAAACTGGTATGCAGATGTTGTTTAATAGCAAGAATTGACTCCATATCATCCCCTGTGAGAATAATATCATCAACGTAAACAGCCATAATAGTAACTGCAGTGGCTGAACGTTTGATGAAAAGACATGAATCATTTTTAGATTGAATAAATCCTTGAGAAATGAGTTCAAGAACAAGCTTTGCAAACCATTCTCGTGAAGCTTGTTTGAGCCCGTAGATGGATTTGATTAAACGACAAACAATGTTAGAAGCAACATCAAGACCAGGAGGTGGCTTCATGTATACTTCTTGTTTAAGGTCTCCGTGAAGAAACGCATTGTTAACGTCTAACTGAAAGAGTTTCCAACGCCTACTAGCAGCCAAAGCAATAAGGCAACGAATTGTATTCATTTTCACAACAGGGGAAAAAGTCTCTTCGTAGTCAATACCAAGTTTTTGATTGAACCCCTTTGCAACAAGGCGTGCTTTACATCGTTCTAAAGACCCATCTGAATGAAGTTTAACCTTGAATACCCATTTACAATCAATTGTATGTTTACCCGGAGGTAAAGGAACAAGTTCCCAAGTGTTGTTCAAAGCTAAAGCTTGTAGCTCTTTATCCATGGCTTCACGCCAAAGCGGGTGAGCAGCAGCCTCTTTATAATACTTGGGTTCCGTAATGGTGGAAAGATCAGCAATGTGTTTTTGATGAGCAGGTGTAAAATTTCGTGCAGAAACAAAGTTGCACTGATGAGTAGAAGCAATATTACATACATAATCAGTAAGATAAGAAGGTACAATACGATTACGTGTTGAAACTCTAACAGGAACAGAGTTTGTAGAATTTGTAGAAGTTGTAGAGTTTGTAGAATTTGTAGAATTTGTATTTGAATTTGTAGAAGTTGTAGAGTTTGTAGAATTTGTAGAATTTGTATTTGAAGTAGATTCAGTGTTATCAGTATTAGGAGTATGAAAAACTGGAACAGGTTCATCTGAATAATCAGAATGAAGTGAGGTGGTACGAGGTAAGAAAATAGAGGATAATGTAGAATCAGGCTGCATCATATGATATGGAAAGTTAAATTCATGAAACACAACGTCACGAGATATAGAAACCTGACGAGTATTCAAATTAAGGACTTTGTAACCTTTTTGATGAGGTGGATATCCAAGAAAAACACCAGGATCAGCACGAGGGTGAAATTTGGATCTATTTATTTTTGAAGTAGATAGATAGCAAAGACAACCAAATGGTTTAAGGACAGTAAGATCAGCCATGGTGTTATACAATTTAAAGAAGGGAGTAGAATTACCAATGCTAGAAAGAGGCATCCTGTTGATGAGATATGTAGCACATAAAATGCTATCTCCCCAATATGAAGCTGGAAGTTTAGACTGCAAAAACAAGGATCGAGCAGTTTCCAGTAAATGACGGTGTTTACGCTCAACAACACCATTCTGTTGAGGCGTGTGGGCACAACTGGTTTGATTAACAATCCCATGAGTAGAGTAGAATGTTTTCAAAGTACCCTGAGTCAGTTCCAATGCATTATCAGACCGTACACATAATACCTTTTGTTTAAATTGTCGTTCTGCATATATCACAAATTTCTCAAGAATTGTAGGAACTTCACTTTTCTGATTGAACAAATGCACCCAAGTATATCGCGTAAAATCATCAACTATTGTTAAAAATGAAGTACAATTGGTATAAGTTTTGGTCCTATATGGACCCCAAACATCTATATGAAGCATCTCTAAAGGAGCACAAGTCTTAATAGAACTATGTGGAAATGACTGTCGACAAAGTCTAGCAGCAGGACATATTTGACATATAGTAGAATGAATACAATCTGAAACATTGAGTTGTGGTTGAACTAGCTTGAGTTGAGCAAAAGGCATATGACCAAAACGCAGATGCCAAAGTTGAACTTCTTGTTGAGACTGAGAAAATGTACCAATGGAAGAAACAGCAGCTGTATGTGAAATATTAGTCTGGACAGAATACAATCCATCAGTTAAACTACCAAGATGCATCAGTTGTCCGTTCTGAGAATGGTCCTGTAGAAAGCATTTAGAATCAGAAAAAACTAAGTTGCAGTGCAAATCTTGGCAGATTCGTTTGACTGAAATCAAATAAAACTGAAATTCAGGCACATGAAGAACATTCTGAAGTATTAAGTGATCATTCAGCTTAACAATTCCTTTATGTAGAACAGGGATTTTACTACCATCAGGAATAGTAATATATGTATCAGTTTTGACTGGCTCATATTGAGTGAATTGGTCAAGGCTAGGACAAATGTGGGCAGTGGCACCACTGTCCAATAGCCACTTGGTCCTGGATGAACTGAGCAGACAGATATTACCTGCTAATAGAGCATGACTAGCAGAGTCACACTGAGATTCAGATGATATCTGAGTACTATTTAGAAGACTGATAAGATGAGCATATTGTGCCTCTGTGATTGTTGGAGAAGCAACAGAATTAACACTTGCAGCAGTATCATCTTGTGTCTGAAACTGAGAATTGTCATCAATGTTCTGAGAAGTAACAGCAGCGGCTACTCTTTTGTCTTTAAAACCTTTAAATCCAGGTGGATATCCATTAATTTGAAAACATCTGTCGATACTATGACCCTGAACTTTACAGTGAGTACAAAAATAATTTGCTCCAGGCTTGTTTGGCCTTCTAGGTGCAGCAGATTGAGTCATCTATGATCCTGGCACGAATGGCTTCTGAGAAGACTGGTAAGGCTGTGAAGAATAAATCTGTGGAGAAGCTTGAAAACCATATAGTTTCCGGTTTTGATTATGAGAATAATTCCTTCTGTTAGCAATAAACGCCATATTTTCATTGTTCAAAGAGGAATGAGACAAATCTTTATGACTTTCTTCTTGTGCTATTAGTCCATAAGCTTGAGATACAGTAGGAAGAGGAACCATGAGTAAAATATGTCCTCGAACAACACTAAATTTATCATTAAGCTTCAGTAAAAATTGCAATAAACGATGTTCTTGTTGCTTCTTCAAGAACTTTTCTCCCAGATCACAAACACATGTAGTGCAATCACAAGTAGGGAACGGATTCACATCATCAATTGCATCCCAAACAGTCTTAATTTGAGTATAAAAATCAGAAACTGATTGATTTTTCTGAGATATTTCTATCAATTGTTGTTCTAAAGAAAACAACTCTGTGATCGAAGAACGACCAAACCGTTCTTCTAAATCTTTCCAAATAGCTCTTGCGGTTTTCAAGTAAAGAACACTTTTAGCAATTGTTTCATCAAGATTATACAAAATCCACGATATAACAAGTGAATTACAGCGCTCCCAAGCAGTATAATCAGTAGCAGTTATAGCAGGCATAGTCAAAGTTCCATTCACAAGACCTAATTTGTTCTTGGCAGTTAAAATCAACAGCATCGATCTTTTCCAGTTGTTATAATTTGTTCCGTTGAATTTTACCGAAACAAGTTGCATAGTAGATGCATCAGATGGATGAATATAATAGATACTCGACGTATCGTAAGTAGTTTGCACAGTAGGTGAAGATGCCGCCATTATAGATCAAGCAAGATACAAGTAATCACGTATATACTGAATCTCAGTAATTAACAATCAACAGATCTATACGAGACGATTAACAGATCGATACGAGAAATACAGAGTCGGAAATCACAATAATTCAGAAATTAACACAGTAAGAAGTCGAAGAAACCTGAGAATCGATATATGAATCTCCAGAAAAAAACAGATTTGATCGGAAAAACACAGAACAAACGATTAACAAGAATGAATTGACGACGACGACAACGAAATCCGGCGAGCTCCGGCTTGCTCTGATACCATATTAAACTGTGAAAACTGAATCAGCTATGGAAGAATATCATCTTCTTTGTATAAACTCTAAAATGTATTTACAATCTCAGAGAGAGTTCAGAGAGAGAGAGAGAGTTTTTTTACAGAGATAATGTTGTAACTACTAACTCCTCTAACAAACTCTCAGCAACTACTTATACATTCTATCCTCTAAACTAACAGCTCATACTTTCTATTTACAACTAAGTTATGCTAACTGAATTACTAAAAATAGAATGTAAAGATTGCAAAGCAATGTTTTCAGCAGCTGCATTACTTGGTTCAATATTAACTAACTTGACCATAAGGTTTTTTTTATAAAAAAAATAAGTAAAAGTTAGAATTTATACTTCCTTTATAATTTTATTCATTATATACTTGCTGAACATGTATATTTCTTATATCAGGTAGGTAAATTTTAAAAGATTTTGCTCTTTATTATTTTTCTTACGAAAAAGTTTTTAATTCTCTTTGCAGTTTGTCAGGCTGTCATGAGGGAAACTAACACATCTGATGGTGCTACCAGAGAGGAAAATGCAGCTGTTTTGAGCACTTCTTTCTACTATGTAAATGTTTTGCGTATCTAAACTTTGGAAGTTTATCAGTTTGGTAATACTTTCTACCAGAGATCCTCTTTTCTGCTGACTAAACTTTTTCTTGGCTAACCTACTAAAGAGCCTCTTTTGTTTTAAAATACTGATGTATTTAATATTTTGGTTATGTAGTTTACTCTCCCAATGTATTGCTTGCTGGAACTTTCTGCAATTATATATTTACTGATAATGTAATATATCTTCTGCAAGTCTCAACTAAAAAGTTGGATGAGAGCAAAATTCATTGTATGGTAGTGGCTGCAAGCCTGCAATTTCATGCATGCAGTTTTCGAAGATTATAAGTTTGGAAACCTAATTTTCTTATTCCTTTGTTGTACATTACAAAAATATCGTGCCTTGAAAAAATTGCATATGAATATATGTGAATAAAAAAAGTTTGACATATATAGACTATATGAACCTATGTTTCTGTTCACTTAATTAGTTTAACCGTTACATGGAGTTCGTCAAATTAAATCCACCTATACGATTCTTAAATTATGAATGAAGTGGAAGGATTTATTAGAGAACGAAGAAGATAACGTATAGGTCAGAGGTGGTAATAAATAAAAGTTATATACTATTTTATGATTAGTTTGAGAGCTTTTTTCACTTGGTAGATCACTTCAAAGTTATGCATCACTTCAATGGTGAAAGTGTTTATTAATCCTGAATTTTTTTTATAATGCAGCCAAGTCAACAACCATGTCATGGTTTCATTAGATTTTTAACGGGTGTGACGAATAAAATCTAAATGAAAATTATATATCATTTCATGATTCATTTCAAAACTTTTTTTGACTCGATAAACCACTTAAAAATTATCCATTACTTTAATCATGAAAATGTCATTCAACCCTATTTGCCACGTTGCCATAGCTACTCAAGGAAACACTTTGCCACCTCTACTGCAACAACAATTTTTTTTTTTTTTGCCATAAAAATCTATTCACACTTGTGTTCACCTAAAGTAACTCTAAAGAAAAGTGAGGCTTTGTCTTTTAATTTTCTTTTGTTTTCTTCGTCGACCGTATTGTATTGTATTTGACTTTTATTTGTCAAATTTAATAGAGAATAAATTAAATATATAATTTATGTATTTGAAGGTTGCAAGTATAAATTAAGTAAATATTTATTTATGTGTTAAATATTAATTCACATAATGACATTTATGTATATTAAAGAGACAGTTACATTTTGGACGGAGAAGGTGTACAAATTACCTACAAACAGAGAATTATTTTCTATAAAAAAGGGGACTTGAAAAAAGAGTTCTTTACATTTTTTGGAATCTAAAATGATATTTTGGCTCTCAAATGCTCTATATTAGATAAATATGTGCTCACTTTGCCGGGGCTTCTTCGGACTCCGAATTGTTGGATATATATTGTATCCATCTCTTTTTTTTCTTGTTAGTTTTTCCACTTTGTTTTTTAATTAATATTAGTTCCAATGTTTAATTTGGTTTAGTCATTTTTTTATATCTTAATTTTGGTGTTACATAATATAGTGTTGATACAAATTATTTATATTTATTTTGCTTATTTGGTGAGTTCCTAGAAGTGATGATTGTGTTACGTGATTTTTTTATATATAGTCATTCTATATTTTTCTTATGTGGTGGCCTTTCGAGGGTTATTTACAATTCATACATGTTTATCTGTTAACGTCTCTGTTCTAAAAATCGGTGATTAATCACGATTAATCACCGATTAATCCCTGTTCCATGGGTTACCGAACTGATTAATAATCCGATTATTCGATTAATCATTCCGATTAATTCCCAAATACCCTATTAATCCCCGATTAATCCCTGGACAGTGCCTCTACCGATTAAGTCCGATTCCCGCTTTTTACAACACTGGTTAACGTTACTGTTCTTGTGCTTGTGTCCAGGTATTGGTTTAATTTTTATTAGACTATTACTTTATATTGCTATTTGTTTAATCATCTTGCATTTCGATATCGTTAGTGGTGGATATTAGAATTTTTTTGTATATTGCCCGCATAGCTTCTTTTTGTAATTTTTAAATATGATCCAGTTTTTGTGTGCACTTTGCCACTGGTGCTTGAGCTGTTTAAGTGAATTCTATTTTTGTTAGTTGCGATAATTTCTTTTTGTGGATGCTTGTTTATATTTCGGCATTTTTTTTTTGTTTGCTCACTGATAACTACTTGTTTTTAAATTGTGCATGGATTAAGAGGTACCGTTTGAAATAGACGGGATTCTCTACTAATGATTGTACTATATAATAAATTTCACTAGGCTTTAACCAGGGGCGGGATAAACAAATTTGGGGCACTGTGCGAGATCTTAAAATTTGGCCCTCCATTTATACTAGCTTAGGGCCCGTACAAAGTAGGGTTACTTTTAAATACTTTTAAAATTATGTGATAAAATAAAATAGAGTATAATATTTTATTATGGAATTTAACTTTGTAATATTAATTAATAAAATTAATAATAATAATAATAGTTATTTAATAAATGATATGTATTGATTAGAACTAATAATATAAAATCTTAATGTAAATTTGTTGTTAACGGGTAATGGTGTAAATATAAAATACTACTTAACTTTGTAATATTAACTAATAAAATTAATAATAATAATAATAGTTATTTAATAAATGATATGTATTGATTAGAACTAATAATATAAAATCTTAATGTAAATTTGTTGTTAACGGGTAATGGTGTAAATATAAAATACTACTCTGTATTTAGGATTAAAGACAATAACGGAATTTATTTGATTTGTTTTATATTATAAATAATTTAAAATTAAATAATTAGAGTAAAAACCAAAACTTAAGAGAAAACCAAAACTTTCAATGTTTCGGCTTTAATATAATTGTATAGATGAGCTGTCAGCAAAGAGATACATTAAAAAATGGGTAATGCTAGGTACCCAAAAATGGTACCCAAATATTGCTCCAAAATGATGTGGCACTAATGATGTGGCATGTTGGAATATTATAATTGGATGGCCCTGGCGGGCCCATTATAATTATAACCAATAATTACTTGCCATGTCATTTGGGAAAGAAATTTGGGAGAAAAATTTGGGGAACATAGCATTTCCCGTAAAAAATAAAGACGTTAGTTCTATTAATTAGAGAAACTTTCCAAGATGATCAATACTCAATTTATGGTAATATATTTAAACATTACAATAATTAGTTTACCTTTATATATTGTTACTCTCAATATTTTCCAACTTTACTAGTTAAACTCGCCAAATATTTTTTTTTTGACAGAGCCAAAAGAAAAATTATGAAGTAATCTGAATTTTTTTGATCAAAATTTCAAAATCTCTCTACATATATATAATATATATAAGGAAGAAAAAATTTTGGGGCCCTATATTTTTTGGGGCCCTGTGCGGTCGCTCACCCCGCGCACCCCCAACCCCGCCCCTGGCTTTAAATATACATGCCTTGTTACAAATTCATCCTCCATCTTCATCTTCATACTCCATCTTCATCCTCTATGTCCATCTCTTTTATGAATAGTTATTTGTACATTGTACATGGTGTGTCAAGTGATACACCATTATTTTCAAGAAAAGGATCTCTATTATCCTATTTATGCATAACAAGTTTCAATTTTATTTGTTAATATATATACATTGTCCACTCAAATTATTACTAAAATTTGGCACTTTATACATTCCATGTCTGTATAGTTTGGGCTAGATATTTTTTTTTAAATGCTAGAGTTACCAAATTGGGGACCAAAAATTGTTATCAAATGATTTTGATTGGTTATAATTATAATGGGCCTGCCAGCTTCATCCAATTAAAACATTTTAAAATGACAAGTAATTTGTGCCATGTCATTTGGTAACAACTTTTGGTACCCAATTTGGTATCTCTAGCACTACTCTTTTTTTTTTTAAATTCCACCCCTAAATTATTTTTTCCTGGTTCCGAGTGTACTAACTAATGTCAATAAATATCTTAGACGGTGACACACCATTTCTAAAATCCTGTATCCGCCACTGCGTATATAATAGTTTTTATTGCTTGTTTCATTTCTGTTTCGAGGATCAGGACACGGATGTCATCGCTACCTCGCCACCACCAACTTAGAGGATCACGATGGGGGTCCCACTTCTACCTCCACCAACTCTGGAGGATCATGATAGGATTCCATATAAATTAATTATAATTATTATTATTATGCCCTAGATCAACTATGTTTTATATCGATTTTTCATAAAACTATACAATGGATTACTATTGGTTGTATAGTTGTACAGCTAATACTATTAGTTTGGTTGGAGAGTTAATTTAAGGATAATGAACATTATCTTTAACTATATATCTACATAATCACATTTATATGGTTGAATGAAAGAAAAAGGTACAATCCCTAAAGGCAATAATCGAAACGCGCAACTCTAACCCACTACCAGAGCCACCACAATTATAACATTCACTGTGCTCACAATCCGTAGCTCTATGCCCATGCGCACTACAATAGTAACTCCAACTAACATTCCTACAATCCCTAGCCATATGCAAAGAATTGAAATTTACATTTACACATTCGAAATAAAAAAGAAATTTTATATTCTTATATATATACAATCATTGCTTCCAATGATCAAACATGGTGCGTGACTCTCATCGTTTAGGTCCGATTTGCGCTTTTTAAAATACTGGTTTTGGGTGAGCTATTAGACTCGTGTGTCTCGATTCGGTTTTTTTTTCGAAAGACACAATTTTATATTTTATTTTAAATTTAAAATTTTAACAACATAATTAAATTGAGATTTTGTTACAAATTTTATAAACTACTCTATCACTCTCACTCTCCAAACTCTCTCTCTCTCTCACTCTCCGAACTCTCACTCTTGTCCTCTCTCCAGCGTTCTACTTTCCGGCACTCTACTATACTCTTCAGATCAAATGGCTGTTCAGATCAAATGTTCCTGAAAAATCAATCTCCTGAATAAATTAGGGAATACTTGAATATAAATTGAGGTAATTGAATGAAAACTTAAATTTGGTTTTAAATCAATCTCCTGTGAACCAGACTCCATGTAACTCGAAAAATGGCTGTTCAGATCAAATGTTCTTTGAAAAATCAAAGTTTCTCAGCTGCTTTGGATTTTTACTGGCTCTTAATTGTTTGCATAATGGTTGCTCAACACAGTCACCTTGGAAAAGGCTGCTTTCACTTCCCTTCCTTGCATTGGCTTTCTCTATGGAGCCTTTTTTCTCTCGAGAATGCATTTCCATTAGAGAAAGCACCACAAAATTTTCATTCCTGTTGTTTGTAATGTCCCCAGTTTCATGTTTTCGATGCTTTTCATCCTTTCGTCTAGAGCTTTCTGATGATGTCAAAGAACTTTCTAGCGAAAATCTAGTCCCCCTTAATGGTTTGATGTCACTATCTGGACATCCGTTATTGACCAATTTATGAGTGTGGTTATATAATTATGTGTTACTATAACCCTGTATGTTTAATCAATCTGTTTAATGCATGTATATATGATGTAATATGTGTAATGTGTAAAGTGTAATAGTTAAACTGCACTGTCTTGCACTGTTCTTGACATCCCTATGTATTTTTTCATTAAGACTACACTCTTTTTTGCATTAAAATTGCAGGTCATTATAATGGAACAAAAAATAATACTAGCTAAAATTTTAGTTATGAAAAAGTCATACAAGAGGCTGGATTAGAGATATTATTCAAGACTACTCATTATGTCGGCTTCTCAATATAGAAGATGCCGACATGCCCTCTACAATATTAAGGAGTGTCCTTGAGTACTACGACACCGAGATGCACGTCTTCAGATTTCAAGGTCACACACTCGGAGAAGATCACACACTTGGATTCACGCTCGAGGACGTGTTATACCTGACTACTTTACCTATTCAAGGTAAAGCAGTAATGATTCCTGATGTGCCTGATTTGGATGCTTTTGAGAGAGTGTTTGGACCAGCATACGCATAAAAGACAAATTTATCATTCCAAGAACTCGCAGACATTGCGGCAAATACTGAAAATGATACTACACGAACAAAGATTGTTGTTCTAGCCGTTATTTTTGGTGCTTTTATTGCTCCTGACAGAAATAAGCACAAAGTTACAGCTGCTTGTGTCAAATTTTTTGAAAATTTGGATCAAGTAGATACCTATTAATGGGGAGCAGCCCTGCTCTCCTTCATGTATGATGGATGTCTGACAAAACTAAAAAAGCTGAGGTCAACTCGTGGGTAGTAATGGTGAGCACAGCTTTTCATGTTTTTTTTTTGATATAATTGCACTATAATTGTAGAGTTGACCACGTCTTTTAAATACAAAGATGGGCTTCTATAAGTCTGGTATCTTAATTGATTCCTCTAAATGACTTGTTAATTTATTTTTACCTGTAAGTTAAAGTCTTAAATATGTTTGAAGTCTGGATTGTCTAGTCAATTATGGCATTGTAGTGGAATTGGAAACTATATTAAATCACGTATTTTAAAATCAACCTTTCTAGTTCAACCTAAAGATCATACAATAATAGATGAAGTAGCTATAAAAAGCTAAAGTTTGGACAAAGTAAATTACATCGACTTGTGTTAACTACAATATACTTATTGATTATAATCCAGGAAGTTTCATATCATAATAGTACTAAAGCACCTTAGTATATTATTAAAGGCATCTAGATTAAAAATAAGTTGATAATATCTTATTCTTTGTTTGACAGGGTTCTCTTTTACTGCGTCTCCGGGGGCTGCAGACGCTGTTTGATGTTGATTTAGGGAATTACCCTCAATAGTAGCGGGATGGAGCTCCTTTGTTGCCTTGGATCTACATGAAATCCAAAGAAAAACCCGAAATCACTACGCGAGGCTTACTATAGAAACAATGGTGCCTCTCGGATGATGTAAGTTTATTTCCACATATCTCTTCTTTATAGTTTAGTTTAAGAAATATACAAGTTTCACAGTAAGCACCTACTTTGTTTTTTGTAGTTTTATGAATATCTTTGTGATTTGTATATTGTTATAAATTATCTAATTTTTTGGTTGTTTTCTATTTACAAATAAGAAATTAGATGGACACCTTACAGAGAGATGCGGTGCCCCCGACCATAGGATCTTGGCCGATGAGGGACATCACGCTGCTAATCTGTCTCAATTTCGTAGAACATCATATGCCTCATTTATGCTATAGGCAGTTCAAAGAGTTTAAGCGCTATGATGTAAATTCAGTTACATGGATTCATTATAAATTGCCATTCAGACAGCGGAGTGGTGGTCATGTGTAGAAATTCTCAGAATTATACAACCAACAGAAGCAAGAGTGGGATGGTAGACAGCCTGTTGAAAGTTATATGACTTTAATAGAGGGGGATCGTGGTGAGTAGCATAGTTAATTTATAGATTATATAGTAATAGTTTACTTATATATGCTTAAAATTTATATTTAAGTAAACTAGTACTATACAATCTATAAATTAACTATGCTAGTCACCATGCTCCCCCTCTATTCAAGTCATATAACTTTCAGCAGGCTGTCTACCATCCCACTCTTGCTTCTGTTAGTTGTATAATTTTGAGAATTTCTGCACATGACCACCACTCTGCTGTTTGAATGGCAATTTATAATGAATCCATGTAACCGAATTTACATCATAACGCTCAAACTCTTTGAACTGCTTGTAGCATAAATGAGGCATATGAAACTGAGACAGAATAGCGGCGTGATGTCCCTCACCCGGCCAAGATCCTGTGGCCGGGGCACCGCATCTCTCTGTAGGGTGTCCATCTAATTTTCTATTTATAAATAGAAAATAACCAAAAAGTTAGATAATGTATAACAATATACAAAATCACAAATATATTCATAAAACTACAAAAAACAAAGTGGGTGCTTACTGTGAAACTGGACTATAAAGAAGAGAGATGTGGAAATAAACTTACATCATCCGAGAGAGGCAGCATTGTTTCTAAGCCTCGCGTAGTGATTTCGGGTTTTTCTTTGGATTTCATGTAGAATCCACGTCAACAAGGGAGCTCCATCCCGCAGCTGTTGAGGGTAATTCCCTAAATCAACATTAAATCAACATCAAGCAGCGTCTGCAGCCCCCGAAGACGCAGTAAAAAAGAACCCTGTAAAACAAAGAATAAGATACTATCAACTTATTTTTATTCTAGATGCCTTTAATAATATACTAAGGTGCTTTATTATTATGATATGAAACTTCCTGGTTTATAATCAATAAGTATATTGTCGTTAACACAAGTCGATTTAATTTACTGTATTCAAACTTTAGCTTTTTATAGCTAATTCATCTACTACTGTATGATCTTTAGTTTGAGCTAGAAAGATTGATTTTAAAATACATGATTTAATATAGTTTCCAATTCCACTGCAATACCATAATTGACTAGACAATCCAGACTTCAAACATATTTAAGACTTGAACTTACAGGTAAAAATAAATTGACAAGTCATTTAGAGGAATCAATTAAGATACCAGACTTATAGAAGCCTGTCTTTGTATTTAAAAGATGTGGTCAACTCTACAATTATAGTGCAATTATATCAAGAAAAAGCATGAAAAGTTGTGCTCACCATTACTACCCACGAGTAGCCCTCAATTTTTTTAGTTTTGTCAGACATCCCATGGTACATGAAGGAGAGCAGGGCTGCTCCCCATGCATAGGTATCGACTTGATCCAAATCTTCAAAAAATTTGACACAAGCGGCTGTAACTTTGTGCATATTGCTGTCAGGAGCAATAAAAGCACAAAAAATAACGGCTAGAACAATAATCTTTGTTCGTGTAGTATCATTTTCAGTATTTGCCGCAGTGTCTTCGAGTTCTTGGAATGATAAATTTGTCTTTTGCGCGTATTCTGGTCCAAACACTCTCTCAAAAGCATCTAAATCAGGCACATCATCTAAATCAGGCACATCAGGAATCATTACTGCTTTACCTTAAATAGGTAAAGCAGTCAGGTATAATACGTCCTCGAGCGTAAATCCAAGTGTGTGATCTTCTCCGAATGTGTGACCTTGAAATCTGAAGACGTACATCTCGGTGTCGTAGTACTCAAGGACACTCCTTAATATTGTAGATGGCATGTCGGCATCTTCTGTATTGAGGAGCCGATATAATGAGTTGTCTTGAATAATATCTCTAAAAGTTGGATCCAGCCTCTTGTATGACTTTTTCATAACTGAAATTTTAGCCGATATTATTTTTGGTTCCATTATAATGACCTGTAATTTTAATGCAAAAGATTGTAGTGTTAATGAAAAAATACATAGGGATGTCAAGAACAGTGCAAGATAGTGCAGTTTAACTATTACACTTTACACATTACACATATTCCATCATATATACATGCATTAAACAGATTGATTAAACATATAGGCTTATAGTAACACATAATTATATAACCACACTCATAAATTGGTCGATAATGGATGTCCTAGTTCTTCTTTGTCTATGCTAACAGAGTCACATGGCTCGATTTTAAAAGATAGTGACATCAAACCATTAAGGGGGACTAGATGTTCGCTAGAAAGTTCTTTGACATCATCAGAAAGCTCTGGACGAAAGGATGAAAAGCGTCGAAAACATGAAACTAAGGACATTACAAACAACAGGAATGAAAATTTTGTGGTGCTTTCTCTAGTGGAAATGCATTCTCGAGAGAAAAATGGCTCCGTAGAGAAAGCCAATGCAAGAAAGGGAAGTGAAAGCAGCCTTTTCCAAGGTGACTGTGTTGAGCAAGCAATATGGAAACAATCAAGAGCCAATAAAAGTCCTGAGCAGCTGAGAAACTTTGATTTTTCAGGAAAATTTGATCTAAATAGCCATTGTTCGAGTTACATATGGAGTCCGGTTCACAGGAGATTAATTTAAAACCAAATTTAAATTATCATTCAATTACCCTAATTTATATTCAAGTATTCCCTAATTTATACATGCATTATACATTACACATTACACATCATATATACATTCACATTAACATCAATGTCTCTGTAGAATATACAGCAAGATCAAGATATGAACTTGGTTTTATCAAGTGACGCAAAGCCTAGGCTTAAATGGAATCCTGAACTTCACCAAAGATTTGTACATGCTGTGGCACAGTTAGGTGGTGTAGACAGTAAGTCTTTTCATAAACTCTGCAATTATGTTGATTCATTTCATTCCATTTGTATTAGTAGTTTAGATAATTAGATTAGAGTCTAATTAACATTCTTGATTGTGCAGAGGCAACACCTAATAATGAGTGTGATGGGAATTCATGGACTTACTTTGGACCACTTAAAGAGTCATTTGCAGGCATTTATCTTTCTATGTTCTATATGGCATTGCTAGATTTGTACGAATGGGAAAGGATCGAACTTATAATTGATTTTTATTGCTGGAGAAGTATAGACTAGGTAAAAATCAAGAATCACAAACTTGCGACGACAATGATCAAGCAGGTGAGTGGTCTCCATATAATGCACATTGGTTGCAAAATTGACACAATTGCACGTGAAAATTCGAGTTGAGACTAATTGAAAATTTGTCAATGCGCGTAGAATATGAAGAGAGGTACAAATACATATCTGTTTTTGGACTAGGTTAATATTAAATAAATCTAAAGTAAAAAATCTAAGGTTTTCAAAAAAAATGTAGCCAATCTTTATCTTTTACAAGAAAACACAATATACAAGAAAGATCATGCATGCAGATGTAGATTTAGATTTGATATCTCTAGATATCACATATCTGTCTAGGTTTTGATGTAATCTTTGGGTTGGTAACAGCAACTTTACGCCTATATGCATCATTACATGTATAGTCCACCATATCTACTGCCTTCATATTTTCTTTAACAATGGTTATATGAGTGACATTCCTCTTCAAAACATTCATGTCATTCCCTTTTAAGATTTTGTCTTTGTCCAGTTTCTATAACGAGTTCGTATAATCAAGGGTTCTGGTGTATGTTAGCAATTGGCATTCACATAATTTGGTTAGTCGGGGTACACCAACAAGACTGAAGGACAACAAAAATCAAATTTTGTTGGATGTCAAATGATGATATGTACACTAAATACAAATTTTTAGTTACAGCATAAGATTTAAGTGAACATGTTACAAGTGAATTTACTTTACAAAATTATATGTTTTTTAACCGTGGAATTAAACATGTACATGAACGTTGCTCGATCTACTCAATATCCATGTTCTATTCAGTGAAACAAATTTTTAGCATTCAACCTCTAACATACAACTTGACTGGGATTCATTCCTTTTTCATGTATGAGTTTCATTGCTCTCCCTGGCTGCCCGTGAGGCAACAAGTTCAACAACTCATTATTCATCCTCTTTATGAAAATATACTGTATTTGACTGTAATGTAACACCCTTTTCATTTGAAAGTGAAATCACACAAAAAGAATTAAACATGATAAAAAGTGTTGTTGGAGGAATTTCGTAACACGAAATTGGAGGTTTACTGGAATAGTAGAGCGAGATTATGAGTATGTGGTTGTTTTAGGGGATTAGGGTTTATAAAAAAAGTGGGGGCTCGACTTGGCAGGTGTCTTGATTTGTGTCGTGTATTGGATTGCATCTGCCAAGATGCCTACGTACCTAGGATCAAGCCGGTTTATAAAAAAAGAGGGGGCTGGACTTGGCAGGTGTCTCGATTAGTGTCGTGTATGCCTACGTACCTATGTTTATATAGGATCAAGCCCACTTAGTTATATGCAATTGTGTTTATCCCTGAGAGACATTAGGGATAAACTTCGTTAATGTGGAAATTACTGATTTTATCTAATTTAATCTTGTCTTTGTGATATCTTCCTGATTTGAAGAATATCGTTTGGAGATATTTTCTGTAATTGATTGATTGAGATTGATTCTTTTCTCGTTTCAGAGAGAGGATAAAACTTAGTGGTTAAGAAAAATTATTAATCTTAAATAATAATTAAAAAATAATTGAAATTTGGGAGGTTATTAGACATGCCAAAAACATTGCATAACAAAAATAAACTAAAATGTAAAATAAATTGCAAAAACTGTAGGCTTGCCAAGCAAACTTTAACTCCACATCAGTATGATATTGTCCGCTTTGAGCCTAGTCCGCACGAATTTGTTTTTGGGTGACTTTCAAAAGGCCTCATACTAATGGAATTATCTGGCTGCTTATAAACTAGCTATCTACCCTTCTCATAAACGATGTGGGACAACTCCCAACAATATCCCCCTTCACACATCGTGCTAGACACCTGCCGAATCTGCCACCATTATGTGTGATCTACTCCCCTTGATCCATATTGGAAGTTCCTGGCTATCTGGCTCCCCCTAAACCCATACTGGAAGGTGAAAATACACACCTAGAGGGGGGGGGGGTGAATAGGTGTTATGACTAACAATGACCTAATAAAATTTAACTGCCTGAAATATTAAACTGGCAGTTAGCTGGGTACGATAGGCAGCTAACCGTGTTAACCAAATGCAACAAATTTATGAATAGGCAGCTAGCTGTGATATGCAATGCAGAAAGATAAAAATGCAATAAGTAAAGAACACCAAGAATTTTAGCTAGGTTCGACCCCTAATCTTCTATGGTCTACGTCCTAGTCCCTTACCAACTTGGTAAGAGAATATATTATTGATCACAATGAAATCCAATTACAAGATACAATAATATATCTCCCTTATAACCCAATTACTGACTGCAGCTAGCTGGAACCCCTTGTTTTCTGAACACAGCTCCCTAAGTTCTATACTAAACCAAGTATAAACTTCTCTAGCCTAATACTCCTTAAACCCTTGTTCCACAAGCTTGACAAACCAGCAACTACCAACTTTACAAGTTGAACAATACAAATGGATATGAAAATTTACAACTCAAAAACTATGAACTCTAATATCTCGATATAAAATATAATGCTTGAGCTCTTTAGTTGGATGTGCAATGAAGGTGCATAGTTGTTTGTTGTATGTTCTTGAATATAGCTTGAAGGTTCTTTTTCTCTTCGGACAAGAAACATGCAGGCCTTTATAGTGAAGGATAGGAGTTGAATTCTTGAGCAATCTTTGCAACGGTCTTGAAGGAACTTCTCACGTGAGGCTTTGATCAACTTGAATCCCACTACTAACGTTCACCTGCAGATATTCAGAACGGTTCTTATGCAGAGAAATATATTCAGTAAGGAGAGAGAGATATGAAAGTGTTTGAGCATCTGTTTTTGAGAGCAAACCGTTAGAGATGAAAGATGAGAACAATGATTATGATAAGGAATCTATGTTTTCTTTTTGAACCTTTTACTCCAAGAGAACAGATGGTGGAGTTAAAAAGTATGGAAGACTTTATTATTAATAAGAGCATGATAGAAGGATATCACATGGGTTGCTTTTAAAAGGACATTAAAGAATTAAAAGATTCTTTAAATGAGTGGAAGTTGAATAAAACGATTTTTATAAAGAAGAGGGATTTAATAAAAATCATATACTGATTAGAAGTTATTCATGTCATACTTATATTAAATCCTAAATAAATCGAACTTCCCTTTCAAGTACAGGTCATAAACTGAACAGGTTGACAGCTTGCTGTGATGACCTGCTAGCTAGCTGTGATGCTCTGATAGCTAGCTGAGATGCCCTGTGTTAAGCTAAAGTAATAGTATACATAATGAACCTGCATAACAGTATTAGTCCAGAACCAGTACCCAGCTTGCTTACTGTATGATCATCAAAATTATAGATTTTCAATCTCCCCCTTTTTGATGATTATACACCAATTTTAGGAGACATACAAAACTCCCCCTAAATTTAGCACTCATATACTTAGTAAGCAAGATAACACAAATAAGAGACCTAGGTGCTTAAACAAACCATCATAGAACAACTCATGGCACATAGTTTAAACATTCAAACAACCAAGTTTCAAATTGTCTTAACAACTTAAACAAATAAAAAACACATTCACCATAGTTCGAATAGCCACAAAATAAAAGCAAGTACCACCAAGCAAATTAAGTTTCCTAAAATAGTTTCTCCCCCTTAATCATTAAAAAGAGGAACTTTAGGACTCAACATTTTCATCATTCTCCTTATCACCATCAACTTGAGAATCACCAGAAGCATTGGTTGGATCAGTTGCTTTGAGCACATCAGCAGCAGCCACATTTGCATGGTCAGGAAATACTTGTGCTCCAGAAACGGTAGTAGAGTGAGGACCAGTTCGAGTAGAGGTAGAAGCACGAGGACCAGCAGCAAGGTCGCGAAGAAATGTGATCTCATCAGCCATATCAGTGACTTTATCGGTTAACACCTTGAGAGCTGCTTTAATTTCCTTGAAATGGTCAGAGTGATCCATATCAACCACATTAGCACTTACCAGGATAGAAGATGGAGGAGTACGGGGAGTAACAGGTGGAGGAGGAGGTGGAGGATCCAATCGAATGACCTTATCATCAGAGTTAAGCTTGAGATGGGATTGCAATAAGCTTTTAGCATCCAAAAGCTCCTTAGCTAACTCACAGTCTTCATCCTTGAGATTAATTCCATACCATTTAAACACCCTTGTCAACATACAACCATAAGGCAGTGGAGTAGTGTTTGTTTCGAACACATCCATCATATTTTTCAATATGAGACCAGCCAGATTAAAGGGCTTCTCAGATAACAGCATAGCTACAACACATACATCTTGTCTAGAAAAATTAGAACGAGTGCCAGTACGGGGGTTAACATTATTAATGCACATTTTGAACAAAACATGAGCCAATGGAGTGACAGAGGTAGTTGTGGGAGGGATATACTCCAATAAATCATCCATTCCACGAATAACTTTCAATTGGTCCAATTCGGTAAAATTAGGTAATTCAGTGGGGCCCTTTTTAGTACCAATTGACACATTAGAAGGTTGATCAATGCTGAGAATAAATCTAAGCACAGGAACATTCAAAGAAATTCTTTGACCACGAACATATGACACAAAGAGACCCGGTTGTTCTACGGTTAAGTTTGCATAAAACTCATAGACATACGAGGGATAGCATTCTCGGGGTAGATCGTTGATGAATGAGTCAAACCCTAACTTAGTAAAACAACTAATAGCACCGCATCGAGCATAAGAGTTACCTGCAGTTGGACGATCGAAGATAATACGACGATTGCCCAAGTCAAGGTGCTTGAAACGCGATTCCAACTCTTCATTGGTGAACGAAATTCCATACTTGGTTCTTTTAGCGGACACACCTTCACGTTGCACTGATTTTTGGACCTCCGACATTTCATCCCCACTGTCTACTTGAACTTGAGTGATCTCGATCTCATCATCCTCATCTAAAAGTCTTTTGTTCTTGCTCTTTGAAGTTTTGGAGGCAGTGACTGGCGTTTTCTTGTTGGAAGCTCGAGTTTTCCCCATTGTCCGATTGAAAACAGATGAAATAGAGAGAATGTGTGAATCAAGAGATTGCGGCAAGAAAAACCCTAATCTCAATTTGGGGAGGATATATGATTAAAAGAGTGAGGAATGTTAAGAGACCCTCTTTTATTAATTAAGGGGAAAATCCAATTTTTGGAATAGAACTGATATAACCAAAAATAATTATACCAAAAATAAAATTCCACATTTTGACAAGACATTCGCCTAATTGGATATAGACAAGCAAGAAAATAATCGAATATTGATATAATATCACATAAAAAATATCTTAAGGCATAGATAAACAATTTTCACAATTAGCACTTAAATAAAATAAGAATGAGAAATAATTAAGCTCTTTGGAATGATAAACATTTAACACATATTAAGGCATGACTAAGAAATACTATCATATAAATGTACCGAATTTCCATGACAGCTGGCTCGCAAGACATAAAACTTCTGAATCTTCCATAGCAGCTAGCTTGTTAGACATAAAAATTCTCATACTTCCATGGCAGCTAGCTGGCTAGACATTACACATGCCTAACTCACGACGCAGCACAGTGAAACGCTCCTCGGCTAGTGGCTTTGTGAAGATGTTAGCTAGCTGGTACTCTGTACTTACAAAGATCAGCTCAATTTTTCCCTTTGCAACATTGTCTCTCAAGAAGTGATGTCGAACATCGATATGCTTTGTTCTTGAGTGATTAACTGGATTCTTTGATATGTTGATAGTGCTTGTATTGTCACAATAAATGGGGACCTTGCCACACTTAATTCCAAAATCTCGGAGTGTTTGAATCATCCAAAGCATTTGAGAACGACAACTTCCCGCTGCTAAATACTCCCCTTCAGCTGTCGATAATGCAACAGAAGTTTGCTTCTTGCTTTGCCAAGATACTAAACTTTGTCCTAGAAATTCACAAACCTCACTTGTACTCTTTCGATCAGTTTGACAACCTGCATAATCTGCATCACTATACCCAACAAGATCAAATGCATTTGTGATGGGATAAAATAATCCAAGAGTAGTAGTTCCACTTAAATATTTGAAAATTCTTTTAATAGCATTCAAGTGAGACTCTTTAGGTTGAGCTTGAAACCTAGCACAAACACACACACTATACATAATATCAGGTCTAGAGGCTGTAAGATATAATAAACTACCAATCATACCTCTATACTTACGAACATCTACATCCTTGCCATGTTCATCCGTAGACAGCTTGCTGCCTAGACTCATAGGTGTAGATTTTGCCTTGATATTCTCAAAACCAAATTTCTTTAGCAAGTTTTTGATGTACTTGGTCTGATGTACATATATTCCATCTTGAGTTTGCTTGATTTGGAGCCCCAAGAAGTAGTTGAGCTCACCCATCATACTCATGTCAAATTCATTATGCATGCACTTAGAAAACCACTTGCACATATTATCATTAGTTAAACCAAATATAATATCATCCACATATATTTGCACAACAAGAATATCATTACCAGTAAGTTTAGTGAACAAAGTAGGATCGATTTTACCTCGAATGAAGCCATTCTTTATCAGAAACTTACTTAGTCTTTCATACCAAGATCTAGGAGCTTGACGAAGTCCATATAATGCCTTCTTCAATTTATACACATGATTAGGAAATTGATCACTCTCAAATCCAGGAGGTTGCTTGACATACACTTCCTCTTTCAAGTAGCCATTAAGAAATGCACTTTTTACGTCCATTTGATGTAGCTTGAACTTCTTGAAGCAAGCAAATGATAGTAACATCCTTATTGACTCTAGCCTTGCAACCGGGGCATAAGTTTCATCAAAATCAATTCCTTCTTGTTGATTATATCCTTGTGCAACAAGTCTTGCTTTGTTCCTAGTAACCGTGCCTTCTTCATCAACTTTGTTCTTGAAGACCCATTTAGTACCAATAATTGAAGCATCTTTAGGTGGCTCTACAAGTTCCCAAATATCACATCTTTCAAATTGATTAAGTTCTTCTTGCATTGCCATAATCCAATTTTCATCTTTTAGTGCTTCATTTATATTCTTTGGTTCTTCTTGAGCTGTGAAAGCGGCAAAAGCACAATAATTAGCTTGACTTCTCCTTGTCTTGATTCCTTCTGATTTATCACCAATAATCAACTCTGGGGGATGATTCTTTACTGTCCTAGTTGACTTTGGAAAATGATGATGAGCCATAACTTCTTCATTGGCTCTAATTTTCTTAGATGATGGAGGGGATTTATCATCATTATAGATTGGCATCTTTTCTTGTGATCTCTGACTTCTAGAATCTTCTAAGGTGAGTCTTGACATCTTTTCACATGTTGCATCTACTGGAGGAGAGAGTTCAGCTTGATTATCATTAGCTGACTTTGATTCAGTTTCTTCTTCAGCTAGCTGTGTTGTAGCATTTTCTGAGCCTGTTTCATTGGCAGCTAGCTGCGTTGCTGTATTTGACCTTGGCAGCTCGCTGGCATCATTTGAACCTGCAATTTCCTCCTCATCTCTTGACAGATCAACATTAGATTCTTGAAAAGAAACATCAATTGACTCTTCAACAGTACGTTTAGAGATATTATAAACTCTATATGAACGACTTGTTAAAGAATAACCTAAAAATATTGCCTCATAAGATTTAGCATCAAATTTACCATCTCTATCAATAGATTTAAGTACAAAACACCTGGATCCAAAGACCTTGAAGTATCCTATGTTTGGCTTCTTATTCTTTATCAATTCATAAGGAGTCTTGTTGAGAATAGGCCTGATTAGAACTCTGTTAAGAACATAGCTAGCTGTGTTGACTGCTTCTGCCCAGAAACTTCTTGGCAGCTTGCTCTCTTGCAGCAAAGTCCTAGCTGTCTCCTGTAAAGACCTGTTCTTTCTCTCCACAACCCCATTTTGTTGTGGGGTTCTTGGTGCCGAAAATTCATGAGAAATGCCTCTATCTTCACAATATGGAATGAAATCCTTTTGGAATTCACCACCTCGATCACTCCTTATACTTACAAGTTTTATCTTAAACTTGTTCTCAAGTAACTTAATTAGCTTCTCAAATTCTCTGAAAGCACAATCTTTAGTACGAAGAAACAATACCCATGTATATCTAGAATAATCATCTACAATAACAAATGCATATTATTTTCCTCCAATGCTTTTATATGCTTCCGGACCAAATAAATCTAAGTGAAGAAGCTCTAAAGGTTTAGAGGTTGATACCACATTCTTTGATTTATGTGGAGTCCTGATTTGTTTGCCTAATTGACAAGCCGAACAAGTTTCCTTCTTGACATACTTCAATTTGGGCAGCCCTCTAACTAGCTTCTTTGAAGACAGCTTGCTGAGTAAGTCCATATGAGCATGTCCAAGCCTTCTATGCCAAATTTCTGGATTAGTATCAACTGCAGCTAAACAACATGATGAATCCTGCATTTCAAAGTCCAAAATATATATATATTTCCTTCCCTTCTAGCAACTAGGGGGACTTTGTTAGTTCCAACATTAATAGTACATTTTTCTTTACCAAAACGAACAGAATGTCCATCATCATACAATTGACTTACAATAAGCAAATTATATTTAAGACCTTGAACATATTGTACTTTATCAATAGAGATGATACTATTACCAATTTTCCCTTTCCCAAGAATCTGGTGCATTTTGTTATCACCAATGGTGACACTTCCACCCTTTTTCTTACTGAGAGTAAGGAATTGTGATTTATCACCACTCATATGCCTTGTGCATCCACTATCCAATATCCATTGATTTGATCTTACTTTGACAACAAGACATACCTACAAAACAAATTGTTGTGACCAAAATCTTGCATGGTTTAGATTTAGGCCCACTAGAGGATTAGGGTCCAGACCCATGTCAAAAATGAATGATCTGTCAGGCTTTCGAGGGCCCATGGCAGCCCTAGAGGTTACCATGTACATGACAGTGAGGAAATTGGTGGTTTAGGGCCCCAAGGGTACCTCCTTGTAGGTAACCTATAGCCATTACCAGTCATCCGACAGGGCTTCCAGAGTAGCTTCCATACAGGGGTTACCGGAAGGGGTACCGGAGTCAGGCTACCGGGCGGTACCCCCAGCGTCAACCGGAAGCCTGATTAGGCTACCAATGCAGATAAGGCACGCTTCCTATTTCCTAGGAACACGTCATTATCACCTAAAAACACTTCTAAACAGATATGTATTCAGTTATTTGAGGATATATGTCATATCTACTTGATAAATGGTACAAAATCATGATAAATACAAGAGATAATCATTTTATGTTACCTAAACTGCTTGGTAACCTGATTTTATACACCATACTCGATTATTATAAAAAATAACAGTCATTATCCCACTGGAGAGAGGATAACTCATCATAAACAAACGATCATATCATTCAAGAACTACATTCGGGCTTGATCCACAATAAATAGTGGTATGTAGGTAGTTTACGGGATCTTCTTCGACACTTACACTCCTTGAGTAGCTAGAGCACGTGCACTCTTGTGTGACACAGTCAAATTAGGGTTCTTGGCTGGCCAACATTTGGTCCTTGAGCTCTCATTCCGTAGATTCAGTCCGATCCTTCCGAGGAACCACATCCCGTGTTCTTTGGTAACCCTAGCCGTGAGCCTTCCCGGGCGGCTAGCTATAGATCTTCAACCACGAGCCTTTCTGGGTGGTTGGACGATTTCTTGTTTATTGGCGCTATTCCAGCACGAGGCCTCATAATCTGTTGTGCTAAAATCCTCCCACAATAATTGGCGCTAGAAGGAGGGGCCTCAAAAATCTCATTTGGAGGAGATATGGCGAGTAACAATTCTGACAGTGATAAGACACCATCTCAGGAAGGTAATGAACGAAACAAAGACGGTGGTGATGATGTTAGTAACAAAGACATCATGGATTATCTGAAAACGGTGAATGAAAGAGTTAACCACTTGGAAAAAGGTTCCGAGAAAATGAAAAAATGGCAAAGGAAGTGCAAGTCGAAGTTGAAAAAGAAGAATGTGACTCCGACAAGGTTAAATTTTGAGTCTGAGGACAATAGTGAAGACGACACTGATTATGTCCCATCTGAAGAAGAGGTAGAGGAGCCTGCGGAAGAAGAATACGAGGGCGACCAATCCGATGTCCCGGAAGCCCAGGGTACCGAAGGTTCACCCACCAGAAGTCTGAGCGTTTTTGACCGAGTTGGCAAAAGACTGACTAACAAAGACCTTCGTCACAAGTTGATTCACACTGGAAACAAAGATCGAAGGGATGGCAGTGGGGGTTCCATAACCCGGGGTTCCCGAGAACGTAGAGAGAGATCCCACTCGGTCCCCCCAAGAAGCAATTCCAGGAGGTCTCGATCTGATGGCAGAAGGAGTCATAGGCAAAGTGGTCACTCTTCTGGGCATAAAAGTAGGAAATCCTGTTCTACCAGAGTCCCAACCGGTGGGGGTCCCAACCAAAATTCCAGCTCCCATCAGAGTTTGGTTCCCAAAAGAAGTAAGACAGCCAATGAAGATGATGACTCTGGAAGTGATATGCTTTCAGATGGTGAAAATGGACAGTTCAGGATGTCTGACTGGAAAAAAGCCTTGGAAAAGATCAAGGAGGAGAAAAAGTTTAAGTCCGGTATCACTGCCGGTTCCCCATTTTCTGTGAAAGTGAAAAAGGCAGCCTTGCCAAGGTTCTTTAAGATGAATACTGACTTGAAATTCAATGGAAACTCAGATCCAGTTGAATACTTGAGCCGTTTTAATACGGAAATGGATGTCTACCAGGTGGAGGACATAGCAAGGTGTAGGCTACTGGCATCCGCACTGACTGAAAATGCCCACCAATGGTTCAAAAGGCTAGCCGAAGTGTCTATCAAATCCTGGAGGAAGATGGGAGATCAGTTTATCTCTCAATTCAGGGCTACCGTGGCCTATGCCCCACCGGTGAATACCCTGGCTAATATCAAGCAAGAAACCCACGAATCTTTAAGACAGTATTTCAAAAGATTTAATGAGCAAGTGCCAAAAGTGAAGAAGGCCTCTGATGAAACTCTGAAAAATTTCCTAATAGCCGGGGTTAGGCCTGGAACCGAGTTTTGGAAAGAATTGCAAACTGAAGAGCCCGGAACCCTGGCGGAATTCTACCATCAGGCAGAACGCCACAAAGTGATTGAGGAATCCATGGCCAAACTGTCCAAAGATTCTAATTCCCGAAGTTGGAGCAGGAACAAGAGAAATCGTTCTTACAGCCCTAAAAGAGATTCAAATAAGAGGGTTTCCGGGAGTGGTACTGCCGGTTTGGGAGCCCCCCGGTATGATGACAAGACTACCCCTATTGCTGTTAATGCAACTAAGGATAGAGTTTCTGTCAAGGACAGACTCACTCCAAAGGCAAATTTTCAGAAATACTCAGAGTATACCCCATTGACTGTCCCAATTAGTCATATTCTCGAAGTGAATGAGAAGAATGGGCTATTCCGGAGGCCCTACCGGGCAGGCCCCCCAGGAGTGAAAGATCAGGGAAAGTACTGTGCATTCCATGAAGTGAATGGTCACGAGACTGCTGATTGCAGGCACTTGAAAGATCAAATTGAAGAATTGATTAGAGGTGGATACCTGACGGAATTTGTAGCCCAAGAGGCTAAGAAATATAAAGAGGATAGAGATAGCAAGAACAAGGCTCCTGGAAACCAAGAAAGGACTACCCGAGCTAATAGCATCCATACCATCTTTGGCGGCCCTTACTTGGGGGGTGCCAGTCGGAATGCCAGAGATAGGTATGCCCGGGAAGCCAGGGGGAAACCCCTAACAAACATTTTTCACCTTTCAGAAAGGCCCCCCAAGTTGTTCAAAGGGGAAACCGCCGATATCTCCTTTATCGAGGAGGATGCCAAGTGGGTTCACCACCCCCATAATGATGCTTTGGTGGTAACCGTGAATATTGGTGGAATGAATGTACACAGAGTGCTGGTGGATAATGGAAGCTCAGTAAATATCTTGGCATATACTACATTCCAGAAATTGGGGCTTTTGGACAAAGAGTTATTGCCTACCAACAATGAGCTATATGGGTTTACTGTAACCCAGTCCAAATCATGGGCAAGGTCAAATTACCCTTGACATTGGGCGTGGATCCCTGTAAGGCCACCCAAATGGCAGAATTCATGGTGGTAGATGAAGACATTTCCCACAATGCAATTCTCGGTAGACCAATATTGAAAGATATGAGGGTGGTAACCTCAATATACCACTTTTCAATGAAGTTTCCCACACCAAATGGCATTGGGTGTGTGAAAGGATGTCAACATGAGTCAAGGGAATGCTATAACAGAGCTGTGCAGGCTGCCGAGAAGGCAGACAAACCTATTCAAGTTGAAGAAAAGGCTGATGGAGAAGCCTTAATGAGAAGCCATGGGCTTGAGCCACAGAAGTTTGAAAGAGCATCGTGTAATGCCATCATGATAGTGGAGTTACCGAAGGAACCTACTGAAGAGGTTCCTATTTTTTGGGGGGTAGTACCACCACAAAACTTGTTGTTGGAAGCTGCCGAGAAAAATGATGAAATTCAAAACATTTCACTGGAAGGCATAGTAAAAAGTGCCTCAGATGATGATCTAGGCGAAGCAATGCTAGAGAATGAGAACCAGAGAACGGAGAAAGGACTCCCAGTTGAGATTGACATTGATCCCAGGATGCCCGGTACCCTGGAAAAGGCAAGGGCTGCCGAAGATACTATCCCCATACTAGTGGATGCTGAAGATCCTAGTAAAATCTTGAAAATTGGACAACAGCTAGATGGAAAGACAAGAGAAAGGTTGACTGCTTTCCTTAAAAGCAACCTTGATGTGTTTGCATGGTGTCATTCTGACATGGTGGGGATCGACCCGAAAGTCATGTGCCACCACTTGAACATTGACCCTGAGATAAGGGGTATCCGGCAGAAAAGAAGGCCTGTCAGTGGTGAAAGGGCTACCGCCCTCCAGGAAGAGGTAGACCGGTTATTGAAAGCTGGTTTGATCAAAGAATCCTTCTACCCAACATGGCTAGCAAACCCGGTACTGGTCCGGAAGCCCAATGGGAAATGGAGGACATGTATTGACTTTACTGATCTGAATAAGGCATGCCCTAAGGATAGCTTCCCGCTACCCAGAATTGATCAACTGGTGGATGCCACGGCAGGCCATGCTTTGCTAAGTTTCATGGATGCCTACTCCAGATATAACCAGATACCGATGCATGAACCAGACCAGGAGCATACCAGCTTCATAACTGATAGGGGACTGTACTGTTATGTGGGGATGCCGTTTGGGCTATTGAATGCCGGGGCAACCTACCAAAGGCTGGTAAACATGATGTTTAAAGAACAGATTGGTAAGACTATGTAAGTCTATGTTGACGATATGTTGGTCAAATCAAAGGTGGCAGCCGACCATGTATTGCACTTATCTGAGATGTTCGATATCCTAAGGAAATACCGGATGAAGTTGAACCCTCAAAAGTGTGTTTTTGGTGTGGAGTCTGGAAAATTTCTTGGATTCATTGTGAACCACAGAGGGATTGAGGAAAACCCTGCCAAAATCAAAGCATTGCTGGAACTGAGGTCACCAAAGAATGTAAAAGAAGTCCAAGGGCTTACCGGAAGGGTAGCAGCCCTAAATAGATTCGTATCTCGGTCTTCCGACAAGTGCAAGGAGTTTTTCAAGGCTATCAAGAAGGGTCAAAACTTTGAATGGACCCCGGAATGTGAGGAAGCCTTCAAGAAACTAAAAGAACAATTGGGAAGCCCACCATTGCTCTCCAAACCCTTGGAAGGTGAGGTACTCATTTTATATTTAGCTGTTTTTGAATACTCTATAAGTGCTGTGTTGATCCGGGAGGAAGAACAAGTACAGTACCCGGTATACTACGTGAGCAAAAGGCTGTTGGACGCGAAAACCCGGTATCCCAGCATGGAAAAGCTAGCATATGCTCTAATATTGGCTTCCAGGAAGCTAAGGCCTTACTTTCAGGCCCATAAAATTGAAGTTAGAACATCCTTCCCGCTAAGGCAAGTGATGCACAAGCCGGAAGCCTCCGGTAGAATGATGAAATGGGCTGTCGAGCTAGGACAGTTTGAAATAGATTACAAGCCCCGAACTGCTATCAAAGGCCAAGCGCTGGCTGATTTCTTACTGGAGTTTCCTCCTGATTTTGAGGTAACCAGAGAAGATTGTACCCCGGTACCCTTAGTTACCGAAGGGGATGCCGGAGGCCCCCAATTATGGTGGAACCTATATGTTGATGGAGCCGTAAACAATAATGGGGGAGGTGCAGGAATAGAGTTGGTAAGCCCAGAGGGGCACCGAATTCAGAGTGCCATACACTTTGGCTTCAAGGCTACCAACAACGATGCAGAGTATGAGGCCCTGATTGCTGGCTTAAAATTGGCTCTGGAAATGAAGGTAGAATACCTAAATGTGTTCAGTGACTCCATGCTGATTGTGTGGCAGATTGAAGGAAGCTTCCAGAGTCGAGGCCCCCGCACTGAACTCTACATGAGGTATGCCCAAGAACTTATCAGTAGGTTCAAATTGCTAAATCTAAATCAGATCCCAAGGGTGGAAAATGCCAATGCTGATGCCCTTGCCAAGTTGGGATCCCAAAAAGAAGCTGTTCTGTTAGGAGTGATACCCCTCGAAGTGCAACTCCAACCAAGTATCCATCAAGAGGAGACTATGGAAATAGAATCATCAATGGAAAGCCAATGGACAACCCCAATACGTGAGTATATCACCAAGGGGACGCTTCCAAAAGACAAAGATGAAGCCCGGAAACTCAAATACAAGGCTGCCCGTTATGTGATCTATGATGGCATTCTATACAAGAGGAGTTTTAACCAACCTCTACTTAAATGTATATCTGGAAATGAATGTGAATATATCCTAAGGGAAATTCATGAAGGCATTTGTGGTAACCACTCGGGGGGTACCTCCCTGGCCCACAAAATTCTCCGATAGGGTTACTACTGGCCTACTATGAAAACTGATGCTTATGACTTTGCTAAAGCTTGTGATCAATGCCAAAGGTTTGCTAACTTCAATAGCAACCTGGCCAGTTGTGGAACTAAGGCCCATTGGAAGCCCCTTGCCCTTTGCAATATGGGGGATTGACCTGATTGGGGAGCTTCCCAAAGGTAGAGGTGGTGTGAAATATGCCGTAGTAGCCGTTGACTACTTTACCAAATGGGCAGAGACGGAACCCCTAGCTACCATCACTGCCGGTAAGCTGAAGGAATTTGTTAAGCGAGCCATTATATGTAGATACGGGGTACCGTACAAGCCGATCTCAGACAATGGCAAGCAATTTGATAGTCGAGAGATGAGAAGTCTATGTGAGGACTTGGAGATAAAGAAAGATTTTTCAGCCGTTTGCCACCCCCATAGCAATGGGCAGACGGAAGCTGTGAATAAAATCATCAAGCACACTCTAAAAGCCAAGTTAGAAGATAAAAAGGGAAACTGGCAAGAGGAGCTTCCAATGGTCTTGTGGTCTTACAACACCACTCCCAGGTCCACAACCGGAGAGTCTCCCTTTGCTCTAACCTATGGCTGTGAAGCTATGGTCCCAGTGGAAGTCGGGACAGGGTCCTACCGGAGGGACAATTTTAATCAAGAATCAAATGAAATAAATCAGAGGCTGGCCCTAGACATGGTAGAGGAAAACCGGGCTACGGCCCAGCTGAAACTTGCGGCTTACCAGCAGAGGACCCGCAAATACTACAACAACAAGGTACGCCCTCGACCCCTCAAGGTTGGCGACCTAGTACTGAGAAGAATGATGCCCAATATGCGGGTTCCCGAGCACGGAGCCTTTGGAGCAAATTGGGAAGGGCCTTACAAAATAAAGTCTATCTTTTGGGAAGGCACTTACCACCTTGAAGGCATGGATGGGAACACTATTCCCCGTGCTTGGAATGCCGAGCACCTAAAAAAGTACTATCAGTAAGACTCTTTTTAGAGCAAACGTAGGCCTCTTTCGGCTTAGGATGAATAAAGGCAACCTACTAGTTGTGGTTGCGTCATTTCCCTTTCGGTTCTTAGGATTTCATGATTTTCAGTAGATGCCCGGGGGGTAGTGGATACACACCCCGTCTGGATGAAATTTGATGTAATCGTACTCTTTGATTTTCAGTAAAAGTAGAAGTTGATTGTTTCCTTTTACATTTACCACTTATAAATATTTTCAGAAAGACATGTAAGACCAACAAGCATAGTTCTACATGGCAGCCAGACTACCATCCAGAACTAGGGGGGTAGTAGTGGATACACCTCTCAGCTTAACAGGTTGAAATTATTAGAATTTTAAAATTTGAATTACCAAACATGTATGGAACCTTGAGTGGTTCACATGGCTTACTTGGTTATCAGGGCATGTATGGAACCCTGTTCGGCATACATGGTTCCCTTCATTACTCGGGCTTGTGTGGTACCCTGTTCGGCACACTTGGATCCCCTCAACACCAGACATGTATGGAACCTTGAGTGGTTCACATGGCTTACTTGGTTATCAGGGCATGTATGGAACCCTGTTCGGCATACATGGTTCCCTTCATTACTTGGGCTTGTGTGGTACCCTATTCGGCACACTTGGATCCCCTCAACACCAGACATGTATGGAACCTTGAGTGGTTCACATGGCTTACTTGGTTATCAGGGCATGTATGGAACCCTGTTCGGCATACATGGTTCCCTTCATTACTTGGGCTTGTGTGGTACCCTGTTCGGCACACTTGGATCCCCTCAACACCAGACATGTACGGAACCTTGAGTGGTTCACATGGCTTACTTGGTTACCAGGGCACGTATGGAACCCTGTTTGGCATACATGGTTCCCTTCATTACTTGGGCTTGTGTGGTACCTTGTTCGGCACACTTGGATCCTTTTTCAATAAGAGACATGTGCGTAACCTTGAGTGGTTCACATATCTCACTTAGCCAATAATCGTGTATGAAATCATGATTGACATACATTAATTATTCAATCATCAGCCTATGTGGTTACAAGAGTTAACCCATATGGATTACCAAATACCATACAAACACGGCCTTACAAGAATGGCTTACATGGCATCACCACATATGATTCATTAATTGATTGGGACTCCCGGAACAAAGGTTTCCAGGCTGAGCCTCCGGCATCCAGGCTACCGGATATGGGCTACCGGCCAAGGGGCTCCCGGAGTCAGGTTCCCGCCTTCGCGCTCCCAGATATAATAGGGTTACCGGACGGTACCCCCATACCCATAGTGGTAACCACGCAGACTAAGGTACAAGTAGTTCACCATTTACGTGACTGCTTATCCAGGTACACGCTGTCATCGCTTCTCAAGTACATTTCTGTGTTACGTTACCGTTCTATCATCCAATTCTTGAAGCATGATTTATCATTCATTTCATTTAATCAAAATATATATGACATATATCCTCTGAGAACTTGTACAAACTTGTTTTAGGATTAGTCAGGAGAGTCATTTTACCGACAGAGTTTGATGGTGGCGTTTGGTTATTAACTGTTCTAAGTTATGGTAATACCTTTCTTACTTAGTGTATTGGTACCTTAGAGAATGAGTGAGAAGGGGGGATTTGATGAGTAAGAGTCATTAACTCCAAGTTAGTTCTCGGTGAATAACCAATAAATAATCCGTATGCGACTAAATTAGGGAAGCATAGTGACAGTCTCAGTCTAAACCGAGGTACCTGTGTGGTAGGTGTGGTAACCTTCAGGAACCCTCCACCGATCCCTTATACGCAAGACAATAGGGCATAATCAGTAGTAGTGTGACAATTATACCTACTACATAAAAACCAGGTAATAAGATAAACAAGCATTACGAAAGCAAATTCAAAAGTACCAGGCCCGAGGCCATAAGACGAACAGAGTTAAAAGACTAAATCCTTACATCTGTGGAGCGTTTTAGGAGCCCACCCCCTTTTGTGATTAAAACCAAGAGTTCACCATTAAACGAGATAAAAGTTCAAACGCATTAATAAAATACTTGACGAGATGACGGGAAAAGAGTACACTTAAGCAGAAGGAGCTTCTTTGGCAATACCAGAGCTAGGAGAGTCCTCAACAAGGTCATTCTTTTTGACGGAATCCCCTGGAGCATCCTCAACCGCATACGCGGGAGCCTCAACCATAGTCTCAGAAGTGGGAGTGCGTTCGGTAGTATCCTTCTGGGTAACCGGGGGTGTGATAATGACTTGGCATCCGGTAGCCCCATCCTTAGCTGCTTCCGCTTTGAATTTCTCCACTTGGTTCACTGCATCCTCACCTAGCAGTGACCAGTCTAAATTTGGCATCACCTCCCAGGTGGCCTTCAGATAATCATTAACTCCCTTAGAAAAGCCAGTGTTATACCTATCTGGGAGGGCCTCCTTTAATTTCTTCAATGAAGCCTGCAACGTATCCACCTGCAGAGTCAGCCCTTTCACTGTGGTAGCATGGGCTGCCGCCCTCTCCTCTTTCTCTATATTTTGACTAGAAACCAACTTAACCAACCTGTCCTTCTCCTTGGTTAACTCGGACAAATCCACCTTCAATTTTTTACCAGCATCAAACAACTTCTTCTTTTCCTCCTCCATGGCTTGCCTATCCAACTTCAACTTCTTAATCTCGTCCCTGAGCCTCATATCACCACGAGTAGCCAATGCTAATTGGTTGGAAAGTTTAAGTTGATGGAAGAAGCTCTCACCCGCTACCAACAGCATAGATTTCGCAGCATCAGGGGTTTTCTGCCTGGCCCATCCAGCGATGGTCTCCTTGGGAATCTGACCCCCAGACATTTGAAAGAACTGCTCTATATCACCCGGGGGATACCCTGCGGGGACACCTTAGCCTTCTTCGAGGATCTAGTCTCAGGAGTGGATTTTGAACCCCCGGTAACCTGAGAAAGTCTTCGCTTCTCGGTTGCGGATAACTCGGCCTTAACAGACACGGAGGCAGGGAATCGAGAAACTGGAGTGGCAGCAATAGGGGTCTCCAACATCATTAACTCATCCTCGGGAAACAGGTCCTCATATTTTTCAGACGGCTTGATGAACGATGGCGTTGATCCTGACATACCTGAGAAGGTGAAACATTTAAAGGGAGAGAGGCCACAGTATATGTATATATATGTATGCACAAAGAAATGCACGGAATGTGTAGTCATAAGATAAACAGTAGACATTACAAAATCAGATGACATGAATATAAAGGTTCATGAGAAAATGGACGATAACAAATAAAAGTGAACCACATGTGTGGTAGCGGTTAAAAACATGGAAAGCAGAAGCCTGGGTCACCAGAGTCATAGGAAGAGGAAGCCCTACCAATTTCCTTAGGTTGCTGCTTGGCGCCCTGGGTTTTCGGTTCTTCCATTTGCTCTTCCTCCACCTCGTCTCCCGAAATGGGGGGTAAGGGAGCCACAGGCCTAGAGAACCCCAACTTTTCAAAGGTCTCCGGTGTTAACAGGCTATCACCATCACCAAATGAAGCAGCAAGTTCCATTACTTTCTTGGATCTTTCCTCTTCGACTCCACTCAGGGAAATTTGCATCGGGATCCCTAGGGGACAGGGTACAGAAGATGAAATTTTAACCTATGGTACAGTAAAGGGAATCATGAAAGGACCTAAGCAACAAAAAGGCTTACCAGGGGTCAAGTTAAACTCCGTGTTAACTCCTTCACAATCGTAGCAGTACAAGAACTGCTCTAGCCAGTCATACATACCTTTCTTATTCCCCTTTATACACTTTCCTTGCCTATTATTCCAAGCAGTAAGGTAAAAAACACCAACCTTCCTTCCGACATCCTTTAATTGATAAAAATACCCTAACTCCCTAGCAGTAAGGGCGACGGAGAAAGCTTGATCATACAAAATATACATACACGCGGCAACCCGGAAAGAATTGGGTGTCAATTGCATGGGAGCTATCTCATAGAAGTTCAACAAATCTATAAAAAACGAATGCATTAGAAAAGAAAACCCTAGTTTGAAATAAGAAGCAGATACAACATCATTGGGGATGGATTGATCTACTTCGAAATTGTCGAACCTGTGACACCGTTCGCCGACACAGGGTAGTACAAGGTGGCAACCTGGATTACAAATTTCCAACAACCTGGCCAGTCTATCAGCATTCATGGTAGAGTCCTGGCCCTCACAAGCAGGGACATTGGAAGCCGGGACGTGTGCCTTGCGTTCGACTTCTGATGGTAACTCGATATCACCCTCCCCCTCCATTGCATCATCATTACTGAAGGATAGTCGATTATCTCTTAACTGTAACTCATCTATCGTTCTTTCCCCCTCATCGGTGTTAGAACTGATATCAACCCTCTCTACCTCTTCACCACCAGAGTTGGAGGAACCAGCCTCTGTGAGGAAGCCAGGGTACCGGTTGACGATCTTAGCAGATAGAGGATTGACTACTTCCACCCGAGAGCGTATTCAGGAGCTAACTGATGGCCTAGGTTGGAGCAGGGGTTGGGAGAGCAAAAGATCATTGAGATGGGTGGACCCTGAATCAAACGGTTCCCCAGACACAGGGGATAAGTAACCTAAACATTGGGAAGACTCCCTTGATGCCGATGAGAAAGACATCTGCAACCACAAAAGGAGGAAGCAGATTAGTGAAGGGGGTTGAAGTCAAAACAAAAATTGTGGACCGAAGAAGATAACGGTTCTTGATAGCCAACCCGGAGAAACCCAGGGCATAATGGGGCTACCAGACCAAAGACGAAAAGTTAGGACTCGGGGGGTGGCTATTAGTGTGGCATCCTAACCTGGTGGTTCCAGTGCTTACTAAACAGAACAAGAAGAGGAATACGGAGATAAAGACATTACAGACGTGCCCAAACAAATGGGTTACACAACCAAACATATTTGAAACAATGGTATTCATTGAAAACAAACATCAAACGGGCAAGGTACATGCCTAGAAATAGTAAAGGGGATAGCCGGAGTACGGACCGCTCCGACCACTTCGACCCACATCACAAGATAAAAACTTAAACATGCATCTATCAATTGAGATGTAAATACACAGATCTAGCATGGCTAAGATTGAAGAGATACAAAAGCAAGCATATGAAAAATACAGTCAGATGTTTACTTAAGATTTCTATCAAATAAAGAAAGCAAATCGGGGTCATTGGACACTTACTTGAATAACCGGGAGAGTCGAATCGATGGACGTGTAAATAACTAAGCCTTCACCGGAGAGATCTCGTTGGAACCTCTTAATGAACCTCTGCTCACTCGAGAAAAAGGTATGGTAGAGGAATGAAAAAGAAAAATAGAAAGGCAGAGCATATGGTATAGAGAGGGTAGTTGAGACGTGTCCCTCTAGGAAATGAATATAGCACAGAAAAAGAAACAAGGAGGGAAGTGTGACCACATGGGAAAAACCCGGGTTTGATATATCTAAATAGGGTTTTTTGAAGAGTCCCAGTCTTTTTTCTTTGTCAATAATGCTTATCTTATTAACTGATGAAAGTAAATCGCATAGTCATATATTAAAATGAAATCGTGAGGTTTTCCACTTACATTAATTCGAGTTTCGGAAACCCCAGATGAACAAATTACTGAGTGGAAAATACCAACGTTAATTCTTTGGTTCTTAAATTTGCAATGTTTGTACCTTCCTAAGTTAATCTGGAAAGGAAGCATGGATATGAACTATAATATAAATATCGGCACCCCAGGAATATTAGGTTCCCCTTGCACTAAGTACTTCAGGGAACCGGGGGGTAGTTGTTGTGACCAAAATCTTGCATAGGTTAGATTTAGGCCCACTAGAGGATTAGGGTCCAGACCCATGTCAAAAATGAATGATCTGTCAGGCTTTCGAGGGCCCATGGCAGCCCTAGAGGTTACCATGTACATGGCAGTGAGGAAATGGGTGGTTTAGGGCCTCAAGGGCACCTCCTTGTAGGTAACCTATAGCCATTACCAGTCATCCGACAGGGCTTCCAGAGTAGCTTCCATAAAGGGGTTACCGGAAGGGGTACCGGAGTCAGGCTACCGGGCGGTACCCCCAGCGTCAACCGGAAGCCTGATTAGGCTACCAATGCAGATAAGGCACACTTCCTATTTCCTAGGAACACGTCTTTATCACCTAAAAACACTTCTAAACAGATATGTATTCAGTTATTTGAGGATATATGTCATATCTACTTGATAAATGGTACAAAATCATGATAAATACAAGAGATAATCATTTTATGTTACCTAAACTGCTTGGTAACCTGATTTTATACACCATACTCAATTATTATCAGAAATAACAGTCATTATCCCACTGGAGAGAGGATAACTCATCATAAACAAACGATCATATCATTCAAGAACTACATTCGGGCTTGATCCACAATAAATAGTGGTATGTAGGTAGTTTACGGGATCTTCTTCGACACTTACACTCCTTGAGTAGCTAGAGCACGTGCACTCTTGTGTGACACAGTCAAATTAGGGTTCTTGGCTTGCCAACATTTGGTCCTTGAGCTCTCATTCCGTAGATTCAGTCCGATCCTTCCGAGGAACCACATCCCGTGTTCTTCGGTAACCCTAGCCGTGAGCCTTCCCAGGCGGCTAGCTATAGATCTTCAACCACGAGCTTTTCTTGGTGATTGGACGATTCCTTGTTTATTGGCGCTATTCCAGCACGAGGCCTCATAATCAGTTGTGCTAAAATCCTCCCACAACACAAATAAAGAACCAACTCAACGTTTTGGTACCCATACTTGCTTGGGTCCATAATGGTTAGTTGATAGAACATATAAAACATTTAAATCAGATTTCTTGATCCACATTTGGATCACTTTAGGAGCTGAATTTCTTGTTCCAGCTGTTCTGTCAGCTAGCTACCTGTGAGAAGACTGTCTGTTCCAGCTAGCTAGGTTAGCATTCTGAATTTTGCAATGATTTGCAAAATGACCTTTATTTCCACATTTATGGCAGATTCTCCATGGCATGGCATAGTCATAAGGAATTCCATGCTTGCCATCATACTCTAGACGTGATGTAGAAGCCAATCCAACTCCTTCTCTTTCGATTGGAACCTTTGCATATTTCATCATTGTCTTGAGTGACTCTTCTCCTTGAACAAATTTTCCCATTCCTTTCTGGAGATTCTTGATTTCAGTTTCCAATTCTTTGATTCTTTCAGCTTGTTGAGATACTTCCATTGAGCATGATTCCCTTGGACTAAATGCCTCTAAACATGCATTTTGAGCATCTATTTCTGATCTTAGCTCGCTGAGTTCCTTCATGAGGGAGTCATTTCTCTTGATAAGCACTTTATTTATTCCTTCAAGCTGGGATATCTCTGCCTTAAAATCAGTAAGCGTTTGAGCATGACTTCTATCAGGAATCTTTTCATCCATTAATTCGGATATGATCTTCTTAAGTTGAGTATTCTTTTTCTTGAGTTTATTATTCTCATACTTTAACTCTTCGAACACCTCATTAGATAGATTAGTATCATCCTGCATGGTTAAATCATCTAATATAGGAGAAAGAGAGTTTGAATCAGAAAAATAATTTACCTCACTATTGTTGTCATTTTGAATCCGAGACATCACTATCTACAAGGCCATCTTGAAAAATTCCTTGAGCATTATCCTCATCATCAAGACCAACAAGAGCTAAGTTTACCATCTCATCACTTGATTCATTTTCAGAATCTGATTCTTCATCATCACTCCATGTCAAAAGAGCCTTTGCTTTCTTTTTGTCCTTAGAGGCAGCTAGCTGCTTCTGCTTATTTTTCAGCTTGTAGCAGTCTCTTTTGTAGTGACCCTTCTTGCCACATTCAAAACATGCTTCCTCTTTGACATCTTTCTTTGTTCCAGAAGCTCTACCTTTCTCCTTCTTCAGCTTGTTCCTCATGTCCAGCATCTTCTTGATTTTTCTGGATAAAAGAGCTATTTCTTCATCAGATTCGGACTTTGACTCAGAACACAGCTTGTTGCCACTGGAGGGTAAAGCTAAATTCTTTAGTTTTTCAGCAGGAGCTTTAACCGTTTCCTTCTTGCTGTTATGGATCTTGCTTTCAAACTGCTCTAATTCGGCAAACACAGCTAAATGATCCATAGAATCAATGGTGGGACATGATTCCAATGCAGTGACTTTTGCTTCAAAGATAAATGGAACTGCACTTAAAATTTTCATATTTATTTCTTCTTGAGGGATGGATTTTCCAAGTCTCTTTAGAGTATTAATAGTGACTTGAAATCTTGCTTGGCTTTCCTTGATTGTTTCACCATTTTTGAGCTTGAAATTTCCGAAGTCATTCATCAATTTACTAAGCTTAACTTTTCGTAAAGTTTTTGAACCTTCATGATATGATTCCAAAGCATCCCACATTTCTTTTGCTGTCTTTAGAGAAGATACCTTGTCATATTCAGCTTGGTCTAATGCATTCATGATAGAGTTTCTAGCTTCTCCATTGAACCCACATTTGATAATTTCCTCGGGAGTGAGATCATCAACATCTTTTGGTTTGTTCTTATCATCAAGAAATTCAAAGTCTCCCTTTTGCACAACTCTTAGAACCAGTGGTTTCTTGGATAAATAGGTCTCCATTCTGCATTTCCACCAACTGTAGTTCTCCGAACCGGTGAGAAGAGGTGCTCTATAATCTGATTTTGCTTCTAGATAATTGTCAGCCATTTATGCTATAGGCAGTTCAAAGAGTTTAAGCGCTATGATGTAAATTCAGTTACATGGATTCATTATAAATTGCCATTCAGACAGCGGAGTGGTGGTCATGTGTAGAAATTGTAAGAACCCAGATTTTTTGGTAGAATTAAAACTTTTATTATGTATTAATGAAAGAGTGAACAGTGGTTACAACTACAATGTAACACTGGTTCTAAAGATTGAATATTGAAAGGATATAGATTCCAAGGTTATATGTACTGAAGAATGCTATGGGGTGACAACTTAGATTAGAATAATCTATCTCCTAGAAAGTTAAGATAAGATTCCTTAGAGAGAAATAGATACCCTCATGACATCCAGATCGATATCGGTTATAAGTCCGGAGGTTCCGTAAAAGAGTTAAGGAACGCTCGAGGAAGCACAAGGATATTTCCTAAGTGACAAGATTAAAGAGAAAATAAATGATGAATAGTGTTTTTGGTGGGATTTGGGATATTATGAGACGACACTATATAGGAGTACCCGAAATGGATTTCCGAGTTCATATTAGTGATCCAAGGGGAAAATGAGTGTATGTAAAGGCTGTCGGATTCTGAAAAACAGCACTTTTATTTTCTCCGAGATTTTCCCTGGACACTGAAAGATTTAAGGACTTAATAAAAAAAAAATATTGAGGACGTATTCACAATCTATGGAATATATAAACGTAAGATCGTCTCGTCATATTGTAGAAATGCAAAAATTATTTTTCCCCTAAACGGACCAGATTATACCAGAAATTGAGATGGACTAATTATTTATCCCAAAGAAATATTTTGAAGGCATATTCTCAATCTAGGATATATATAAACGTAAGTAGGATTCGTCAGAATTCATAAAAGAGCGAATTGGAGAAAACTGATTTAACGATGTAGAAACGATCAAGTGAATGATGAAAAATATCCCGAAACCCGAAAAATCTCAAATTTCAGAGAGAGCTTCATATTAGTAAATGGTGACTATGTGCACAATTGGAAAAGTTATTTGACGAATTTAAATTTGAGGATTGTAAAGAAAGATGGAAAAAGGGAGTGCATATATTAAGGAGGTTTCCGGTAAAACCCTAACTAGAAATTCGTGAGATGTTCCTACGAACAATCAATCAAATTGAGCAATAACCGGACAAAGAATCAAGCAGAGGATCAAGATGCATGCATGTGCAAGTAGAAATATATAGTAACCAAGCTAGTTACAACAAGGAACTAGAAGATTGGAAAGCTAACTAGTACTTAGCATCACTTTACCAACTTACCACAAGTTATCAACACTTGTCCATGCATAAAACATCACCCATGACCTAATCACTTTATCAAAAGCCACTTTATGAGATATTATCACAATGAGGTGTGTTGGATAAGGATGAGAGCAAAACAAAGCAAAGAAACTCCATTTCTCTCCATTTCTTAAAACTGCCCAGCAAGAACCACTTTGAAAGAACAATTCAAATCTCCATTTCTATCCATGATAAAATCACCAAATTTTAACCACATCCTCTCCACTCCATGGGCAATATTCGCTCCAAATATCATAGCAATCCAAGTAGTATAGCCTAGGCAAATCACCTCCCCAAATTGAAGAAGCAAACTGTCCAGATTCATGACAGTTTCTGTGACGATTTTCTAACGGCCATATCTCCTTCATTACTCAATGGAATTTTGTGTTCTTTAGCTTGTTGGAAAGCTGGTTGGATGCTCTACAACTCTCCTTTAGAATCCTTATCCAGAAAACCTCGGTAAGGCCCTCGTTTTTCATGATCTTTCCACTGAGTTATAGCAGATCCGAAAATCACTAACTATGTTCTTGATGATTCTTGCTAGTTTAAGGTTGTAAGGAGTTCTAAGGACTAGATCAAGGCTTAGAAAGGGATTTAACACTCTCCAAGGAAGGTATAAACCTCATGAACCCTAGATCTTACTTTGGGTATATGCATGTCATGTTCTTGATGGATTTGAGCTTAGTATGATGTTAGTATGATATTAAGCATGATTAGCATGATCTTGTTGTTGATTTAACCATATAATGTTAAGATGATGAAGTGAGATGTTCTTGGGTTTTATTAAGATGAGAATCATGTGTATAAGTTGTATGGATGCCCGGTGTGGCTTGGTTGGATTGTTATAATTTTTAGAACATCCGATTTATAGCCGTCGTAATGCCGAAATCTCGTTAATCATTGAAAACCGTGCATCACAGTAACTTGAACTCACTGTCCAGTTTGATATTCTGCCATGACAAGCTATATTATGTTATAAGCTTCGTTTTGATATAAAGATCGTGTGAAATGGATTTACGGTTTAGGAGTTACGGTTAAATTCGTAAAAGTGGTTCGAAACCGTAATCGAAAGTTCGTAACTGAAATTGAACCCCTTTAACATTGTTTAATCAGTGACGAATCTTGGTAATTAAATATTAGAGATCGTAAGGAAGGTGTAGGAGAAGACCTTGTGTTAAAAGGATCGTTTTCCGATTATATAAAAATATTCGAGTCAAGGTTAAATACGAATGAACCCCTAAAATGGATACTTGGTATAACTTTGGAATAACCACTTAGAAAACGGGCGGCAAAACTCGAGGTAAAATCTTGGTCCGTTAATGACCGACCTTAGAACTTATACGACTTAAGTGTATACCAAGTGATATTGTAATGACGTGTCTTGATAACGAACAAGTGTCGGATCGCATTGGTGATATAAGGAGTTACACTAGAAGAAGCGTAACGAGATAACTCGAAAGCGTGTTTCGACTTAAGTAAAGCTTATACTTAGTCTTTTAAAAAGTATTAAGTGATTAATCACGAATACTCTGATTGTTTATAGATCACCGAGCAGACCCAGGACACATTACCTCTACCCCTAGCAGGATTGCCAGGCAAGTTTCAAATCCTTTTTATAAGGCTGTTGTTGTGAATATATATATATATGCTTTCTGTTATACATATGCCATAGCATGCATGCCTACTTTCAAAGTCAAATTGATATACTTGTTCCTAGAATTTATTGTTGGCTTATAAGCTAGATAGTAATATATCAGTTATAAGCCGGATATCACTGAGACCCTTAAGAAAAGGGCAGATGAATCTCATTCTTTGATTATAGACCGGGAGTCGATATTCCTTGATATATTGATATTATTTTCAGAGGAAAATATTTAAGTAAATATTTTCCATTTATTATCTGGCGAATATTTTAGGAATATTTCCTTGAGATTATTCGATAAATATTATCTGGATTATTCATCAGATATTTATTCGACGAACATTATCTTTAATATTCATCTAAAGTCAATTTATTATTCGAATATTATTTCGAACCCTCAGTTAAGTTATTGACTTTAAGAATATTCATTCTTATTTACTCAATAGATATTATTTTCGAATATTCATTCGAGTTATTTATTTAATGAATATTATTTTAATATTCATTCGAGCCTTATATATTCAAATGAATATTATTTCGAATATTCATTCAATCTCTATTTATTTTATAAATATTAGTTGAACATTGATTCGAACCCCATTTATTCGACAAATATTATTCAAAATATTCCCTTGAGACGATGAATATTATCTTCGACATTCATTTAAAGTCGATCCAATTATTGAACAGAATTTCAGATGTTCCTTCGATAATCATTTCTTCTATAAATATTACTGAGTTGAATATCCATTGTTTGTCCAATAAATATTGTCTCAAATATTCAGTCGATCATTATGTCATCAATGAGTATTATTCTTAAGTATAATATTCATTATTGATTCAGTGAATATTATTTTAAACATCCATTTGATGATTATTTCATCACTAAATATCATTATTAATTTGAATATTCATTATTTGTTCAATGAATATTATTCTGAATATTTATTCAAAGATTATTCCGAGCAACACTTTTCCGATATCTGTGACTCAATAAATATTCTTGGAATATTTATTTAATTCTTCTAACTCGTTTCAAAAATGATTTACTTCATTCAAATAGTATTATCGACCTTCGAACACTATATAAATTATTACAGAGCCTTATTATTATTATTATTATTATTATTATATTATCAAGGAAGGTTCTCAGTAATTCCTTTCTTCCTGCGATTCTATTGTAAGGGAACCTTACTTGAGGAATGTTATTTATCTTGTGACTGCCCGGTCATAAATTATTCGTTCACTCGCAACTTGGTTGCTATTATTTATGGAATTGTGTGTACCCACTCATTATTCGAGGGGTAAGAATGTTGGAACAAGTTGGTATCCATTAACAAGCGGTAGCTTGGGAAATATTGGTGAATTTTCCTTTCCAATTAGATACGACTACTTTGTGGAGTCTTATCAACAAGTATTATACTTGGGGAAAGGGGGACGAACTTTACGTTTCAAAGTTATGGATGTGAAATGGACTAGGAGATGCGTAAGTGACCCAGTGGCGCCGGTCCAGCAAAATGGCCCAACCGTTGGCCGAGGGGGTTCCAGAAGGCGGTAGACAAGTAAATCCGTCGGTGCTTCCTTCTACATGTAGTAAACAAGAGGTGGGGAGCATAACATGCGACTGATCATCGTGTATATGCTATGTCTCCTGGCGCGTCAAACTCCAGTATTAGTTCATCACTCAATGTTGGAAATTTTCTGCAACACCATCATAGTTGGCAGAATTGAAAAGTATTTCAAACTGGAATTGCAATATCATTCTGCAAGTTCCTATTTTTATGAAAATGATGTTATCTTGCTGATTTTGGCATAGCATATGCTTCCACGAAATATGTATTTTGAGTTACCTGGTAACTTCATCTTCTAAGTTATACTGGCATCATCTCCGTAAATGCATGGCATATGGTTTCAAAGATATTTTGGACTGTTATATACTATTATTGTTCAATTATATTGTGGTGGGCTATTGCTCACCCTTGCTTTATTTATTTATATCACAACAACAGTTAGATCAGATGGCCGCACAAGGTGCACGTGGTGCGAGCAGGTGTCAGCCGTCAGAGGATTAACCGCTGAGATCTTAGCTACCATTGCTGAAGAGTAAGCTATTGGTAGGCTAGTTGCTAGCATTTAAATATCAAATGTATTTATTATATGACATATACAAATGGATGGCAAAAAGTAAGTAATGGTTACATTGTAATTCTTTGGGTTGTAAGAACTCAATTGTGTGATTAATAAAATTTGGTTACTCTGATTTCATCTCTGGGACTATAACGGGTATGTTATGTTGTTGTTTTGGGTCACAAGGTTGTAATTCAATTTATGTTGGTTTTGTGGATTGAAATTGAGACCGTAACGACCAGATCCCTGACCCCGGATCTGGGGGTGTTACAGAAATGGTATCAGAGAGAGCGTTATATATCCCAGAGATGACGTGACGTTAAAACAATAAATTCATGAAGATAATAAGAACTCTTGCCAAGTTCATAGTCGGACTACTTAATGTAGTATTGACATATAAAACCCTTAGGGGAACTATTAAGTATCATGATAGTAACTTAAGCTCGTTCTCATTCCGACTAGTAAGGCGGCACACCTTGAGGCATACGAGCAACAGCGTGATGATGCTTGATTATATGCTGACGATCGAATGGGAGATTCGATAGGGTATCCTACAGAGAACCAGAAGGAGGTTTCAGCTAAAGAAGAGAATCATGTTAGGAATAAGGAATTTACCCTTGAGGGAATAAAGGCTGCAGCAAGAGAGACTGTAAGAGATAAGGTATAGTGCTCAGAGAAGTGAGCGTAAAGAACTGAGATATTATTAAGAGAACTAAAGATGCGTATTGGATTCATAGCAGGACTGCCGGATGCAGTACCAGCAATTAAGGTGAATTGGAAGGATTACTTGAGGTCTTATATGGGGATAGATACAGATCATTAGAGACCTTCAGATTAATGAGAAAAGAGTTAGAGTGGTACATGATTATCAAAGACAAAGATAGAGGACAGGGAGCAGAGTCCCCATGAGAAGTTGAGATAGAGGCAACAAGTGCCATATCATGTGATAAATGGATTAGTGTGAATATTGTTAATGGTAATTCGCCATGAGAAGGCAGATTTCATAGGTTATAATTTATAAAGTCAAACTGGGATTGATGAGGTGGTTTGGTTTAGGGAAATGTTCATTTTATGAATGGATCAACTTAGAAAATAAAGACATTGGAATGTGATGGTATGATTGAATAAAGTATATAAGGAAGTAGTAAGCGAGACAATGATCTCAGAACCTACAAGAGGAGAAGACCAGTGAGTCTATGATAAACTAGTAATGAGGCTATCGTCAGAAACCAAGTATAAGTTTAGTTCAATTCCGTGAATGATAAACCAGAAACATAAGATGCCTGTGATTCAGAGGAATAGTAAATTCTTTCTTTTCCTTGAATGGATTAATGTAGTTATCTTAAGTTATTCCGACACTGAATCGTAAATGGATCAAGTAAAGCGATCAGTGGTTAAAAGGTAATTGAGAGTGTTTTCAGATGAAACCTGAATGAACGAGTGTATGCCAAGTTCTCGAAGTATGAGTCTAGTAAAATGAAGTCCAGTTAAAAGGACATATGATCAATAGTGAGTGGTGTTGGTCGACCCCGCCAAGTTAAAGACAGTTTCAAATGGAGAAAGGCCAACCACACCGGCAAAGGTGAGAAATTTCATAAGATTCACGAGGTATTACCAAAGATTTGCTCAGGACTTTACAAAGAGTGTAGTCCCGTAACCCGACTTAATTATAAGACTAAAAGTTTGAATGTACAAGATAAATGGGGGAAAATCTCCCTGGAGTTAAAGATAAAATTGGTAACGACCCAGCATTGGCGTTATCTAATGGAGGAAGGAAAATTTTGGAAATTTATTAGGATGCACCTCGTACAGGTTTAGGTGCTGTGCTTGTGCAACACGATAGGGTAATTGCGGATGTATTCGGACAGCACGGTTCACCAGATTCGGATGGCCTTGGAAGTGCCAATTTTGTGGAATAACTAACCCCGACGGTAGTGTTCCTTTTGAGGCTAGTTGTTAAGAAGACTGGTATTTGGTAGTATCGACTAATAGGACGAATATGTATCAGGAATATGTGGCATGTTTTAGTTTGAAACTTTGACTTCCCTTCTAAGGGATGTACAAATATTGGGATCCTTTCCAGTAGCTAAACTTCTGACTTTATGTCGATCATTATATAATTATAACTGCTTACGGTTCGACCTGCTTGGATGTTCCTAGAACTATTCTTCGGGTATCAACATAGACTTTCCCAGTGTCACCAGTGGGTGGATAGATTGACTAAAATTTTCCAAATTCTGGAAAGGAATTCGACGAATTTCGGCAAACCTTGTCTTTCTGATTATCAAAAGACGTCATTGAAGAGAGTGGAAACTGGAGCGAACCCTGTGGATTGGGTTGGGTAGCCGCTATACGGGTTGGTAGATAGACCCCGATTATTACGATTGATTCTAGAGATAAACTGATGAAGTTGAGATGGGATGATAAAAAGGGAAATGTAATTAAGAAACGAGCCGGACTGAGAAATTCTAGGACTGATTTAAATAAAAAGGTTATTATGCCAGAAGTGTTAAGATTATGTGGCACGTGGAACTGATAGGAGGATTTGAAAAGATAAAAATAAAGGAAAGGTGACCGGAGACGGTACCGAGAAGTCGATTGAGACTTATATGGAGTAAAATTTTGAAAAGATAAAAAGGTATCAAAGGAGAAGGCACTATGCCAGCAATTGCTAGAAAAGTAATGCTATTAGCTAAACTCACATATTTTAGTTTGGCCAGTTGGGGCCAAGTCACAAAGGAGTATCTAGTGACTAGACCAGCAATGGAAGGACAAAGCGGGGTAGCTTCTAACCAAGCACCAACCGCGAGAAATTTGATATAAAATAAACTAAGGTACATGATGATGGATTTTATAAAAGCCCTCGGTGTACTAGGATTAAGGATAATGACAAATGAAGGTTATGTAGATTATCAGAGATAATGCAGTGTGATGCAAAAATATTATCTGAAACTTAGTGTCCTCAAGAAAGCAATAAATGCTAAGAAATTCACGTTGAACACGGCCAATATCTTCCAGAACATCTTTGCTACCATTACCAAGTTCTGTAAGAGAGATAGGTAGACATATGTTGTCTTTAGAAGGCCATGTAGACTGACATTCATTTGGAAAGGAGAATTTAGCACTAAGCTACCTATAGATTATTATGATGAGAATGATTGAAGAGAGACTCTTATTAAGGATATATGATTTGATTGCCAATTTTAGGATGTAAGTATTCCTTGAAAATAGAATTGGGGATGGAATATCCATAAATTAAGACGAACCCTGGGAATGCGCAAATGATGGCATTACCCCTAATCAAGACCTTGTGAACTCAGATGATGTAAGTTGGATTGACCAAAGTAGCAATAACCTGTAAGGAATTGTTGAAAGGAGCCTAGAAGAGTACATAGAGAGAACTATTATAGGATTGATTTCTGATATTTTGATGTACCCGATACCCAGGAAATACAGGTGGAATGATGAGGATGACCTAAGAAAACCTTATAAGGAAAAGGTATTATATTTTGAACTTCAAAATAGAAGTTGGTAAGGAATGCATGACATAGTAACAATAAGGTCAGATAAAGCATGTGTGAAACCATGAGAAAGTATAGATTGAGCCAATAAAGGTTGAGATTATCCTAAAACAAGGAAGAACTAAGAGGTGAAATATCCTAAGTATGATTGGGAGTAACTGTGATAAAGTCCACACGGAAAGGTGAAAGCAATGACTTATGGAAAAAGAATGATATATATTTTCTCTCCTTCAGCAGAGTCTAAGGAAGAATACTTTCAACCAGCAGAGATGGGAATGAGATAGAAAATTTTAAGTTGGAATAGACCCAGAGAACATTAATTGCGAGGAATTATCATTATCAGGAAAGGCCAATGAGGTGGCCGACACTTTATGTATATATAAAGGAGTAATTATGAATGCTTATGCCAAAGAGACAGGATGATATCGAGGAGAACCTTGAAGGACATAATGTGATGGAGGATTTACATTCCTTCTGATGACTGTGCAAGAATCAACCGTAAGAATAGTTTAAGTGAACATTCGATTCCTGATGTCGTCTTAAGCATATTACCCGCATTAGGAGGTCCTATTTTGAGGTAAACCAGGACCATAATGTGAAATTGATTAAGTAATCCGTTAAGCTTCCAGCCTTCTACTGAAGATATATGGTTAGTAATTTCATCAACCAATCAGAGATGCGATGCTTGAAGCTCTTTTGCAATTTTATCTGCTTCATATAATATCTACATCAAGTTCAAGAAGTATTCCTTATGGGTAAGGAATATTGATTATTTTGTCTTCCTGAAGAGTGGTGATGTGACAAATCATAAAACCTGTATGGTTAGCTATTAAAGCCCTATGTAAATGATAAACGATGACAATTTATCCATGGACCACATTAATGTAGTGGCGACTTTCTGCGAAATTAGATGATAACGACTGTGGAAGGGCCGGAATTGAATCTAAGTTAGAGAAATCATTCAGGTTTATTTCGGATGGTTTAAATTTTTGGAATGACATGATGTTTGAAATACTGATTAGGATATGATGGTCCATAGAAAGATGGACAGAACAACGAGAATACGTTGACACACGAGATTACGATAAAGTAGTATTTAATACGATTGTGACTATTTTCTTCTTGGACAAACCTCTATAGTTCAGAGGTAAATGCTAAGTATGATATTTTGCAATCATGAAAATTTTCTACAAATCTTTGGAATTCTTTTCTTTTCTTCTCACTTATTCATATTCTTTTGAATTGAGGAGAACAACCCTTTTAAGGAGGGGAGGTAGTGCTACGTGACTATCTGTCTGTGTGATAGACGTCTAAGTGGAATGCCATTAATTGTTTAATTTCTTGTCAAGTACTAAAGGCTGGCCCCCTTCTGTACTAACTATGCAATATGACAAATGTTCAACGATCATAGTGATCTCTCAATAAATTTTTCCACTTCAATATATATATAGATCGAGATTGCGAAGATAAAAGCAATCGGGGAATTCATAGCACGAGTGAGGTTATCTCTGAATTCGTAGCGCGATAGTGATACCGAAGTCACTGCACGTACCAATAAGGTTAATAGTATAAGACCGGAAAAGAGCGTATGCCGGATAATGTGTTGTATGAAAGTATCAAAGAACTGATAGAATGGATAAAGGGTGTATTATAACACCAGAATGATGTTCTTTGAAAAGATTGGAATGTGTAAGGATCGACCAGAGAATTGGAAAGTGAAGTAACCAAAAAGTACCCAATTGTCTTCTACCTGATTCCGGGACGGAATCCTTTTAAGGAGGGGAGACTGTAAGAACCCAGATTTTTGGGTAGAATTAAAACTTTTATTATGTATTAATGAAAGAGTGAACAGTGGTTACAACTACAATGTAACACTGGTTCTAAAGATTGAATATTGAAAGGATATAGATTCCAAGGTTATATGTACTGAAGAATGCTATGGGGTGACAACTTAGATTAGAATAATCTATCTCCTAGAAAGTTAAGATAAGATTCCTTAGAGAGAAATAGATACCCTCATGACATCCAGATCGATATCGGTTATAAGTCCGGAGGTTCCGTAAAAGAGTTAAGGAACGCTCGAGGAAGCACAAGGATATTTCCTAAGTGACAAGATTAAAGAGAAAATAAATGATGAATAGTGTTTTTGGTGGGATTTGGGATATTATGAGACGACACTATATAGGAGTACCCGAAATGGATTTCCGAGTTCATATTAGTGATCCAAGGGGAAAATGAGTGTATGTAAAGGCTGTCGGATTCTGAAAAACAGCACTTTTATTTTCTCCGAGATTTTCCCTGGACACTGAAAGATTTAAGGACTTAATAAAAAAAAAAATATTGAGGACGTATTCACAATCTATGGAATATATAAACGTAAGATCGTCTCGTCATATTGTAGAAATGCAAAAATTATTTTTCCCCTAAACGGACCAGATTATACCAGAAATTGAGACGGACTAATTATTTATCCCAAAGAAATATTTTGAAGGCATATTCTCAATCTAGGATATATATAAACGTAAGTAGGATTCGTCCGAATTCATAAAAGAGCGAATTGGAGAAAACTGATTTAACGATGTAGAAACGATCAAGTGAATGATGAAAAATATCCCGAAACCCGAAAAATCTCAAATTTCAGAGAGAGCTTCATATTAGTAAATGGTGACTATGTGCACAATTGGAAAAGTTATTTGACGAATTTAAATTTGAGGATTGTAAAGAAAGATGGAAAAAGGGAGTGCATATATTAAGGAGGTTTCCGGTAAAACCCTAACTAGAAATTCGTGAGATGTTCCTACGAACAATCAATCAAATTGAGCAATAACCGGACAAAGAATCAAGCAGAGGATCAAGATGCATGCATGTGCAAGTAGAAATATATAGTAACCAAGCTAGTTACAACAAGGAACTAGAAGATTGGAAAGCTAACTAGTACTTAGCATCACTTTACCAACTTACCACAAGTTATCAACACTTGTCCATGCATAAAACATCACCCATGACCTAATCACTTTATCAAAAGCCACTTTATGAGATATTATCACAATGAGGTGTGTTGGATAAGGATGAGAGCAAAACAAAGCAAAGAAACTCCATTTCTCTCCATTTCTTAAAACTGCCCAGCAAGAACCACTTTGAAAGAACAATTCAAATCTCCATTTCTATCCATGATAAAATCACCAGATTTTAACCACATCCTCTCCACTCCATGGGCAATATTCGCTCCAAATATCATAGCAATCCAAGTAGTATAGCCTAGGCAAATCACCTCCCCAAATTGAAGAAGCAAACTGTCCAGATTCATGACAGTTTCTGTGACGATTTTCTAACGGCCATATCTCCTTCATTACTCAATGGAATTTTGTGTTCTTTAGCTTGTTGGAAAGCTGGTTGGATGCTCTACAACTCTCCTTTAGAATCCTTATCCAGAAAACTTCGGTAAGGCCCTCGTTTTTCATGATCTTTCCACTGAGTTATAGCAGATCCGAAAATCACTAACTATGTTCTTGATGATTCTTGCTAGTTTAAGGTTGTAAGGAGTTCTAAGGACTAGATCAAGGCTTAGAAAGGGATTTAACACTCTCCAAGGAAGGTATAAACCTCATGAACCCTAGATCTTACTTTGGGTATATGCATGTCATGTTCTTGATGGATTTGAGCTTAGTATGATGTTAGTATGATATTAAGCATGATTAGCATGATCTTGTTGTTGATTTAACCATATAATGTTAAGATGATGAAGTGAGATGTTCTTGGGTTTTATTAAGATGAGAATCATGTGTATAAGTTGTATGGATGCCCGGTGTGGCTTGGTTGGATTGTTATAATTTTTAGAACATCCGATTTATAGCCGTCGTAATGCCGAAATCTCGTTAATCATTGAAAACCGTGCATCACAGTAACTTGAACTCACTGTCCAGTTTGATATTCTGCCATGACAAGCTAGATTATGTTATAAGCTTCGTTTTGATATAAAGATCGTGTGAAATGGATTTACGGTTTAGGAGTTACGGTTAAATTCGTAAAAGTGGTTCGAAACCGTAATCGAAAGTTCGTAACTGAAATTGAACCCCTTTAACATTGTTTAATCAGTGACGAATCTTGGTAATTAAATATTAGAGATCGTAAGGAAGGTGTAGGAGAAGACCTTGTGTTAAAAGGATCGTTTTCCGATTATATAAAAATATTCGAGTCAAGGTTAAATACGAATGAACCCCTAAAATGGATACTTGGTATAACTTTGGAATAACCACTTAGAAAACGGGCGGCAAAACTCGAGGTAAAATCTTGGTCCGTTAATGACCGACCTTAGAACTTATACGACTTAAGTGTATACCAAGTGATATTGTAATGACGTGTCTTGATAACGAACAAGTGTCGGATCGCATTGGTGATATAAGGAGTTACACTAGAAGAAGCGTAACGAGATAACTCGAAAGCGTGTTTCGACTTAATTAAAGCTTATACTTAGTCTTTTAAAAAGTATTAAGTGATTAATCACGAATACTCTGATTGTTTATAGATCACCGAGCAGACCCAGGACACATTACCTCTACCCCTAGCAGGATTGCCAGGCAAGTTTCAAATCCTTTTTATAAGGCTGTTGTTGTGAATATATATATATATGCTTTCTGTTATACATATGCCATAGCATGCATGCCTACTTTCAAAGTCAAATTGATATACTTGTTCCTAGAATTTATTGTTGGCTTATAAGCTAGATAGTAATATATCAGTTATAAGCCGGATATCACTGAGACCCTTAAGAAAAGGGCAGATGAATCTCATTCTTTGATTATAGACCGGGAGTCGATATTCCTTGATATATTGATATTATTTTCAGAGGAAAATATTTAAGTAAATATTTTCCATTTATTATCTGGCGAATATTTTAGGAATATTTCCTTGAGATTATTCGATAAATATTATCTGGATTATTCATCAGATATTTATTCGACGAACATTATCTTTAATATTCATCTAAAGTCAATTTATTATTCGAATATTATTTCGAACCCTCAGTTAAGTTATTGACTTTAAGAATATTCATTCTTATTTACTCAATAGATATTATTTTCGAATATTCATTCGAGTTATTTATTTAATGAATATTATTTTAATATTCATTCGCGCCTTATATATTCAAATGAATATTATTTCGAATATTCATTCAATCTCTATTTATTTTATAAATATTAGTTGAACATTGATTCGAACCCCATTTATTCGACAAATATTATTCAAAATATTTCCTTGAGACGATGAATATTATCTTCGACATTCATTTAAAGTCGATCCAATTATTGAACAGAATTTCAGATGTTCCTTCGATAATCATTTCTTCTATAAATATTACTGAGTTGAATATCCATTGTTTGTCCAATAAATATTGTCTCAAATATTCAGTCGATCATTATGTCATCAATGAGTATTATTCTTAAGTATAATATTCATTATTGATTCAGTGAATATTATTTTAAACATCCATTTGATGATTATTTCATCACTAAATATCATTATTAATTTGAATATTCATTATTTGTTCAATGAATATTATTCTGAATATTTATTCAAAGATTATTCCGAGCAACACTTTTCCGATATCTGTGACTCAATAAATATTCTTGGAATATTTATTTAATTCTTCTAACTCGTTTCAAAAATGATTTACTTCATTCAAATAGTATTATCGACCTTCGAACACTATATAAATTATTACAGAGCCTTATTATTATTATTATTATTATTATTATTATATTATCAAGGAAGGTTCTCAGTAATTCCTTTCTTCCTGCGATTCTATTGTAAGGGAACCTTACTTGAGGAATGTTATTTATCTTGTGACTGCCCGGTCATAAATTATTCGTTCACTCGCAACTTGGTTGCTATTATTTATGGAATTGTGTGTACCCACTCATTATTCGAGGGGTAAGAATGTTGGAACAAGTTGGTATCCATTAACAAGCGGTAGCTTGGGAAATATTGGTGAATTTTCCTTTCCAATTAGATACGACTACTTTGTGGAGTCTTATCAACAAGTATTATACTTGGGGAAAGGGGGACGAACTTTACGTTTCAAAGTTATGGATGTGAAATGGACTAGGAGATGCGTAAGTGACCCAGTGGCGCCGGTCCAGCAAAATGGCCCAACCGTTGGCCGAGGGGGTTCCAGAAGGCGGTAGACAAGTAAATCCGTCGGTGCTTCCTTCTACATGTAGTAAACAAGAGGTGGGGAGCATAACATGCGACTGATCATCGTGTATATGCTATGTCTCCTGGCGCGTCAAACTCCAGTATTAGTTCATCACTCAATGTTGGAAATTTTCTGCAACACCATCATAGTTGGCAGAATTGAAAAGTATTTCAAACTGGAATTGCAATATCATTCTGCAAGTTCCTATTTTTATGAAAATGATACTATCTTGCTGATTTTGGCATAGCATATGCTTCCACGAAATATGTATTTTGAGTTACCTGGTAACTTCATCTTCTAAGTTATACTGGCATCATCTCCGTAAATGCATGGCATATGGTTTCAAAGATATTTTGGACTGTTATATACTATTATTGTTCAATTATATTGTGGTGGGCTATTGCTCACCCTTGCTTTATTTATTTATATCACAACAACAGTTAGATCAGATGGCCGCACAAGGTGCACGTGGTGCGAGCAGGTGTCAGCCGTCAGAGGATTAACCGCTGAGATCTTAGCTACCATTGCTGAAGAGTAAGCTATTGGTAGGCTAGTTGCTAGCATTTAAATATCAAATGTATTTATTATATGACATATACAAATGGATGGCAAAGAGTAAGTAATGGTTACATTGTAATTCTTTGGGTTGTAAGAACTCAATTGTGTGATTAATAAAATTTGGTTACTCTGATTTCATCTCTGGGACTATAACGGGTATGTTATGTTGTTGTTTTGGGTCACAAGGTTGTAATTCAATTTATGTTGGTTTTGTGGATTGAAATTGAGACCGTAACGACCAGATCCCTGACCCCGGATCTGGGGGTGTTACAGAAATTCTCAGAATTATACAACCAACAGAAGCAAGAGTGGGATGGTAGACAGCCTGTTGAAAGTTATATGACTTTAATAGAGGGGGATCGTGGTGAGTAGCATAGTTAATTTATAGATTATATAGTAATAGTTTACTTGTATATGCTTAAAATTTATATTTAAGTAAACTAGTACTATACAATCTATAAATTAACTATGCTAGTCACCATGCTCCCCCTTTATTCAAGTCATATAACTTTCAGCAGGCTGTCTACCATCCCACGCTTGCTTCTGTTAGTTGTATAATTTTGAGAATTTCTGCACATGACCACCACTCTGCTGTCTGAATGGCAATTTATAATGAATCCATGTAACCGAATTTACATCATAACGCTCAAACTCTTTGAACTGCTTGTAGCATAAATGAGGCATATGAAACTGAGACAGAATAGCGGCGTGATGTCCCTCACCCGGCCAAGATCCTGTGGCCGGGGCACCGCATCTCTCTGTAGGGTGTCCATCTAATTTTCTATATATAAATAGAAAACAACCAAAAAGTTAGATAATGTATAACAATATACAAAATCACAAAGATATTCATAAAACTACAAAAAACAAAGTGGGTGCTTACTGTGAAACTGGACTATAAAGAAGAGAGATGTGGAAATAAACTTACATCATCCGAGAGAGGCAGCATTGTTTCTAAGCCTCGCGTAGTGATTTCGGGTTTTTCTTTGGATTTCATGTAGAATCCACGTCAACAAGGGAGCTCCATCCCGCAGCTGTTGAGGGTAATTCCCTAAATCAACATTAAATCAACATCAAGCAGCGTCTGCAGCCCCCGAAGACGCAGTAAAAAAGAACCCTGTAAAACAAAGAATAAGATACTATCAACTTATTTTTATTCTAGATGCCTTTAATAATATACTAAGGTGCTTTATTATTATGATATGAAACTTCCTGGTTTATAATCAATAAGTATATTGTCGTTAACACAAGTCGATTTAATTTACTGTATTCAAACTTTAGCTTTTTATAGCTAATTCATCTACTACTGTATGATCTTTAGTTTGAGCTAGAAAGATTGATTTTAAAATACATGATTTAATATAGTTTCCAATTCCACTGCAATACCATAATTGACTAGACAATCCAGACTTCAAACATATTTAAGACTTGAACTTACAGGTAAAAATAAATTGACAAGTCATTTAGAGGAATCAATTAAGATACCAGACTTATAGAAGCCTGTCTTTGTATTTAAAAGATGTGGTCAACTCTACAATTATAGTGCAATTATATCAAGAAAAAGCATGAAAAGTTGTGCTCACCATTACTACCCACGAGTAGCCCTCAATTTTTTTAGTTTTGTCAGACATCCCATGGTACATGAAGGAGAGCAGGGCTGCTCCCCATGCATAGGTATCGACTTGATCCAAATCTTTAAAAAATTTGACACAAGCGGCTGTAACTTTGTGCATATTGCTGTCAGGAGCAATAAAAGCACAAAAAATAACGGCTAGAACAATAATCTTTGTTCGTGTAGTATCATTTTCAGTATTTGCCGCAGTGTCTTCGAGTTCTTGGAATGATAAATTTGTCTTTTGCGCGTATGCTGGTCCAAACACTCTCTCAAAAGCATCTAAATCAGGCATATCATCTAAATCAGGCACATCAGGAATCATTACTGCTTTACCTTGAATAGGTAAAGCAGTCAGGTATAATACGTCCTCGAGCGTAAATCCAAGTGTGTGATCTTCTCCGAGTGTGTGACCTTGAAATCTGAAGACGTGCATCTCGGTGTCGTAGTACTCAAGGACACTCCTTAATATTGTAGATGGCATGTCGGCATCTTCTGTATTGAGGAGCCGATATAATGAGTTGTCTTGAATAATATCTCTAAAAGTTGGATCCAGCCTCTTGTATGACTTTTTCATAACTGAAATTTTAGCCGATATTATTTTTGGTTCCATTATAATGACCTGTAATTTTAATGCAAAAGATTGTAGTGTTAATGAAAAAATACATAGGGATGTCAAGAACAGTGCAAGATAGTGCAGTTTAACTATTACACTTTACACATTACACATATTCCATCATATATACATGCATTAAATAGATTGATTAAACATATAGGCTTATAGTAACACATAATTATATAACCACACTCATAAATTGGTCGATAATGGATGTCCTAGTTCTTCTTTGTCTATGCTAACAGAGTCACATGGCTCGATTTTAAAAGATAGTGACATCAAACCATTAAGGGGGACTAGATGTTCGCTAGAAAGTTCTTTGACATCATCAGAAAGCTCTGGACGAAAGGATGAAAAGCGTCGAAAACATGAAACTAAGGACATTACAAACAACAGGAATGAAAATTTTGTGGTGCTTTCTCTAGTGGAAATGCATTCTCGAGAGAAAAATGGCTCCGTAGAGAAAGCCAATGCAAGAAAGGGAAGTGAAAGCAGCCTTTTCCAAGGTGACTGTGTTGAGCAAGCAATATGGAAACAATCAAGAGCCAATAAAAGTCCTGAGCAGCTGAGAAACTTTGATTTTTCAGGAAAATTTGATCTAAACAGCCATTGTTCGAGTTACATATGGAGTCCGGTTCACAGGAGATTAATTTAAAACCAAATTTAAATTATCATTCAATTACCCTAATTTATATTCAAGTATTCCCTAATTTATACATGCATTATACATTACACATTACACATCATATATACATTCACATTAACATCAATGTCTCTGTAGAATATACAGCAAGATCAAGATATGAACTTGGTTTTATCAAGTGACGCAAAGCCTAGGCTTAAATGGAATCCTAAACTTCACCAAAGATTTGTACATGCTGTGGCACAGTTAGGTGGTGTAGACAGTAAGTCTTTTCATAAACTCTGCAATTATGTTGATTCATTTCATTCCATTTGTATTAGTAGTTTAGATAATTAGATTAGAGTCTAATTAACATTCTTGATTGTGCAGAGGCAACACCTAAAGCTTTAATGAGTGTCATGGGAATTCATGGACTTACTTTGGACCACTTAAAGAGTCATTTGCAGGCATTTATCTTTCTATGTTCTATATGGCATGGCTAGATTTGTACGAATGGGAAAGGATCGAACTTATAATTGATTTTTATTGCTGGAGAAGTATAGACTAGGTAAAAATCAAGAATCACAAACTTGCGACGACAATGATCAAGCAGGTGAGTGGTCTCCATATAATGCACATTGGTTGCAAAATTGACACAATTGCACGTGAAAATTCGAGTTGAGACTAATTGAAAATTTGTCAATGCGCGTAGAATATGAAGAGAGGTACAAATACATATCTGTTTTTGGACTAGGTTAATATTAAATAAATCTAAAGTAAAAAATCTAAGGTTTTCAAAAAAAAATGTAGCCAATCTTTATCTTTTACAAGAAAACACAATATACAAGAAAGATCATGCATGCAGATGTAGATTTAGATTTGATATCTCTAGATATCACATATCTGTCTAGGTTTTGATGTAATCTTTGGGTTGGTAACAGCAACTTTACGCCTATATGCATCATTACATGTATAGTCCACCATATCTACTGCCTTCATATTTTCTTTAACAATGGTTATATGAGTGACATTCCTCTTCAAAACATTCATGTCATTCCCTTTTAAGATTTTGTCTTTGTCCAGTTTCTATAACGAGTTCGTATAATCAAGGGTTCTGGTGTATGTTAGCAATTGGCATTCACATAATTTGGTTAGTCGGGGTACACCAACAAGACTGAAGGACAACAAAAATCAAATTTTGTTGGATGTCAAATGATGATATGTACACTAAATACAAATTTTTAGTTACAGCATAAGATTTAAGTGAACATGTTACAAGTGAATTTACTTTACAAAATTATATGTTTTTTAACCGTGGAATTAAACATGTACATGAACGTTGCTCGATCTACTCAATATCCATGTTCTATTCAGTGAAACAAATTTTTAGCATTCAACCTCTAACATACAACTTGACTGGGATTCATTCCTTTTTCATGTATGAGTTTCATTGCTCTCCCTGGCTGCCCGTGAGGCAACAAGTTCAACAACTCATTATTCATCCTCTTTATGAAAATATACTGTATTTGACTGTAATGTAACACCCTTTTCATTTGAAAGTGAAATCACACAAAAAGAATTAAACATGATAAAAAGTGTTGTTGGAGGAATTTCGTAACACAAAATTGGAGGTTTACTGGAATAGTAGAGCGAGATTATGAGTATGTGGTTGTTTTAGGGGATTAGGGTTTATAAAAAAAGTGGGGGCTCGACTTGGCAGGTGTCTTGATTTGTGTCGTGTATTGGATTGCATCTGCCAAGATGCCTACGTACCTAGGATCAAGCCGGTTTATAAAAAAAGAGGGGGCTGGACTTGGCAGGTGTCTCGATTAGTGTCGTGTATGCCTACGTACCTATGTTTATATAGGATCAAGCCCACTTAGTTATATGCAATTGTGTTTATCCCTGAGAGACATTAGGGATAAACTTCGTTAATGTGGAAATTACTGATTTTATCTAATTTAATCTTGTCGTTGTGATATCTTCCTGATTTGAAGAATATCGTTTGGAGATATTTTCTGTAATTGATTGATTGAGATTGATTCTTTTCTCGTTTCAGAGAGAGGATAAAACTTAGTGGTTAAGAAAAATTATTAATCTTAAATAATAATTAAAAAATAATTGAAATTTGGGAGGTTATTAGACATGCCAAAAACATTGCATAACAAAAATAAACTAAAATGTAAAATAAATTGCAAAAACTGTAGGCTTGCCAAGCAAACTTTAACTCCACATCAGTATGATATTGTCCGCTTTGAGCCTAGTCCGCACGAATTTGTTTTTGGGTGACTTTCAAAAGGCCTCATACTAATGGAATTATCTGGCTGCTTATAAACTAGCTATCTACCCTTCTCATAAACGATGTGGGACAACTCCCAACAATATCCCCCTTCACACATCGTGCTAGACACCTGCCGAATCTGCCACCATTATGTGTGATCTACTCCCCTTGATCCATATTGGAAGTTCCTGGCTATCTGGCTCCCCCTAAACCCATACTGGAAGGTGAAAATACACACCTAGAGGGGGGGTGAATAGGTGTTATGACTAACAAGGACCTAATAAAATTTAACTGCCTGAAATATTAAACTGGCAGTTAGCTGGGTACGATAGGCAGCTAACTGTGTTAACCAAATGCAACAAATTTATGAATATGCAGCTAGCTGTGATATGCAATGTAGAAAGATAAAAATGCAATAAGTAAAGAACACCAAGAATTTTAGCTAGGTTCGACCCCTAATCTTCTATGGTCTACGTCCTAGTCCCTTACCAACTTGGTAAGAGAATATATTATTGATCACAATGAAATCCAATTACAAGATACAATAATATATCTCCCTTATAACCCAGTTACTGACTGCAGCTAGCTGGAACCCCTTGTTTTCTGAACACAGCTCCCTAAGTTCTATACTAAACCAAGTATAAACTTCTCTAGCCTAATGCTCCTTAAACCCTTGTTCCACAAGCTTGACAAACCAGCAACTACCAACTTTACAAGTTGAACAATACAAATGGATATGAAAATTTACAACTCAAAAACTATGAACTCTAATATCTCGATATAAAATATAATGCTTGAGCTCTTTAGTTGGATGTGCAATGAAGGTGCAGAGTTGTTTGTTGTATGTTCTTGAATATAGCTTGAAGGTTCTTTTTCTCTTCGGACAAGAAACATGCAGGCCTTTATAGTGAAGGATATGAGTTGAATTCTTGAGCAATCTTTGCAATGGTCTTGAAGGAACTTCTCACGTGAGGCTTTGATCAACTTGAATCCCACTACTAACGTTCACCTGTAGATATTCAGAACGGTTCTTATGCAGAGAAATATATTCAGTAAGGAGAGAGAGATATGAAAGTGTTTGAGCATCTGTTTTTGAGAGCAAACCGTTAGAGATGAAAGATGAGAACAATGATTATGATAAGGAATCTGTGTTTTCTTTTTGAACCTTTTACTCCAAGACAACAGATGGTGGAGTTAAAAAGTATGGAAGACTTCATTATTAATAAGAGCATGATAGAAGGATATCACATGGGTTGCTTTTAAAAGGACATTAAAGAATTAAAAGATTCTTTAAATGAGTGGAAGTTGAATAAAACGATTTTTATAAAGAAGAGGGATTTAATAAAAATCATATACTGATTAGAAGTTATTCATGTCATACTTATATTAAATCCTAAATAAATCGAACTTCCCTTTCAAGTACAGGTCATAAACTGAACAGGTTGACAGCTTGCTGTGATGACCTGCTAGCTAGCTGTGATGCTCTGATAGCTAGCTGAGATGCCCTGTGTTAAGCTAAAGTAATAGTATACATAATGAACCTGCATAACAGTATTAGTCTAGAACCAGTACCCAGCTTGCTTACTGTATGATCATCAAAATTATAGATTTTCAATCTCCCCCTTTTTGATGATTATACACCAATTTTAGGAGACATACAAAACTCCCCCTAAATTTAGCACTCATATACTTAGTAAGCAAGATAACACAAATAAGAGACCTAGGTGCTTAAACAAACCATCATAGAACAACTCATGGCACATAGTTTAAACATTCAAACAACCAAGTTTCAAATTGTCTTAACAACTTAAACAAATAAAAAACACATTCACCATAGTTCGAATAGCCACAAAATAAAAGCAAGTACCACCAAGCAAATTAAGTTTCCTAAAATAGTTTCTCCCCCTTAATCATTAAAAAGAGGAACTTTAGGACTCAACATTTTCATCATTCTCCTTATCACCATCAACTTGAGAATCACCAGAAGCATTGGTTGGATCAGTTGCTTTGAGCACATCAGCAGCAGCCACATTTGCATGGTCAGGAAATACTTGTGCTCCAGAAATGGTAGTAGAGTGAGGACCAGTTCGAGTAGAGGTAGAAGCACGAGGACCAGCAACAAGGTCGCGAAGAAATGTGATCTCATCAGCCATATCAGTGACTTTATCGGTTAACACCTTGAGAGCTGCTTTAATTTCCTTGAAATGGTTAGAGTGATCCATATCAACCACATTAGCACTTACCAGGATAGAAGATGGAGGAGTACGGGGAGTAACAGGTGGAGGAGGAGGTGGAGGATCCAATCGAATGACCTTATCATCAGAGTTAAGCTTGAGATGGGATTGCAATAAGCTTTTAGCATCCAAAAGCTCCTTAGCTAACTCACAGTCTTCATCCTTGAGATTAATTCCATACCATTTAAACACCCTTGTCAACATACAACCATAAGGCAGTGGAGTAGTGTTTGTTTCGAACACATCCATCATATTTTTCAATATGAGACCAGCCAGATTAAAGGGCTTCTCAGATAACAGCATAGCCACAACAGATACATCTTGTCTAGAAAAATTAGAACGAGTGCCAGTACGGGGGTTAACATTATCAATGCACATTTTGAACAAAACATGAGCCAAGGGAGTGACAGAGGTAGTTGTGGGAGGGATATACTCCAATAAATCATCCATTCCACGAATAACTTTCAATTGGTCCAATTCGGTAAAATTAGGTAATTCAGTGGGGCCCTTTTTAGTACCAATTGACACATTAGAAGGTTGATCAATGCTGAGAATAGAGCTAAGCACAGGAACATTCAAAGAAATTCTTTGACCACGAACATATGACACAAAGAGACCCTGTTGTTCTACGGTTAAGTTTGCATAAAACTCATAGACATACGAGGGATAGCATTCTCGGGGTATATCGTTGATGAATGAGTCAAACCCTAACTTAGTAAAACAACTAATAGCAACGCATCGAGCATAAGAGTTACCTGCAGTTGGACGACCGAAGATAATACGACGATTGCCCAAGTCAAGGTGCTTGAAACGCGATTCCAACTCTTCATTGGTGAACGAAATTCCATACTTGGTTCTTTTAGCGGACAAACCTTCACGTTGCACTGATTTTTGGACCTCCGACATTTCATCCCCACTGTCTACTTGAACTTGAGTGATCTCGATTTCATCATCCTCATCTAAAAGTCTTTTGTTCTTGCTCTTTGAAGTTTTGGAGGCAGTGACTGGCGTTTTCTTGTTGGAAGCTCGAGTTTTCCCCATTGTCCGATTGAAAACAGATGAAATAGAGAGAATGTGTGAATCGAGATATTGCGGCAAGAAAAACCCTAATCTCAATTTGGGGAGGATATATGATTAAAAGAGTGAGGAATGTTAAGAGACCCTCTTTTATTAATTAAGGGGAAAATCCAATTTTTGGAATAGAACCGATATAACCAAAAATAATTATACCAAAAATAAAATTCCACATTTTGACAAGACATTCGCCTAATTGGATATAGACAAGCAAGAAAATAATCGAATATTGATATAATATCACATAAAAAATATCTTAAGGCATAGATAAACAATTTTCACAATTAGCACTTAAATAAAATAAGAATGAGAAATAATTAAGCTCTTTGGAATGATAAACATTTAACACATATTAAGGCATGACTAAGAAATACTATCATATAAATGTACCGAATTTCCATGACAGCTGGCTCGCAAGACATAAAACTTCTGAATCTTCCATAGCAGCTAGCTTGTTAGACATAAAAATTCTCATACTTCCATGGCAGCTAGCTGGCTAGACATTACACATGCCTAACTCACGACGCAGCACAGTGAAACGCTCCTCGGCTAGTGGCTTTGTGAAGATGTTAGCTAGCTGGTACTCTGTACTTACAAAGATCAGCTCAATTTTTCCCTTTGCAACATTGTCTCTCAAGAAGTGATGTCGAACATTGATATGCTTTGTTCTTGAGTGATTAACTGGATTCTTTGATATGTTGATAGTGCTTGTATTGTCACAATAAATGGGGACCTTGCCACACTTAATTCCAAAATCTCGGAGTGTTTGAATCATCCAAAGCATTTGAGAACAACAACTTCCCACTGCTAAATACTCCCCTTCAGCTGTGGATAATGCAACAAAAGTTTGCTTCTTGCTTTACCAAGATACTAAACTTTGTCCTAGAAATGCACAAACCCCACTTGTACTCTTTCGATCAGTTTGACAACCTGCATAATCTGTATCACTATACCCAACAAGATCAAATGCATTTGTGATGGGATAAAATAATCCAAGAGTAGTAGTTCCACTTAAATATTTGAAAATTCTTTTAATAGCATTCAAGTGAGACTCTTTAGGTTGAGCTTGAAACCTAGCACAAACACACACACTATACATAATATCAGGTCTAGAGGCTGTAAGATATAATAAACTACCAATCATACCTCTATACTTACGAACATCTACATCCTTGCCATGTTCATCCGTAGACAGCTTGCTGCCTAGACTCATAGGTGTAGATTTTGCCTTGATATTCTCAAAACCAAATTTCTTTAGCAAGTTTTTGATGTACTTGGTCTGATGTACATATATTCCATCTTGAGTTTGCTTGATTTGGAGCCCCAAGAAGTAGTTGAGCTCACCCATCATACTCATGTCAAATTCATTATGCATGCACTTAGAAAACCACTTGCACATATTATCATTAGTTAAACCAAATATAATATCATCCACATATATTTGCACAACAAGAATATCATTACCAGTAAGTTTAGTGAACAAAGTAGGATCGATTTTACCTCGAATGAAGCCATTCTTTATCAGAAACTTACTTAGTCTTTCATACCAAGATCTAGGAGCTTGACGAAGTCCATATAATGCCTTCTTCAATTTATACACATGATTAGGAAATTGATCACTCTCAAATCCAGGAGGTTGCTTGACATACACTTCCTCTTTCAAGTAGCCATTAAGAAATGCACTTTTTACGTCCATTTGATGTAGCTTGAACTTCTTGAAGCAAGCAAATGATAGTAACATCCTTATTGACTCTAGCCTTGCAACCGGGGCATAAGTTTCATCAAAATCAATTCCTTCTTGTTGATTATATCCTTGTGCAACAAGTCTTGCTTTGTTCCTAGTAACCGTGCCTTCTTCATCAACTTTGTTCTTGAAGACCCATTTAGTACCAATAATTGAAGCATCTTTAGGTGGCTCTACAAGTTCCCAAACATCACATCTTTCAAATTGATTAAGTTCTTCTTGCATTGCCATAATCCAATTTTCATCTTTTAGTGCTTCATTTATATTCTTTGGTTCTTCTTGAGCTATGAAAGCGGCAAAAGCACAATAATTAGCTTGACTTCTCCTTGTCTTGATTCCTTCTGATTTATCACCAATAATCAACTCTGGGGGATGATTCTTTACTGTCCTAGTTGACTTTGGAAAATGATGATGAGCCATAACTTCTTCATTGGCTCTAATTTTCTTAGATGATGGAGGGGATTTATCATCATTATAGATTGGCATCTTTTCTTGTGATCTCTGACTTCTAGAATCTTCTAAGGTGAGTCTTGACATCTTTTCACATGTTGCATCTACTGGAGGAGAGAGTTCAGCTTGATTATCATTAGCTGACTTTGATTCAGTTTCTTCTTCAGCTAGCTGTGTTGTAGCATTTTCTGAGCCTGTTTCATTGGCAGCTAGCTGCGTTGTTGTATTTGACCTTGGCAGCTCGCTGGCATCATTTGAACCTGCAATTTCCTCCTCATCTCTTGACAGATCAACATTAGATTCTTGAAAAGAAACATCAATTGACTCTTCAACAGTACGTTTAGAGATATTATAAACTCTATATGAACGACTTGTTAAAGAATAACCTAAAAATATTGCCTCATAAGATTTAGCATCAAATTTACCATCTCTATCAATAGATTTAAGTACAAAACACCTGGATCCAAAGACCTTGAAGTATCCTATGTTTGGCTTCTTATTCTTTATCAATTCATAAGGAGTCTTGTTGAGAATAGGCTTGATTAGAACTCTGTTAAGAACATAGCTAGCTGTGTTGACTGCTTCTGCCCAGAAACTTCTTGGCAGCTTGCTCTCTTGCAGCAAAGTCCTAGCTGTCTCCTGTAAAGACCTGTTCTTTCTCTCCACAACCCCATTTTGTTGTGGGGTTCTTGGTGCCGAAAATTCATGAGAAATGCCTCTATCTTCACAATATGGAATGAAATCCTTTTGGAATTCACCACCTCGATCACTCCTTATACTTACAAGTTTTATCTTAAACTTGTTCTCAAGTAACTTAATTAGCTTCTCAAATTCTCTGAAAGCACAATCTTTAGTACGAAGAAACAATACCCATGTATATCTAGAATAATCATCTACAATAACAAATGCATATTGTTTTCCTCCAATGCTTTTATATGCTTCCGGACCAAATAAATCTAAGTGAAGAAGCTCTAAAGGTTTAGAGGTTGATACCACATTCTTTGATTTATGTGGAGTCCTGATTTGTTTTCCTAATTGACAAGCCGAACAAGTTTCCTTCTTGACATACTTCAATTTGGGCAGCCCTCTAACTAGCTTCTTTGAAGACAGCTTGCTGAGTAAGTCCATATGAGCATGTCCAAGCCTTCTATGCCAAATTTCTGGATTAGTATCAACTGCAGCTAAACAACATGATGAATCCTGCATTTCAAAGTCCAAAATATATATATTTCCTTCCCTTCTAGCAACTAGGGGGACTTTGTTAGTTCCAACATTAATAGTACATTTTTCTTTACCAAAACGAACAGAATGTCCATCATCATACAATTGACTTACACTAAGCAAATTATATTTAAGACCTTGAACATATTGTACTTTATCAATAGAGATGATACTATTACCAATTTTCCCTTTCCCAAGAATCTGGAGCATTTTGTTATCACCAATGGTGACACTTCCACCCTTTTTCTTACTGAGAGTAAGGAATTGTGATTTATCACCACTCATATGCCTTGTGCATCCACTATCCAATATCCATTGATTTGATCTTACTTTGACAACAAGACATACCTACAAAACAAATTGTTGTGACCAAAATCTTGCATGGGTTAGATTTAGGCCCACTAGATGATTAGGGTCCAGACCCATGTCAAAAATGAATGATCTGTCAGGCTTTCGAGGGCCCATGGCAGCCTTAGAGGTTACCATGTACATGACAATGAGGAAATTGGTGGTTTAGGGCCCCAAGGGCACCTCCTTGTAGGTAACCTATAGCCATTACCAGTCATCCGACAGGGCTTCCAGAGTAGCTTCCATAAAGGGGTTACCGGAAGGGGTACCGGAGTCAGGCTATCGGGCGGTACCCCCAACGTCAACCGGAAGCCTGATTAGGCTACCAATGCAGATAAGGCACGCTTCCTATTTCCTAGGAACACGTCTTTATCACCTAAAAACACTTCTAAACAGATATGTATTCAGTTATTTGAGGATATATGTCATATCTACTTGATAAATGGTACAAAATCATGATAAATACAAGAGATAATCATTCTATGTTACCTAAACTGCTTGGTAACCTGATTTTATACACCATACTCGATTATTATCAGAAATAACAGTCATTATCCCACTGGAGAGAGGATATCTCATCATAAACAAACGATCATATCATTCAAGAACTACATTCGGGCTTGATCCACTATAAATAGTGGTATGTAGGCAGTTTACGGGATCTTCTTCGACACTTACACTCCTTGAGTAGCTAGAGCACGTGCACTCTTGTGTGACACAGTCAAATTAGGGTTCTTGGCTGGCCAACATTTGGTCCTTGAGCTCTCATTCCGTAGATTCAGTCCGATCCTTCCGAGGAACCACATCCCGTGTTCTTCGGTAACCCTAGTCGTGAGCCTTCCCGGGCGGCTAGCTATAGATCTTCAACCACGAGCCTTTCTGGGTGGTTGGACGATTCCTTGTTTATTGGCGCTATTCCAGCACGAGGCCTCATAATCTGTTGTGCTAAAATCCTCCCACAACAATTGGCGCTAGAAGGAGGGGCCTCAAAAATCATCATTTGGAGGAGATATGGCGAGTAACAATTCTGACAGTGATAAGACACCATCTCAGGATGGTAATGAATGAAACAAAGATGGTGGTGATGATGTTAGTAACAAAGACATCATGGATTATCTGAAAACGGTGAATGAAAGAGTTAACCACTTGGAAAAAGGTTCCGAGAAAATGAAAAAATGGCAAAGGAAGTGCAAGTCGAAGTTGAAAAAGAAGAATGTGACTCCGACAAGGTTAAATTTTGAGTCTGAGGACAATAGTGAAGACGACACTGATTATGTCCCATCTGAAGAAGAGGTAGAGGAACCTGCGGAAGAAGAATACGAGGGCGACCAATCCGATGTCCCGGAAGCCCAGGGTACCGAAGGTTCACCCACCAGAAGTCTGAGCGTTTTTGACCGAGTTGGCAAAAGACTGACTAACAAAGACCTTCGTCACAAGTTGATTCACACTGGAAACAAAGATCGAAGGGATGGCAGTGGGGGTTCCATAACCCGGGGTTCCCGAGAACGTAGAGAGAGATCCCACTCGGTCCCCCCAAGAATCACTTCCAGGAGGTCTCGATCTGATGGCAGAAGGAGTCATAGGCAAAGTGGTCACTCTTCTGGGCATAAAAGTAGGAAATCCCGTTCTACCGGAGTCCCAACCGGTGGGGGTCCCAACCAGGATTCCAGCTCCCATTAGAGTTTGGTTCCCAGAAGAAGTAAGACAGCCAATGAAGATGATGACTCTGGAAGTGATATGCTTTCAGATGGTGAAAATGGACAGTTCAGGATGTCTGACTGGAAAAAAGCCTTGGAAAAGATCAAGGAGGAGAAAAAGTTTAAATCCGGTATCACTGCCGGTTCCCCATTTTCTGTGAAAGTGAAAAAGGCAGCCTTGCCAAGGTTCTTTAAGATGAATACTGACTTGAAATTCAATGGAAACTCAGATCCAGTTGAATACTTGAGCCGTTTTAATACGGAAATGGATGTCTACCAGGTGGAGGACATAGCAAGGTGTAGGCTACTGGCATCCGCACTGACTGGAAATGCCCACCAATCGTTCAAAAGGCTATCCGAAGGGTCTATCAAATCCTGGAGGAAGATGGGAGATCAGTTTATCTCTCAATTCAGGGATACCGTGGCCTATGCCCCACCGGTGAATACCCTAGCTAATATCAAGCAAGAAACCCACGAATCTTTAAGACAGTATTTCAAAAGATTTAATGAGCAAGTGCCAAAAGTGAAGAAGGCCTCTGATGAAACTCTGAAAAATTTCATAATAGCCGGGGTTAGGCCTGGAACCGAGTTTTGGAAAGAATTGCAAACTGAAGAGCCCGGAACCCTGGCGGAATTCTACCAACAGGCAGAATGCCACAAAGTGATTGAGGAATCCATGGCCAAACTGTCCAAAGATTCCAATTCCCGAAGTTGGAGCAGGAACAAGAGAAATCGTTCTTACAACCCTAAAAGAGATTCAAATAAGAGGGTTTCCGGGAGTGGTACTGCCGGTTTGGGAGCCCCCCGGTATGATGACAAGACTGCCCCTATTGCTGTTAATGCAACTAAGGATAGAGTTTCTGTCAAGGACAGACTCACTCCAAAGGCAAATTTTCAGAAATACTCAGAGTATACCCCATTGACTGTCCCAATTAGTCATATTCTCGAAGTGAATGAGAAGAATGGGCTATTCCGGAGGCCCTACCGGGCAGGCCCCCCAGGAGTGAAAGATCAGGGAAGGTACTGTGCATTCCATGAAGTGAATGGTCACGAGACTGCTGATTGCAGGCACTTGAAATTAAGATCAAATTGAAGAATTGATTAGAGGTGGATACCTGACGGAATTTGTAGCCCAAGAGGCTAAGAAATATAAAGAGGATATAGATAGCAAGAACAAGGCTCCTGGAAACCAAGAAAGGACTACCCGAGCTAATAGCATCCATACCATCTTTGGCGGCCCTTACTTGGGGGGTGCTAGTCGGAATGCCAGAGATAGGTATGCCCGGGAAGCCAGGGGGAAACCCCTAACAAACATTTTTCACCTTTCAGAAAGGCCCCCCAAGTTGTTCAAAGGGGAAACCGCCGATATCTCCTTTACCGAGGAGGATGCCAAGTGGGTTCACCACCCCCATAATGATGCTTTGGTGGTAACCGTGAATATTGGTGGAATGAATGTACACAGAGTGCTGGTGGATAATGGAAGCTCAGTAAATATCTTGGCATATACTACATTCCAGAAATTGGGGCTTTTGGACTGATATGGGCTAAAAGTAAGCCCAAAAGATACATTTAATATGACATTAATTAGACCCGGAATGGTCCAAACGTGGGGCCCACCAGATGGGCCCAATCCCTATTTATAATATTAATTTCGTAATTAATATTAGGGATAATAAACAGCTCAGCAAACAAGAGTCAAACAAGAATATGATTCTTGCCTGACTTAGCCTCCAAGATACATATCTCAACATAGAAACTGATTCATACATGGAAAGAGACTAGAACCTTCTTCTAGTCCGTGACTTGCCCATCAAGTCACCTAACCCTACTACGATTTTAGGGTTTCTCAGCCTATATAAAGGGTCTGACCCCTCAACTCAGAACTACGTTTTCTTGGCTTGATTCTCTAATACAGAGATACGTAGGCATTCTGTGAGGACCGTTAAGTCTCGAACGCAGAAGCAACCATTAAAGCTCGAAGCTTACAAACCCTAGCCGTCATAATCATAACCTAGTTTTTATTCCACAACATTTGGCACCGTCTGTGGGAAGAAGACATCAACCATGGTTCAAACACGAAGAACTGCACCAAGCACTACAGATCCAATTGCTACTGAGGCTCTACCTCTTAGCTCTGCTCCACCCCTTACTGAACAAGTACTTCCGACATCTGAGCAAGTACCTCCGACATCCGGGACTATCATTCCGTATCAAGTTTCTCAACCCCTAGGGACGACTACCCATGTTGAGAGTACACTACCTCCGATCGTCCACACAATACCAGGGACTAACCCTCCTCAGGTGGGGATTTCTTCCCTGGTTGTAGACCCTAACAACCCTACACGAGGGGTCCAGATCCACACTACGGATCTCCCCATAAGCACCAATCCAATGTATGGGATGCCTAATTACGGAGCTGGACCGAGTGGTCATGCCCTGTATATTCGAGATCGAGATTATCGCGATTTTTCTGGTCCTTATTCAGATGAATCATCTTCTGGCGATGATTACGAGCGTGATGAAGCTCCGAGGAGGCGACGTGCAAGTAAAGAACCTATGGGGAGAACTCGAACTATCCATGATGGACTCCCTTCAACAGCTGCTGAGAGGATTAAGGCTTATGAAGCCGAGATCTTAAAATTAAAGGAAGATATGGCCAGGGTGCAAGCCAGATCAAATCAGACTTTGCCACCTCCCACGTCAGGACCGATTCCCTTTATAGATCTGGAGAGGCCTCCAAGAAGGCAAAGAAGGGCTACCGTCCCAACTGGAAGAACTACAAGGGTGGAAACCCCTAAGAGCAACCCTAAGGATCTGATGCCACTTGGAGATCCTGATGATCCCACGCCCCCATTCACTGAGGAGGTGATGAATGCCCACATATCAAGGAAGTTCAAGATGCCGACAATTAAGGCTTACGATGGAACGGGTGATCCCGCAAATCATGTTAGGACGTTCTCGAACGCACTATTACTACAGCCTGCAAGTGACGCCTTGAAGTGTAGGGCGTTCCCTCAAACCTTGTCGGGCATGGCTCAAAGATGGTATAGCCGACTTCCTGCAAACTCAATTGGCTCCTTTAAGGAGTTAAGTGATGCTTTCGTTAGTCAATTTATCAGCGGGAGAGTTCATGAGAAAAGTTCTGCATCTCTCATGTATGTGGTACAAGGGAAGAATGAGAATCTGAGAGATTATCTTAAGAGGTTCACCAAGGAGACACTAAATATTACTGATTTAGAGAATAAGGTGGCCATGGTAGCCCTGGAGCACGGCACCACTGATCTTTACTTTAAAAGATCATTGGCAAAGCACCCACCCGAGAATATGGCTGAGCTCCAACGAAGAGCTAGTAAGTATATCAAGGCCGAGGACAGTACCATGAAGGATGTCGTGGTAAACAATGGCAAGGGTAATAATGAAACGAAGAAGCGAAAGCAAGACCAAGAGTATGATGCTAGGGACAAATACCCCCGTACTAGCAAAGATTCTGAGTCAACATCAAATAAGAGTGTGGGACCAAGATTTTCTGACTATGCAAGGTTGAATGCTCCTAGGAGCCAAATCTTGTTAGAAATCGAGAAGGATAAAGACTTCCGATGGCCGAAGCCACTCAGGGGTGACCCCACAAAGAGAAACAAAGATCAATACTGTAGGTTCCACCGAGATGTGGGACATGACACAGATGATTGCAGATAATTGAAGGACGAGATTGAATTCTTGATCCGTAAAGGAAAGCTGAGTAATTTTACAAAGGGTGGAGATCATGGAACCCAAAGAGGGGATTACAACAGGAGAAACAATGACAGAAGGGATAACGATCGTGACCGTAACACGCAGCCCCGAGGGCCAGTTATCAACATGATCTGGGGAGGCCCGACAGCGGCCGGTACAACTCGCAATTCTCGAAAGGCATACGCAAGGGAAGTGATGCATATTGTGGGAGAGGCCCCGAAGCGTGCTAGAACTGAAATCGTGATTGGTTTTGATGACTCTGATCTGGAAGGGGTGAAATTCCCCCATGACGACCCATTAGTTATAACCCCTGTGATTGGGAACTCGGAGGTAAAGCGAGTCTTGATAGACAATGGAGCTTCTGTTGACATTCTGTTTCATGATGCTTTTGAAAAGATGGGATACACCGATTCTCAGCTGACTCCAACTAACATGCCCATTTATGGATTCAATGGGGTTGAGTCCAAGGTCGAGGGTACTATCCAGTTACCCATGACAATAGGGCAGGAACCTAAGGAAGCTACTCAAATGTTGAATTTTCTGGTAATTAAGGCAGCCTCGACTTATAACGCAATCCTGGGAAGGACTGGACTTCATGCGTTCAAGGCTGTTGCCTCAACATATCACATGAAGATTAAGTTTCCAACCCGAAACGGGGTCGGAGAACAAAAAGGCGACCAGAAGATGGCAAGAAGTTGTTATGTATCCGCTCTAAGAGCTGATGGAGTCGGGGGGCAGGTACTCCCGATTGAAGACATGGATGTCCGTAGTGATGATGAACAGCGAGGAAAGCCAGCAGAGGATTTAATACCTGTCCCTCTAGAGCTGGGTGACCCGGAAAAGGTTACATACATAGGATCATCTCTGAAGGAACCCCTGAAGGGCGAATTGACAGCGTTCTTGCAAGAGAATAGCGATGTGTTTGCTTGGACAGCAGCGGACATGCCAGGGATTGACCCCCAACTTATAACTCATAGGTTGAACGTCGATCCTGAACGGAAGAAAATAAAGCAGAAAAAGAGGAATTTTGCTCCTGAAAGGCAAGAGGCCATTAAGCAGGAAGTTGATAAGCTTTTGGAAGCTGGGTTTATTGAGGAGATTCAGTTCCCTGAATGGTTGGCTAATCCCGTCATGGTCAAGAAAGCGAATGGAAAGTGGAGAATGTGCATCGACTTCACAGATTTGAACGATGCATGCCCAAAGGATTGTTTCCCTCTACCAAGGATTGACACCCTAATAGATGCCACAGCTGGACACGAGATGTTAAGTTTCATGGATGGTTTCAGCGGATACAATCAGATTAAGATGCACAAGGACGACATTCCTAAGGTATCTTTCATAACTGATTTTGGTGTCTTCTGCTATCTTGTTATGGCTTTTGGGTTAAAGAATGCAGGGGCTACTTACCAACGGTTGGTGAATAAGATATTTGCCCATTTAGTTGGAAAGACCATGGAGGTCTATGTTGATGACATGTTAGTCAAGAGCCTACTCAAGGCAGATCACATAAGGCACCTCAGAGAGGCGTTTGAAGTGCTAAGGCACCATAAAATGATGCTAAATCCAGCCAAGTGTGCTTTTGGTGTTTGTTCGGGAAAATTTTTGGGGCTGATGGTTTCCAAGAGAGGCATAGAGGCCAACCCGGACAAGATTAAGGCTATTCTGGATATGGAGTCACCCCGCTCAGTACGAGATGTACAGAAATTAACTGGCCGAGTGGCGGCCCTAGGGAGATTCATCTCCAAGTCTGGTGACAAATGCTTGCCTTTCTTTCAGGCATTAAAGAAGGTGAAAAATTTTGAGTGGACCACAGAGAGCCAAGAGGCCTTTGAACAGTTGAAGAAATACATGGCTGAAGCCCCATTGTTGGCCAAACCCAGCCCTGGAGAGATTCTTTACCTATACCTGGCGGTATCCGAACAAGCATTGAGTGCTGTTCTTGTCAAAGAAGAAAACAAGGTTCAGAAACCCATCTACTATGTGAGTAAGGTGCTACATGGGGCGGAGTTGAATTACTCTCCCATTGAGAAGTTTGCATTGGCATTGATTACTGCCTCAAGGAAATTGAGACCGTACTTCCAGGCTCATAAAATCGAAGTCTTGACAGACCAACAGTTGACAAGCATATTGCACAGTCCGAAAGCAAGTGGAAGATTGATCAAATGGGCCATAGAACTTGGAGAGTTTGATATCAAGTATAAGCCTCGGACAGCCATCAAGGCTCAGGCTTTGGTTGACTTCGTGGTTGAATGCACTATTGACAACCAAGAAGTCGGGGGGCAGGAGATGATAACCACCCCTGAGAACGAAGATAAAGATGAAGAACTTATAGCTGACCAGAAAGAGTATTGGGTGCTCTATTTTGATGGAGCATCAAAAACGAAATCTAGTGGTGCAGGTTTGGTTTTGCAAAGCCCCGATGGGTTCACAGTTGAATACGCTTTGAAGTTGGACTTTCCAACAACCAACAATGAAGCTGAGTATGAAGCATTGATAGCTGGATTGGGATTGGCCAAAGTCATGAGGGTCAAGAACCTCAAAGTATGTGGAGATTCAAGACTGGTAGTCTCGCAAGTGAATGGCGAGTTTGAGGCCAAGGATGAAACTATGGCAAAATACCTCAGAGTCGTGAAAGCTGCTATGACTCAGTTTGAGGAGTGCTATGTGGAGCACATTCCTCGGGAAGAGAACGTTAAGGCCGATGCCCTCTCTAAGTTCGCTTCTTCTGAGATAGAGAATTACGCAGGTAGTGTTTACTTCCAGGTCTTGAAGGCCCCGACCGTCAACTCTAAGTTGGTAGCACCTATCGATATTGGAAGTTGTTGGATAGATCCTATTAAAGCTCATCTAGAAACTGGATGGCTCCCTGACAATGCCTTGGAGGCACGAAAATTGTCGGTGAGAGCATTGAGATATGCCTTGATTGAAGGCATCTTATACAAGAGATCGTTTGTCATCCCGTACTTGAAGTGTTTGAGGCCCCAAGAGGCAAGAGAAGCATTGGAGGAAGTTCATGAAGGGATCTGTGGGCAGCACTTGGGGGGCAGAGCCCTACCTCACAAGATTACCCGCCTGGGATTCTATTGGCCAGAGATGCTGGCAGATGCCCAGGATTATGTCAAGAAGTGTGACAGATGTCAAAAACACGCTCCTGTTGTAAGGCAGCCGCCTGAGAGATTAACCTCAATCAGCTCTCCCATTCCATTTGCAATGTGGGGGATGGACATTCTTGGTCCTTTCCCTATGGCTTCAGCACAAAGGAAGTTTCTGATTGTCGCCATTGATTACTTCACTAAATGGATTGAGGCTAAGCCTTTAGCCAAGATAACCACCAAGCAAGTTTCCTAGTTCTTTTGGGAGAACATAATTTGTAGGTATGGAATCCCGCGAATTCTTGTGACAGATAATGGGACACAGTTTAACAATGAGGAATTCAAAAAGTATTGTGAGGAAAATGCTATTGAGCTTCGTTTTACCTCAGTGGCACATCCGCAAGCGAATGGGCAGGCCGAGGTGGCCAATCGAATCATCCTGGATGGATTAAAGAAAAGGGTCGAACGCTCGAGGAACACTTGGGTGGATGAGTTGCTGCCTATACTCTGGGCTTATCGCACTAGTTGTAAGGTGACTACTGGAGCAACCCCATTTCTGCTAGCTTATGGAGCTGAGGCAGTTGTGCCGCTGGAAATCATGCAGGCATCACCTCGAATTGAGGCATATGAACCTGAGACTAATGAAGAAGGCATGAGGCTCGCTCTAGATCTGATTGATGAAGTCAGGGACGAGGCAAACGCCAGAAATGCGGAGCATCGAAAGAAAGCGTCTTTCTATTACAACCACAGGGTTAAGGAGAGGTTCTTTCAGCAAGGTGACTTGGTTCTCAGGAAGATCGAAGCTTCTGGAGTTGGCCAGAAAGGAAAATTAGCCCCCAACTGGGAAGGACCGTACCGAGTCAGAAAGACGCTAGGACGAGGATCATATAAGTTGGAGACATTAGAGGGGAATGAAGTGCCCCGAACTTGGCATGCTCTGAACTTGAAGATTTATTATGTATAAGCCTTCCTCGTAAGGATTTGGCTTTCAGCTATTTATTGGTAGAAATAGAAATAAGGTTCGATGAAACCATTCCAGGGATTAGTACCCCGAGTAGGACCATAGTATCTATGTAAGGGTTGAACCCTCTTTCAAGCTATTAATGCAAATCTGTTTTCCTTTCCATGATTCTATGTTTTGTTTATGTACCAAGCACCTGTTGAGTGCAAGAAAGATCAAGTACTGAAAGTAAATAGGCATAAGAATAAAGGAAACAGATGCATAAATAAAATGCCCCGAAGGGCCATGGTTTAAATTAAGCTACAACACACGAATAAAAGTTAAGTCCCGAAGGACATTGATTGAAAGATGATAAAATAAAGCCACAAACGGCTAGATAAGGGCCGTGCAAGGCCATAGGGGAACCCATCCTACTTAGCTGGGGATTCTTACTCGCTGCTCTCCTCGCCCGACTCCTCCTCACCTGAATCCTCTTCCTCGCCGGACTCTTCACCTGAAGTTTCTTCCTCGGCTTGATCAACGACCGCCATCATAGGTTGAGCAGTAGTCTCCACATCTTCGGTTTCTTCCTCCCCTGAGGATGAAGTCGAACTGTCTTCGTTACGGATCACCCTCTTGCCTGGGATCGGTTGTCGAACAACTCCAACTTTCCTGGCAGGCGGGGGCTTCTTTCCACGGGATCCCGAAGAACTTGAGTCTTGACTAGCAGCTGGAGGACGCCTCTTAGATCCCGATGATCTATGGCTACCTTTAGAACCCGAACCTGATGCTTGAGGGACAATCTTGGTCCTCGATCCAGAAGCAAGAGTTGCACGGTTCTCGTCACCCGCAGTCCAGAAAGGGCAAGGAAAATCAGAGGAAGTAACCACTGAGGGATGTTTGCTACTCACAGCATTGATTGCCTTGTCCCAACCAACAGACATGTTGTAAGGACGCACCTCATCGTCATGTTGATCTATGAAACTCAGAAATTCCTCGGAATTATGGTAGGCCTTAATCAATTTGTTAGCATCGTTCATTTTCTTTTGAGCCAAGGAGGCAAGTTGCTTGCGGGATGATAAAGCATCCGCTTCAGCATGAGCAACTTGAGAATGCAGGTCGTCAATCTCTTCCTTGAACCTTGCTGAGTCAGTCTTCAAGGATATATTCTCATCCCTGAAAGCCAGGCCTTGGGTACAAACAGATTGGAAGTAGGCATTAGCCTACAATCAAAGTTGACAAAGTGTAAGAATGTGCAAAGGCTAAATCTTATACCAGAATTGGTAGGAAAAGTATCTTACTTGGTACATGGCTTGGGAGCCCAGGAGTTGATTCTCATTCATTTTATCTCCAGCGAGTAAGGACAGTCTATCAGGAGGAGTAATCGAAAGCTTGGACCAATCCAGGGCTAGGTCAGGACTCCCAGCAACCGAGTCCTGTTCGCATATACCCCAGGATGGCATAAAGGGGGTTCTGATACTTCCATCAACATTACGGGATCTCTTCCCGCCTTGAGAGCAACCTTCCAAGAAGTTGGGAATACGAGGCTTAGCGGGATTCAGAAGTTCCTCAGCTCTTTTCTTCATTCTTTTATTCGCAATCGGCTGGTTCTGAGGGCGGCTGTCAATCTCTTCAGCAGCTGAAATACAAAGAGAAAAATATCGGTATAAGAACAAACAGAGTTCATAAGAAGCTCAAGTAAGAAAATTACCCTCAACGGAAAGAAAGCTAAGGCCAGCTTCAATAAGGTTCTTTTCGTTCAGAAAAGTTTTATAATGGGTACGGCCATCATCGGCAAGAAGCCAATCTCGATCCTGTAATTCTGAATCATCAAGGTCGCAAACGAAGTGTTTGCTATCTTCTACAATTCCGAATCTCTTTACGAAGAAGTTACCCCAATCACCGCCTTTCCATTCAAGAACTGCAAACTCTCTCTCCCAGAAATGTTGAGAATCTGGTAAAGAATAGGGGTTCACCATATGTGGAATTTTGGCCCTGTGCTTGAGACTGACCCATCCTTTCTTTTGATCGGAAGAGTTACTGGCTACGAAGATACTTCGAAATAATGTAGTAGTCGGGTGAATCCCCAATTGACGACACCTTATTAAAAATATAGAGATATATCTCCAAGAGTTGGGATACAACTGACAGGGATGGATCTGATACTCTGCCAGCAATCTAATGATGAAGTTATCAACGAGGAATCTGAACCCAGCATCAAGGGCACCCCAGTAGACACAAAGCCTCTCGGGATGCCAGTTGCAAGTTCTGTCTGATGGTTTTGGGAGACGAACTTTGATAGCACTCGGAAAGTGATATGAGTCCTTTATTTTCTGAACATCTTTTTCGTTCAATTTGCTGGGACTTCTAAAAGAATCTAGACTAGCACAGTTTGGGAATGTGTCCCTCATAATATTAAGAAGATCTAGTAAGGATTCAAATTTATGCTCAACGAATGAAGAAGGTTTAATATCTTCTTTACCTTTAGCTGTCCTCATTCTACTCCTCTTTGCCATAGCCTCCATCATAGAGACAGGGGGAGCAACTGGGCGATCACCTTCTGACATCTTGATCACAAAGCTGGAGCTTGATCTTGCTACTTGAAAACTAGAGAGTTTAAGAATTTGAAAACTCAGAAGTGAAGAAGTGAATGAAATGAAAGTTACCTCACTTCTTTTATAAAAGAAGTATGACCTGCTATGATAAGTTGAAGTTCAGCTTTGTTCGCGTTTACAGGTCATCTATCGTTTAAATATGAAAAAAGGACAGAAATTGCTCGTTTTATACAGAAAGGATCATTAAAATTCAAATATGCCAAAGAAGAAATAGCTGATGTTTGAATAATATCGTCGGAAGTCACGAATGACCAAACTGACGACCTAAGATCAAGGTCAAGCTCCTTGATCCTGAAGATAACAAAGTCATGAATGGCCAAAATGATGGCTTGAGATTCAGATCAATGTCTTTGATCCTCAAGATCATGAATGATTTTCACGTCCGGGTTAACCAGCTAGCCAAGAGGCAATCGACCGCGACGCACTAAGGGCCTCAGCCGACCAGGTCCCGGAGGACCAGGTCCCGGCCGACCAGCCCATTTTAAGGAGGCTCAGCCGACCAGGTCCCGGAGGACCAGGTCCCGGCCGACCAAGTCATTTTAAAGGGGTTCAGCCGACCAACTTCTGAACCTGGATCCAGCCGGTCCAGGTTCAGTTCTTGGTCCTGGATCCCAACTTTTTTAGCAAATGATTTCGGACATGGTTCTTAACTTTTTCAGCGAATCTCGAATGATTGTCAATGCTAAAGAGAAGCCAAGATTAGTCATGAAGGCCAAGATGAATCCTGAAGGCCAAAGCTAGCCATGAAGTCACAAATGACTAAACTGACGATTCGTAATCAAGATCAAGATTCTTGATCCTTAGGACCACGGATGGTTTCTGATCCTAGATCCACACTCTCTTTTAAAATCAAGAAGGAGTCTAAGTTCAGGTTTTTTAGGCCAACTACTGACTAGTTAGCCCTAGAAGAGGGATTTCAGCCGACCAGGTCCCGGAGGACCAGGTCCCAGCCGACCAGCTCCCCCGAAGGAGGACCAGCCGACCAGGTCCCGGCCAACCAGGTCCCAGCCGACCAGCTCCCCCGAAGGAGGACCAGCCGACCAGGTCCCGGCCAACCAGGTCCCAGCCGACCAGCTCCCCCGGAGGAGGGCCAGCCGACCAGGTCCCGGTCGACCAGGTCCCGGCCGACCAGGTCATTTTCAGGGGGTCCAGCCGACCAGCTTCTGGACCTGGATCCAGCCAGTCCAGGTTCAGTTCTTGGTCCTGGATCCCTACTTTTTCAGTGAACTTTTTAAACCTAAATCTCGACTTTTTCAGCGAATCTTGGATGATTGTTAATGATAAAAAGAGGTCAAGATTAGCACAGATTAGTGCCGATTAAGCAGAGATTAGTGCATGTTAGCACAGATTAGTGCCGATTAAGCACAGATTAGTGCCGATTTATGCCATCTAACATCGTCTAACATTGTTTAAACGTTGTTTGAGGCTAATTAGCGCTGTGTAGTGCCATTTAACACTGATTAGTGTCGTTCAACATCATCGTAAATGCGTCGGTCGCTCCACGCTTTACATCAAGATAATATTGTTGAAAATGCTCGTTCAAGAGTAATAAACCCTGACCCGAGTCTCGAATAAGGCCGTTATAACTTCCAGGAAAACCTGATCAGTTTTCCTAGAAGTTGGGGGGCAAATGATATGGGCTAAAAGTAATCCCAAAAGACACATTTAATATGACATTAATTAGACCCGGAGTGGTCCAAACGTGGGGCCCACCAGATGGGCCCAATCCCTATTTATAATATTAATTTCGTAATTAATATTAGGGATAATAAACAGCTCAGCAAACAAGAGTCAAACAAGAATATGATTCTTGCCTGACTTAGCCTCCAAGATACATATCTCAACATAGGAACTGATTCATACATGGAAAGAGACTAGAACCTTCTTCTAGTCCGTGACTTGCCCATCAAGTCACCTAACCCTACTACGATTTTAGGGTTTCTCAGCCTATATAAAGGGTCTGACCCCTCAACTCAGAACTACGTTTTCTTGGCTTGATTCTCTAATACAGAGATACGTAGGCATTCTGTGAGGACCGTTAAGTCTCGAACGCAGAAGCAACCATTAAAGCTCGAAGCTTACAAACCCTAGCCGTCATAATCATAACCTAGTTTTTATTCCACAACATGGACAAAGAGTTATTGCCTACCAACAATGAGCTATATGGGTTTACTGGTAACCCAGTCCAAATCATGGGCAAGGTCAAATTACCCTTGACATTGGGCGTGGATCCCTGCAAGGCCACCCAAATGGCAGAATTCATGGTGGTAGATGAAGACATTTCGCACAATGCAATTCTCGGTAGACCAATATTGAAAGATATGAGGGTGGTAACCTCAATATACCACTTTTCAATGAAGTTTCCCACACCAAATGGCATTGGGTGTGTGAAAGGATGTCAACATGAGTCAAGGGAATGCTATAACAGAGCTGTGCAGGATACCGAGAAGGCAGACAAACCTATTCAAGTTGAAGAAAAGGCTGATGGAGAAGCCTTAATGAGAAGCCATGGGCTTGAGCCACAGAAGTTTGAAAGAGCATCGTGTAATGCCATCATGATAGTGGAGTTACCGAAGGAACCTACTGAAGAGGTTCCTGTTTTTTGGGGGGTAGTACCACCACAAAGCTTGTTGTTGGAAGCTGCCGAGAAAAATGATGAAATTCAAAACATTTCACTGGAAGGCATAGTAAAAAGTGCCTCAGATGATGATCTAGGCGAAGCAATGCTAGAGAATGAGAACCAGAGAACGGAGAAAGGACTCCCAGTTGAGATTGACATTGATCCCAGGATGCCCGGTACCCTGGAAAAGGCAGGGGCTGCCGAAGATACTATCCCCATACTAGTGGATGCTGAAGATCCTAGTAAAATCTTGAAAATTGGACAACAGCTAGATGAAAAGACAAGAGAAAGGTTGACTGCTTTCCTTAAAAGCAACCTTGATGTGTTTGCATGGTGTCATTCTGACATGGTGGGGATCGACCCGAAAGTCATGTGCCACCACTTGAACATTGACCCTGAGATAAGGGGTATCCGGCAGAAAAGAAGGCCTGTCAGTGGTGAAAGGGCTACCGCCCTCCAGGAAGAGGTAGACCGGTTATTGAAAGCTGGTTTGATCAAAGAATCCTTCTACCCAACATGGCTAGCAAACCCGGTACTGGTCCGGAAGCCCAATGGGAAATGGAGGACATGTGTTGACTTTACTGATCTGAATAAGGCATGCCCTAAGGATAGCTTCCCGCTACCCAGAATTGATCAATTGGTGGATGCCACGGCAGGCCATGCTTTGCTAAGTTTCATGGATGCCTACTCCGGATATAACCAGATACCGATGCATGAACCAGACCAGGAGCATACCAGCTTCATAACTGATAGGGGACTGTACTGTTATGTGGGGATGCCGTTTGGGCTATTGAATGCCGGGGCAACCTACCAAAGGCTGGTAAACATGATGTTTAAAGAACAGATTGGTAAGACTATGGAAGTCTATGTTGACGATATGTTGGTCAAATCAAAGGTGGCAGCCGACCATGTGTTGCACCTATCTGAGATGTTCGATATCCTAAGGAAATACCGGATGAAGTTGAACCCTCAAAAGTGTGTTTTTGGTGTGGAGTCTGGAAAATTTCTTGGATTCATTGTGAACCACAGAGGGATTGAGGCAAACCCTGCCAAAATCAAAGCATTGCTGGAACTGAGGTCACCAAAGAATGTAAAAGAAGTCCAAGGGCTTACCGGAAGGGTAGCAGCCCTAAATAGATTCGTATCTCGGTCTTCTGACAAGTGCAAGGAGTTTTTCAAGGCTATCAAGAAGGGTCAAAACTTTGAATGGACCCCGGAATGTGAGGAAGCCTTCAAGAAACTAAAAGAACAGTTGGGAAGCCCACCATTGCTCTCCAAACCCTTGGAAGGTGAGGTACTCATTTTATATTTAGCTATTTTTGAATACTCTATAAGTGTTGTGTTGATCCGGGAGGAAGAACAAGTACAGTACCCGGTATACTACGTGAGCAAAAGGCTGTTGGACGCGGAAACCCGGTATCCCAGCATGGAAAAGCTAGCATTTGCTCTAATATTGGCTTCCAGGAAGCTAAGGCCTTACTTTCAGGCCCATAAAATTGAAGTTAGAACATCCTTCCCGCTAAGGCAAGTGATGCACAAGCCGGAAGCCTCCGGTAGAATGATGAAATGGGCTGTCGAGCTAGGATAGTTTGAAATAGATTACAAGCCCCGAACTGCTATCAAAGGCCAAGCGCTGGCTGATTTCTTACTGGAGTTTCCTCCTGATTTTGAGGTAACCAGAGAAGATTGTACCCCGGTACCCCTAGTTACCGAAGGGGATGCCGGAGGCCCCCAATTATGGTGGAACCTATATGTTGATGGAGCAGTAAACAATAATGGAGGAGGTGCAGGCATAGAGTTGGTAAGCCCAGAGGGGCACCGAATTCAGAGTGCCATACACTTTGGCTTCAAGGCTACCAACAACGATGCAGAGTATGAGGCCCTGATTGCTGGCTTAAAACTGGCTCTGGAAATGAAGGTAGAATACCTAAATGTGTTCAGTGACTCCATGCTGATTGTGTGGCAGATTAAAGGAAGCTTCCAGAGTCGAGGCCCCCGCACTGAACTCTACATGAGGTATGCCCAAGAACTTATCAGTAGGTTCAAATTGCTAAATCTAAATCAGATCCCAAGGGTGGAAAATGCCAATGCTGATGCCCTTGCCAAGTTGGGATCCCAAAAAGAAGCTGTTCTGTCAGGAGTGATACCCCTCGAAGTGCAACTCCAACCAAGTATCCATCGAGAGGAGACTATGAAAATAGAATCTTCAATGGAAAGCCAATGGACAACCCCAATACGTGAGTATATCACCAAGGGGACGCTTCCAAAAGACAAAGATGAAGCCCGGAAACTCAAATACAAGGCTGCCCGTTATGTGATCTATGATGGCATTCTATACAAGAGGGGTTTTAACCAACCTCTACTTAAATGTATAGCTGGAAATGAATGTGAATATATCCTAAGGGAAATTCATGAAGGCATTTGTGGTAACCACTCGGGGGGTACCTCCCTGGCCCACAAAATTCTCCGATAGGGTTACTACTGGCCTACCATGAAAACTGATGCTTATGACTTTGCTAAAGCTTGTGATCAATGCCAAAGGTTTGCTAACTTCAATAGCAACCCAGCTGTGGAACTAAGGCCCATTGGAAGCCCCTGGCCCTTTGCAATATGGGGGATTGACCTGATTGGGGAGCTTCCCAAAGGCAGAGGTGGTGTGAAATATGCCGTAGTAGCCGTTGACTACTTTACCAAATGGGTAGAGACGGAACCCCTAGCTACCATCACTACCGGTAAGCTAAAGGAATTTGTTAAGCGAGCCATTATATGTAGATACGGGGTACCGTACAAGCTGATCTCAGACAATGGCAAGCAATTTGATAGTCGAGAGATGAGAAGTCTATGTGAGGACTTGGAGATAAAGAAAGATTTTTCAGCCGTTTGCCACCCCCATAGCAATGGGCAGACGGAAGCTGTGAATAAAATCATCAAGCACACTCTAAAAGCCAAGTTGGAAGATAAAAAGGGAAACTGGCCAGAGGAGCTTCCAATGGTCTTGTGGTCTTACAACACCACTCCCAGGTCCACAACCGGTGAGTCTCCCTTTGCTCTAACCTATGGCTGTGAAGCTATGGTCCCAGTGGAAGTCGGGACAGGGTCCTACCGGAGGGACAATTTTAATCAAGAATCAAATGAAATAAATCAGAGGCTGGCCCTAGACATGGTAGAGGAAAACCGGGCTACCGCCCAGCTGAAACTTGCGGCTTACCAGCAGAGGACCCGCAAATACTACAACAAAAAGGTACGCCCTCGACCCCTCAAGGTTGGCGACCTAGTACTGAGAAGAATGATGCCCAATATGCGGGTTCCCGAGCACGGAGCCTTTGGAGCAAATTGGGAAGGGCCTTACAAAATAAAGTCTATCTTTTGGGAAGGCACTTACCACCTTGAAGACATGGATGGGAACACTATTCCCCGTGCTTGGAATGCCGAGCACCTAAAAAAGTACTATCAGTAAGACTCTTTTTAGAGCAAACGTAGGCCTCTTTCAGGCTTAGGATGAATAAAGGCAACCTACTAGTTGTGGTTGCGTCATTTCCCTTTCGGTTCTTAGGATTTCATGATTTTCAGTAGATGCCCGGGGGGGTAGTGGATACACACCCCGTCTGGATGAAATTTGATGTAATCGTACTCTTTGATTTTCAGTAAAAGTAGAAGTTGATTGTTTCCTTTTACATTTACCACTTATAAATATTTTCAGAAAGACATGTAAGACCAACAAGCATAGTTCTACATGGCAGCCAGACTACCATCCAGAACTAGGGGGTAGTAGTGGATACACCTCTCAGCTTAACAGGTTGAAATTATTAGAATTTTAAAATTTGAATTACCAAACATGTATGGAACCTTGAGTGGTTCACATGGCTTACTTGGTTATCAGGGCATGTATGGAACCCTGTTCGGCATACATGGTTCCCTTCATTACTCGGGCTTGTGTGGTACCCTGTTCGGCACACTTGGATCCCCTCAACACCAGACATGTATGGAACCTTGAGTGGTTCACATGGCTTACTTGGTTATCAGGGCATGTATGGAACCCTGTTCGGCATACATGGTTCCCTTCATTACTTGGGCTTGTGTGGTACCCTGTTCGGCACACTTGGATCCCCTCAACACCAGACATGTATGGAACCTTGAGTGGTTCACATGGCTTACTTGGTTATCAGGGCATGTATGGAACCCTGTTCGGCATACATGGTTCCCTTCATTACTTGGGCTTGTGTGGTACCCTGTTCGGCACACTTGGATCCCCTCAACACCAGACATGTACGGAACCTTGAGTGGTTCACATGGCTTACTTGGTTATCAGGGCACGTATGGAACCCTGTTTGGCATACATGGTTCCCTTCATTACTTGGGCTTGTGTGGTACCTTGTTCGGCACACTTGGATCCTTTTTCAATAAGAGACATGTGCGTAACCTTGAGTGGTTCACATATCTCACTTAGCCAATAATCGTGTATGAAATCATGATTTACATACATTAATTATTCAATCATCAGCCTATGTGGTTACAAGAGTTAACCCATATGGATTACCAAATACCATACAAACACGGCCTTACAGGAATGGCTTACATGGCATCACCACATATGATTCATTAATTGATTGGGACTCCCGGAACAAAGGTTTCCAGGCTGAGCCTCCGGCATCCAGGGTACCGGATATGGGCTACCGGCCAAGGGGCTCCCGGAGTCAGGTTCCCGCCTTCGCGCTCCCAGATATAATAGGGTTACCGGACGGTACCCCCATACCCATAGTGGTAACCACGCAGACTAAGGTACAAGTAGTTCACCATTTACGTGACTGCTTATCCAGGTACACGCTGTCATCGCTTCTCAAGTACATTTCTGTGTTACGTTACCGTTCTATCATCCAATTCTCGAAGCATGATTTATCATTCATTTCATTTAATCAAAATATATATGACATATATCCTCTGAGAACTTGTACAAACTTGTTTTAGGATTAGTCAGGAGAGTCATTTTACCGACAGAGTTTGATGGTGGCGTTTGGTTATTAACTGTTCTAAGTTATGGTAATACCTTTCTTACTTAGCGTATTGGTACCTTAGAGAATGAGTGAGATGGGGGGATTTGATGAGAAAGAGTCATTAACTCCAAGTTAGTTCTCGGTGAATAACCAATAAATAATCCGTATGGGACTAAATTAGGGAAGCATAGTGACAGTCTCAGTCTAAACCGAGGTACCTGTGTGGTAGGTGTGGTAACCTTCAGGAACCCTCCACCGATCCCTTATACGCAAGACAATAGGGCATAATCAGTAGTAGTGTGACAATTATACCTACTACATAAAAACCAGGTAATAAGATAAACAAGCATTACGAAAGCAAATTCAAAAGTACCAGGCCCGAGGCCATAAGACGAACAGAGTTAAAAGACTAAATCCTTACATCTGTGGAGCGTTTTAGGAGCCCACCCCCTTTTGTGATTAAAACCAAGAGTTCACCATTAAACGAGATAAAAGTTCAAACGCATTAATAAAATACTTGACGAGATGACGGGAAAAGAGTACACTTAAGCAGAAGGAGCTTCTTTGGCAATACCAGAGCTAGGAGAGTCCTCAACAAGGTCATTCTTTTTGACGGAATCCCCTGGAGCATCCTCAACCGCATACGCGGGAGCCTCAACCATAGTCTCAGAAGTGGGAGTGCGTTCGGTAGTATCCTTCTGGGTAACCGGGGGTGTGATAATGACTTGGCATCCGGTAGCCCCATCCTTAGCTGCTTCCGCTTTGAATTTCTCCACTTGGTTCACTGCATCCTCACCTAGCAGTGACCAGTCTAAATTTGGCATCACCTCCCAGGTGGCCTTCAGATAATCATTAACTCCCTTAGAAAAGCCAGTGTTATACCTATCTGGGAGGGCCTCCTTTAATTTCTTCAATGAAGCCTGCAACGTATCCACCTGCAGAGTCAGCCCTTTCACTGTGGTAGCATGGGCTGCCGCCCTCTCCTCTTTCTCTATATTTTGACTAGAAACCAACTTAACCAACCTGTCCTTCTCCTTGGTTAACTCGGACAAATCCACCTTCAATTTTTTACCAGCATCAAACAACTTCTTCTTTTCCTCCTCCATGGCTTGCCTATCCAACTTCAACTGCTTAATCTCGTCCCTGAGCCTCATATCACCACGAGTAGCCAATGCTAATTGGTTGGAAAGTTTAAGTTGATGGAAGAAGCTCTCACCCGCTGCCAACAACATAGATTTCGCAGCATCAGGGGTTTTCTGCCTGGCCCATCCAGCGATGGTCTCCTTGGGAATCTGACCCCCAGACATTTGAAAGAACTGCTCTATATCACCCGGGGGGATACCCTGCGGGGACACCTTAGCCTTCTTCGAGGATCTAGTCTCAGGAGTGGATTTTGAACCCCCGGTAACCTGAGAAAGTATTCGCTTCTCGGTTGCGGATAACTCGGCCTTAACAGACACGGAGGCAGGGAATCGAGAAACTGGAGTGGCAGCAATAGGGGTCTCCAACATCATTAACTCGTCCTCGGGAAACAGGTCCTCATATTTTTCAGACGGCTTGATGAACGATGGCGTTGATCCTGACATACCTGAGAAGGTGAAACATTTATAGGGTGAGAGGCCGCAGTATATGTATATATATGTATGCACAAAGAAATGCACAGAATGTGTAGTCATAAGATAAACAGTAGACATTACAAAATCAGATGACATGAATATAAAGGTTCATGAGAAAATGGACGATAACAAATAAAAGTGAACCACATGTGTGGTAGCGGTTAGAAACATGGAAAGCAGAAGCCTGGGTCACCAGAGTCATAGGAAGAGGAAGCCCTACCAATTTCCTTAGGTTGCTGCTTGGCGCCCTGGGTTTCCGGTTCTTCCATTTGCTCTTCCTCCACCTCGTCTCCCGAAATGGGGGGGTAAGGGAGCCACAGGCCTAGAGAACCCCAACTTTTCAAGGGTCTCCGGTGTTAACAGGCTATCACCATCACCAAATGAAGCAGCAAGTTCCATTACTTTCTTGGTTCTTTCCTCTTTGACTCCACTCAGGGAAGTTTGCATCGGGATCCCTAGGGGACAGGGTACAGAAGATGAAATTTTAACCTATGGTACAGTAAAGGGAATCATGAAAGGACCTAAGCAACAAAAAGGCTTACCAGGGGTCAAGTTAAACTCCGTGTTAACTCCTTCACAATCGTAGCAGTATAAGAACTGCTCTAGCCAGTCATACATACCTTTCTTATTCCCCTTTATACACTTTCCTTGCCTATTATTCCAAGCAGTAAGGTAAAAAACACCAACCTTCCTTCCGACATCCTTTAATTGATAAAAATACCCTAACTCCCTAGCAGTAAGGGCGACAGAGTAAGCTTGATCATACAAAATATACATACACGCGGCAACCCGGAAAGAATTGGGTGTCAATTGCATGGGAGCTATCTCATAGAAGTTCAACAAATCTATAAAAAATGGATGCATTGGAAAAGAAAACCCTAGTTTGAAATAAGAAGCAGATACAACATCATTGGGGATGGATTGATCTACTTCGAAATTGTCGAACCTGTGACACCGTTCGCCGACACAGGGTAGTACAAGGTGGCAACCTGGATTACAAATTTCCAACAACCTGGCCAGTCTATCAGCATTCATGGTAGAGTCCTGGCCCTCACAAGCAGGGACATTGGAAGCCGGGACGTGTGGCTTGCGTTCGACTTCTGATGGTAACTCGATATCACCCTCCCCCTCCATTCAATCATCATTACTGAAGGATAGTCGATTATCTCTTAACTGTAACTCATCTATCGTTCTTTCCCCCTCATCGGTGTTAGAACTGATATCAACCCTCTCTACCTCTTCACCACCAGAGTTGGAGGAACCAGCCTCTGTGAGGAAGCCAGGGTACCGGTTGACGATCTTAGCAGATAGAGGATTGACTACTTCCACCCGAGAGCGTGTTCAGGAGCTAACTGATGGCCTAGGTTGGAGCAGGGGTTAGGAGAGCAAAAGATCATTGAGATGGGTGGACCCTGAATCAAACGGTTCCCCAGACACAGGGGATAAGTAACCTAAACATTGGGAAGACTCCCTTGATGCCGATGAGAAAGACATCTGCAACCACAAAAGGAGGAAGCAGATTAGTGAAGGGGGTTGAAGTCAAAACAAAAATTGTGGACCAAAGAAGATAACGGTTCTTGATAGCCAACCCGGAGAAACCCAGGGCATACTGGGGCTACCAGACCAAAGACGAAAAGTTAGGACTCGGGGGGTGGCTATTAGTGTGGCATCCTAACCTGGTGGTTCGAGTGCTTACTAAACAGAACAAGAAGAGGAATACGGAGATAAAGGCATTACAGACGTGCCCAAACAAATGGGTTACACAACCAAACATATTTGAAACAACGGTATTCATTGAAAACAAACATCAAACGGGCAAGGTACATGCCTAGAAATAGTAAAGGGGATAGCCGGAGTACGGACCGCTCCGACCACTTCGACCCACATCACAAGATAAAAACTTAAACATGCATCTATCAATTGAGATGTAAATACACAGATCTAGCATGGCTAAGATTGAAGAGATACAAAAGAAAGCATATGAAAAATACATTCAGATGTTTACTTAAGATTTCTATAAAATAAAGAAAGCAAATCATGGTCATTGGACACTTACTTGAATAACCGGGAGAGTCGAATCGATGGACGTGTAAATAACTAAGCCTTCACCGGAGAGATCTCGTTGGAACCTCTTAATGAACCTCTGCTCACTCGAGAAAAAGGTATGGTAGAGGAATGAAAAAGAAAAATAGAAAGGCAGAGCATATGGTATAGAGAGGGTAGTTGAGACGTGTCCCTCTAGGAAATGAATATAGCACAGAAAAAGAGACAAGGAGGGAAGTGTGACCACATGGGAAAAACCGGGGTTTGATATATCTAAATAGGGTTTTTTGAAGAGTCCCAGTCTTTTTTCTTTGTCAATAATGCTTATCTTATTAACTGATGAAAGTAAATCGCATAGTCATATATTAAAATGAAATCGTGGGGTTTTCCACTTACATTAATTCGAGTTTCGGAAACCCCAGATGAACAAATTACTGAGTGGAAAATACCAACGTTAATTCTTTGGTTCTTAAATTTGCAATGTTTGTACCTTCCTAAGTTAATCTGGAAAGGAAGCATGGATATGAACTATAATATAAATATCGGCACCCCAGGAATATTAGGTTCCCCTTGCACTAAGTACTTCAGGGAACCGGGGGGTAGTTGTTGTGACCAAAATCTTGCATGGGTTAGATTTAGGCCCACTAGAGGATTAGGGTCCAGACCCATGTCAAAAATGAATGATCTGTCAGGCTTTCGAGGGCCCATGGCAGCCCTAGAGGTTACCATGTACATGGCAGTGAGGAAATGGGTGGTTTAGGGCCCCAAGGGCACCTCCTTGTAGGTAACCTATAGCCATTACCAGTCATCCGACAGGGCTTCCAGAGTAGCTTCCATAAAGGGGTTACCGGAAGGGGTACCGGAGTCAGGCTACCGGGCGGTACCCCCAGCGTCAACCGGAAGCCTGATTAGGCTACCAATGCAGATAAGGCACGCTTCCTATTTCCTAGGAACACGTCTTTATCACCTAAAAACACTTCTAAACAGATATGTATTCAGTTATTTGAGGATATATGTCATATCTACTTGATAAATGGTACAAAATCATGATAAATACAAGAGATAATCATTCTATGTTACCTAAACTGCTTGGTAACCTGATTTTATACACCATACTCGATTATTATCAGAAATAACAGTCATTATCCCACTGGAGAGAGGATAACTCATCATAAACAAACGATCATATCATTCAAGAACTACATTCGGGCTTGATCCACTATAAATAGTGGTATGTAGGCAGTTTACGGGATCTTCTTCGACACTTACACTCCTTGAGTAGCTAGAGCACGTGCACTCTTGTGTGACACAGTCAAATTAGGGTTCTTGGCTGGCCAACATTTGGTCCTTGAGCTCTCATTCCGTAGATTCAGTCCGATCCTTCCGAGGAACCACATCCCGTGTTCTTTGGTAACCCTAGCCGTGAGCCTTCCCGGGCGGCTAGCTATAGATCTTCAACCACGAGCTTTTCTGGGTGGTTGGACGATTCCTTGTTTATTGGCGCTATTCCAGCACGAGTCCTCATAATCTGTTGTGTTAAAATCCTCCCACAACACAAATAAAGAACCAACTCAACGTTTTGGTACCCATACTTGCTTGGGTCCATAATGGTTAGTTGATAGAACATATAAAACATTTAAATCAGATTTCTTGATCCACATTTGGATCACTTTAGGAGCTGAATTTCTTGTTCCAGCTGTTCTGTCAGCTAGCTGCCTGTGAGAAGACTGTCTGTTCCAGCTAGCTAGGTTAGCATTCTGAATTTTGCAATGATTTGCAAAATGACCTTTATTTCCACATTTATGGTAGATTCTCTATGGCATGGCATAGTCATAAGGAATTCCATGCTTTCCATCATACTCTAGACGTGATGTAGAAGCCAATCCAACTCCTTCTCTTTTGATTGGAACCTTTGCATATTTCATCATTGCCTTGAGTGACTCTTCTCCTTGAACAAATTTTCCCATTCCTTTCTGGAGATTCTTGATTTCAGTTTCCAATTCTTTGATTCTTTCAGCTTGTTGAGATACTTCCATTGAGCATGATTCCCTTGGACTAAATGCTTCTAAACATGCATTTTGAGCATCTATTTCTGATCTTAGCTCGCTGAGTTCCTTCATGAGGGTGTCATTTCTCTTGATAAGCACTTTATTTATTACTTCAAGCTGGGATATCTCTGCCTTAAGATCAGTAAGCGTTTGAGCATGACTTCTATCAGGAATCTTTTCATCCATTAATTCGGATATGATCTTCTTAAGTTGAGTATTCTTTTTCTTGAGTTTATTATTCTCATACTTTAACTCTTCGAACACCTCATTAGATAGATTATTATCATCCTGCATGGTTAAGTCATCTAATATAGGAGAAAGAGAGTTTGAATCAGAAAAATAATTTACCTCACTATTGTTGTCATTTTGAATCCGAGACATCACTATCTACAAGGCCATCTTGAAAAATTCCTTGAGCATTATCATCATCATCAAGACCAACAAGAGCTAAGTTTACCATCTCATCACTTGATTCATTTTCAGAATCTGATTCTTCATCATCACTCCATGTCAAAAGAGCCTTTGCTTTTTTTTTTTGTCCTTAGAGGCAGCTAGCTGCTTCTGCTTATTTTTTAGCTTGTAGCAGTCTCTTTTGTAGTGACCCTTCTTGCCACATTCAAAACATGCTTCCTCTTTGACATCTTTCTTTGTTCCAGAAGCTCTACCTTTCTCCTTCTTCAGCTTGTTCCTCATGTCCAGCATCTTCTTGATTTTTCTGGATAAAAGAGCTATTTCTTCATCAGATTCGGACTCTGACTCAGAACACAGCTTGCTGCCACTGGAGGGTAAAGCTAAATTCTTTAGTTTTTCAGCAGGAGCTTTAACCATTTCCTTCTTGCTGTTATTGATCTTGCTTTCAAACTGCTCTAATTCGGCAAACACAGCTAAATGATCCATAGAATCAATGGTGGGACATGATTCCAATGGAGTGACTTTTGCTTCAAAGATAAATGGAACTGCACTTAAAATTTTCATATTTATTTCTTCTTGAGGGATGGATTTTCCAAGTCTCTTTAGAGTATTAATAGTGACTTGAAATCTTGCTTGGCTTTCCTTGATTGTTTCACCATTTTTGAGCTTGAAATTTCCGAAGTCATTCATCAATTTACTAAGCTTAACTTTTCGTAAAGTTTTTGAACCTTCATGATATGATTCCAAAGCATCCCACATTTCTTTTGCTGTCTTTAGAGAAGATACCTTGTCATATTCAACTTGGTCTAATGCATTCATGATAGAGTTTCTAGCTTCTCCATTGAACCCACATTTGATAATTTCCTCGGGAGTGAGATCATCAACATCTTTTGGTTTGTTCTTATCATCAAGAAATTCAAAGTCTCCCTTTTGCACAACTCTTAGAACCAGTGGTTTCTTGGATAAATAGGTCTCCATTCTGCATTTCCACCAACTGTAGTTCTCCGAACCGGTGAGAAGAGGTGCTCTATAATCTGATTTTGCTTCTAGATAATTGTCAGCCATTTGATCGATACTTTTCCTGTTACAGAAGTGTTAGTATACCAAAGGCTCTGATACCAAATGAAAATACACACCTAGAGGGGGGTGAATAGGTGTTATGACTAACAATGACCTAATAAAATTTAACTGCCTGAAATATTAAACTGGCAGTTAGCTGGGTACGATAGGCAGCTAACTGTGTTAACCAAATGCAACAAATTTATGAATAGGCAGCTAGCTGTGATATGCAATGCAGAAAGATAAAAATGCAATAAGTAAAGAACACCAAGAATTTTAGCTAGGTTCGACCCCTAATCTTCTATGGTCTACGTCCTAGTCCCTTACCAACTTGGTAAGAGTATATATTATTGATCACAATGAAATCCAATTACAAGATACAATAATATATCTCCCTTATAACCCAGTTACTGACTGCAGCTAGCTGGAACCCCTTATTTTCTGAACACAGCTCCCTAAGTTCTATACTAAACCAAGTATAAACTTCTCTAGCCTAATGCTCCTTAAACCCTTGTTCCACAAGCTTGACAAACCAGCAACTACCAACTTTACAAGTTGAACAATACAAATGGATATGAAAATTTACAACTCAAAAACTATGAACTCTAATATCTCGATATAAAATATAATGCTTGAGCTCTTTAGTTGGATGTGCAATGAAGGTGCAGAGTTGTTTGTTGTATGTTCTTGAATATAGCTTGAAGGTTCTTTTTCTCTTCGGACAAGAAACATGCAGGCCTTTATAATGAAGGATAGGAGTTGAATTCTTGAGCAATCTTTGCAACGGTCTTGAAGGAACTTCTCACGTGAGGCTTTGATCAACTTGAATCCCACTACTAACGTTCACCTGCAGATATTCAGAACGGTTCTTATGCAGAGAAATATATTCAGTAAGGAGAGAGAGATATGAAAGTGTTTGAGCATCTGTTTTTGAGAGCAAACCGTTAGAGATGAAAGATGAGAACAATGATTATGATAAGGAATCTATGTTTTCTTTTTGAACCTTTTACTCCAAGACAACAGATGGTGGAGTTAAAAAGTATGGAAGACTTCATTATTAATAAGAGCATGATAGAAGGATATCACATGGGTTGCTTTTAAAAGGACATTAAAGAATTAAAAGATTCTTTAAATGAGTGGAAGTTGAATAAAACGATTTTTATAAAGAAGAGGGATTTAATAAAAATCATATACTGATTAGAAGTTATTCATGTCATACTTATATTAAATCCTAAATAAATCGAACTTCCCTTTCAAGTACAGGTCATAAACTGAACAGGTTGACAGCTTGCTGTGATGACCTGCTAGCTAGCTGTGATGCTCTGATAGCTAGCTGAGATGCCCTGTGTTAAGCTAAAGTAATAGTATACATAATGAACCTGCATAACAGTATTAGTCCAGAACCAGTACCCAGCTTGCTTACTGTATGATCATCAAAATTATAGAGTTTCAGAAGGCCCACCTGCTCCTCCTTAAGCCTATCCTGGAATAGCGCATCTGCCTCTTCCTGGATCCTCCTAGGAGCCCATCTGAGATTGTTCAAGATCATTACAACCATAGCTCTGATACCACTTGTTGGGTCGCGATCGAGTCTTAACTCCACATTAGTATGATATTGTCGGTCGTGGCCCCTCCCACAACCAATGTGGGACATTACTAACAAAAACACAAGTTGTGTCATTAAAAATCTTATTTGTTTTTGGCCAAAATCTTAGAAATTAAAAATTCATCACTTCGATTATATGTTTTAAGAAATGAGTATAATTATATAAAAGTCTTTTAATTTTTTTAAGCGTATTTCAAATTCATATTATATAGACATCTAATTAAAAATCTAACTAAATAAAAGTAAATAAATATATAAAATTTTAAATAATTTAGTGACTTTGGTGAATCACTTTATGACAATTTTTTTTTTTATTAATTTAACAATACAAGAAAATAATATCGTTATAAAGTTTTGCTCTACAACTTAAAGTTACATTAAATATATTTTATAATAATATTTTGACGTAAACTTCAAATCATTTCAAAATAATAATAAAGCTGGAATAGAGAACTTGTCTATTATGGACTTTAGATTCGATTTTTACCTTAAAAAGAACTTTATAATAAATAAGCATCTCTTTAAATAATAAATCATGTACAAAATTCTTTTTTTGTTGCAATTTTTATTATTATCTATCAAATATACAAAATATTGCAATTATATATTTTATTTTAATTTGTAAACATATTCTTATCATATTGGTGTAATAATTTTTTTTGAGTATGATCAAATTGCCGATGCCTTGGTTGAGGTAGAAAATGATCCTCTAGCACTATCATATGTTTAGCCAAAACCTCTCAAGTTTGCATTGTTAAGGCTTGTAGCGGTCTACTCCTGATTGGATTTGATTTGTATAATGTGTACAAGTTGCTATTTTTATCATCTTTAATTCTTTAGATACTTTGTTTGGAAACAAGAGTGAAAATATAGTTATTCTATAAGGTACATATTGGACCTCATTACTATGGAATATAAGAATCTACAGTAGAGCAGTGATTTAAAAAAAAAAATACACAAGAAATGTATTTATCATATGATGGTAATCTCAAATACATATTTATATTTTATAATCAATATTTGTCGAAATAATTGAGCTCATTTACAAACTTAAAGTGAATCTCATTTTCAAAACTACAATATTTATATTTAAAGTGAATCTAATTTACAAAATTAAAACATTTATGCTCAACACTTCTAGCTGGAGTTACCTGATGACAAATTACCCATCACTATTTTTCATGAAATGTGTTGTGATTTTATCCCGATTAAGCTTCTTTAGGATTAAAATAACCTGATCAAAATACACATATATAAGATATAATATTTTAGTAATAGCCCCAACATTATTCAAAATTTAGCATCAAATAAAACTTTTAGTGTAGTCAAAAAAACATTCAATGCTAATTTTTAATGTGTGTTTGTAGGTTGGATTGCCACAAACTTCTACCCCTTACTTATATCATCTTTAATGGAAGAGCCCAACTTCTCTTTTATGGCTCCCGGTTCAGTTGGATGGTTGATCCAACGATTGAGATTTAAAAAAAAATTGTCCCGTACTGCAAAAACTTTCTGCGGTACAGGTAAATTATCAAAATACCCTCCCCTCACTACAAGAAAAACTCAATCAGACAACACCTTTCACACAACAGTTAAACAAAAATCCGTTGTCCCGAAAAAATAAACAACGGTGAAAGTTTTGTCCTCGTAAAACTGTTGTCGGAGTCTTTCTATGACAACAGTTTTGCAACCATTGTCTGAGCGGTATGCTCTGATAAAATCAGACAACAGTTCTAGAATATATGTGTTGTGTGAACCTTTTCATACAAGTGTGTAGAACTGTTGTATGTAGACAACTTCATATTATCTTCAGACAACGCTTTTGGACAAAGCCGTGGTGTAAGTTAGACAACAGTTTATTGGAAGTGTTGTTGTATGGAACATCAGACAATGTGTTTTAAATACTGTTGTCAGAAGGAAAGTTGATAGACAATGGTTATTAACATTGTGAGATGAATGGGTTTCATACAACAGAGCGAATACCGTTGTTGAACATCGTATTTTAGAAGACGGTTGTACACATTGCCAGAATAACTGTTGTCTGTTTACTAAGGATAGAAAAAAAATTGACTACTCTGTCATAACTTAATATATGTATTGATCCTCACTTGTCATAACTTAATATATGTATTGATCTTCACTTTCTCTTTATAGTTTATATATGTATTAGTTGCATTTGCATCCGGTGTTTATGTATTATGATCTGATAATTACCGTCTGTAACGAGTACATACTTTTGTCTCTATGTTGTAGAAACACAAATTGGTCTAAACAGAGATATATGTGGCCTCCATTAATGTGAAGTGTGAACATGGTCCTATAGGTCACATTTTTTTTCTCATCAGCTAGTTTCAAACGAATAAATCGAAGCAGAGCAATCGATACTATCTTCATTTGACGATAAGCAAAATCTTTTCCTAAACAAATTCGAGGTCCAGCCTACAAAATCATCACAATTTGAGCTAAAAATTTTAGATATTTTTGCTATTCATGTAACAGTTCTGTTATAGCCAAAAGACTTGACATACATAAAAAAACTACAAATTTAAATGGCGATTCAGTAACGAAAACCCCATCGCTGTTAAGCCATCTTTCCGGTCGAAAATCCTCCGCATCATCTCCCCGTATGTGAGGCATCCTTCCCATTGCGTATGACAGGTAATAAACGCCATCCCTTTTTTTCAACTTATAACCATCAGGAACAATATCATCTTCTTCAGCACACCTTCCATCCTTAAATATCAAACAATATGTTGTTAGTTGTAGAGTTTCTGCTTTATACCAATATATTAAATGTAGTTTAATATAGAATTAACATTATTTTCCTGAGGTTCTTTGGACAATTACCACAGGCACTGCAGGGTACAGACTCAAGGTCTCTGTCAAAGCCGCATGCAGGTAGTGCATTTTCTCAAGCATTTCATCGCTTATAGTTCCCACAAAATCTTCAATGCTACTTTCGTCGTACTTACTGAAAGTTTTTGCACTCTGATCTGCAAATCAAACTTATATCTCGTACTTATACTTTTGCACTCTGATATGCAAATCAAACTTTCTTGAAGTTCTATAGACTAATAAAAGGCAACTAATTCATATTCATGAATTACAAATATATGGCAAAATTGAGCTACTTACCAGTTACAACTACAAAAGGCCAACAGGCAACATCACAATAGCAGACTAATATGACTACAATCCTTTCAATAATAGATTAAGGCATATGAATGTGATCAATCAAGCAGGAGCAGCTAGTCTACAACAAAACTATTAAATGTCTTGTTGCTGGACTACCAGTAGAGGCATTTTGATTCTTTAAATCTAAAACCTGGAAGAAAAATCAAATCACATTTTAACAGTTAATAGCTTGTGATAACAAAGAGATTTTAGAACTGTACTTAAGATTTACCATTTTCCACTTAAGACTACCAGCAAAAGGGACAAGGAGGATCCCTGGACACCAAATAGCTTGCAATACACAAGGTTCTAAAATTAATTTCCACCTATGCAATATAGACTATACAGACACATTGTCTACCAGCATCTTGTAGACGTAAAAAAGTGGCATAATCTCGGCAGTCGCAAGCAAATTAGAGGTGCAAACAACACATCTATAACCTTAAAGATGACCCTGACACCTAGATTGATTCAACAACAAAAATTACATAATTACATAAGAGGAAGATAAATTGAAACCAAAACATGAGAGGAAATTACTCAGCAGTAAAAATTACATAAGAGGAAGATAAATTGAAACTAAAACATTAGATATACTTTTTTCACGACCTCATTTTGCTATCGATCTCTGTTGGTGGTGGACGCAAAAACAAGCCCATCCCTCGAATTTCCTTCACATCTATCCAATAGAAATGTACACAATTAATTGAAAGCATGTTACTACATTAACAATAAATGGAAGACTATAAGAAATCCATTCATCCAGACTCTTAACTTCACTTTGAGCATCCGTAAGATCCAGTTGCAGCCCTAATTGTAGCCAAAACATTGATTCAATCCCTAAATCTAAGCTTGAACCCCTAAATATTCCTAAATTGAAAGCTTGAATCCTTAAATCGAAGCTTGAACCCCTAAATCAATCCCTAAACTAAAAGCTTAAATCCCTAAATCTATCCCTAAAATTGAATACCTAAATCGATCTATAACACCGGATATGAGATATGAGAGAGAAGCAAAGTGTTTAAGAGGGATAAATTGTAAATTTTAAGTGGGGAAAGCCTTAGTCATTGAAAAAATTGGGCGAAGGCGGTATTTTTGCCGCTCGTTATTTTCACCCAATTCAATGTACACTACTGATCGCTATTCACGAGTCACATGTATATTGAAAATTTATCATTTTTTTCATTTTTTTTATAAATTATTTAAAAAATATATTGTTTTTATTAAATATTTAATTTTTTTAAACATTCATTTTCAAAATTTGGTTATAAAAAAAATTCTCTATTTTCATAAAAAAGTTTTTTTAGTGGTATTCATTCTATATTTTTTATTTAATATTTATTACATTTTTTACTTTGTTGATTTTAAAATTATTTAAAATTACTCTACTTTAGTAAAAATATTATCGCTCAATCCAATTTTAAACTACTAATTTTATTGATAAAAAGAATTATAAATTTATAACTTTCTTGGTAAAATAATTATCTAACTATTATCTAGTAACTATCAAAATTCAAAAGTACTATTTGGTCAAACTAGTCTAATTTTGGAATAACTCCGTATTAATTTTTTTTTTTTAACGATCCAACCATACAGATGATAATCTATATTGAATATATTGATGTGCAAGAAAAAATTAAAATATTTTTAATTATTCTTGTATGAGTTTATAAAAAAAGCTCACCAAAAGTACTACTTCTTCTAACTAATCTAATCCCGATTGAACGTAATCTATTTTTTAAAAATCTTTTTTCTATGATCCAACCGTACGGATGATGTTATATATTGAATATATTGATGTGCAAAAAAAATAAAACATTTAAAATTATTCTCGTATGAGTTTATAATATAAATACTCCAAAAGTACTACTCCTTCTAACTAGTCTCCTCCCGATTGAACGTACTCTATTTTTTTAAAATCTTTTTTCGATGATCCAACCGTACGGATGATATTATATATTGAATATAGTGATATGAAATTTTTTTTAGAAAATATCAAATTATTCTCGTTTGATATTTTAATGGTCAACTATCAAAAAGTACTATTTGGTCAAAGTAGTCTAATTTTGGAATAACTCCGTATTAATTTTTTTTTTCGACGATCCAACCATACGGATGATAATCTATGTTGATGGAGGATTTTCGTAATCAACGTGATTTTCGGAGGCCCGCTGGAATTTACAAGTGTAACACATGTAATTGGCTGTTTTTAGTGATTTAGATGTGATTTGATGGTGGGGTGAGCTGAGCTTGAGAGGTTACGAGAATCATCGCAGGTTCCATTAGCGAGATCTGTGTCCGTTCTCTCAAGGTGCCTACGTACCCTTGTTTATATAGGGATCAAGCTCACGTAGTTCTAATGCGAAGCTGATTCTGCTTGACCAGCTGTATTCGATTGTCTAGTTCGTGTTGGACTCAAGTTCCTTTAGAGTTTACCACGAACTGGTTGGCTAAGTAGAGTAGAACTCGAGTTCGTACTCTACTATAATTCTCATGTCTATTAGAGGCATTCTAGGATCAACTGCGCCCTAGAATTACACTCCAATAATAATTCGGTCTCTTTCAGGCTGGTTACGCTCAGGAACCTGGTACTCAGGAACCTATGTCTCAGGAACCTGGTGCTCAAGAACCTATATTTCGGAACCTGGTTCTCAGGAACCTCTGTCTAGGAACCTGTTTCTCAGGAACCTCTTTACAGGAAACTGTACCGGCACAAATAACAAATATATTAGTCTGAGGAGCCTCTTTCTGGTTCCCATATGCTCTTGCTGTCTTCACTACTGCTGCTAGGCTATCTTGAACTCTTCTACAGGGAGGAACCTGGTCCATTCGTGATCTACTCAGCTTCCGGTTCGTCGGGAACCTTATAATACTTGTAGCTTCCTGACTATCTACTCAGCGAGTGCTCATTTCTTCATGTCTTGTCTTCATATCTTGTACTGGATCTATCTTATGCCTCATATAAATTGGACCCTATAGCTTAATGGGCCTAAATCTAGCACATGAAGATTTTGGGCACAACAATCTATATTGAATATATTGATGTGCAAAAAAAATTAAAATATTTAAAATTATTCTTGTATGAGTTTATTATAAAAACTCACCAAAATTACTACTTCTTCTAACTAGTCTCATCCCGATTGAACGTAATCTATTTTTTAAAAATCTTTTCTCTATGATCCAACCGTACGAATGATGTTATATATTGAATATATTGATGTGCAAAAAAAATAAAACATTTAAAATTATTCTCGTATGAGTTTATATTATAAATACTCCAAAAGTACTACTCCTTCTAACTAGTCTCCTCCCGATTGAACGTACTCTATTTTTTTAAAATCTTTTTTCGATGATCCAACCGTACGGATGATATTATATATTAAATATAGTGATATGAAAAGTTTTTTTAGAAAATATCAAATTATTCTCATTTGATATTTTAATGGTCAACTATCAAAAGTACTATTTGGTCAAAGTAGTCTAATTTTGGAATAACTCCGTATTAATTTTTTTTTTCGACGATCCAACCATACGGATGATAATCTATATTGAATATATTGATGTGAAAAAAAATTAAAATATTTAAAATTATTCTTGTTTGAGTTTATTATAAAAACTCACCAAAATTACTACTTCTTCTAACTAGTCTCATTCCGATTGAACGTAATCTATTTTTTAAAAATCTTTTTTCTATGATCCAACCGTACTGATGATGTTATATATTGAATATATTGATGTGCAATAAAAAATAAAACATTTAAAATTATTCTCGTATGAGTTTATAATATAAATACTCCAAAAGTACTACTCCTTCTAACTAGTCTCCTCCCGATTGAACGTACTCTATTTTTTTAAAAAAAAATTTCGACGATCCAACCGTACGGATGATATTATATATTAAATATAGTGATATGAAAAGTTTTTTAGAAAATATCAAATTATTCTCATTTGATATTTTAATGGTCAACTATCAAAAGTACTATTTGGTCAAAGTAGTCTAATTTTGGAATAACTCTGTATTAATTTTTTTTTTCGACGATCCAACCATACGGATGATAATATATATTGAATATATTGATGTGCAAAAAAAATTAAAATATTTAAAATTATTCTTGTATGAGTTTATTATAAAAACTCACCAAAATTACTACTTCTTCTGACTAGTCTCATCCCGATTGAACATAAAAATATTAAATTTTAAATAATCATATCATTTAATCTGGAAACTAATTAATTTTGATAAAAATAATGAAGATATTTTTATAAAAATTTACATTTACCAAATATGTGATTAATTTATTTTTATAAATATTAAAGGTTTTTGATATAACATTTTCAATAAATTATTAAATTATAAAAAATTAAATGAAAATATACATAATAATTAGCTGTCCTCACATTCTACAGAGATGAAAAATGGGCGCTAAACGAAATATCAGCTTCCCCCCAAAACGAAATATCAGCTTCCCCCTTTCTTTTGAAGTCTTTCCCCTTTCTTTTCTGTTTTCACCAAACACTCTCCACCTTCCCCTTCCTAAACCCACTCCATTAATCACTGCTGTTCTAAACCCATTTGATTTCACTCAATTACATCTAATTAAAAACACCTATGTAATTATTTTGAGTTTCAATCTATGGATTTGGGTATTCTAATTCATCTCTTCATCTCTCTATGGCTATGACCCCTCTCTCTCTCTCTCTCTATCTCTCTCTCTGTCTCTGTCTGTCTGTTTGAAGAGAATAGCCTATAGTTTGGTTTATACCAAATCTTAGTCTGGGCGGGGAAGTGTATAGCTTGATTATCTAATTCCCAGTACATGGAAATCAATGGAGGCTCTATATGATTCTGGCAAGGCTAGATCTATTGGCGTGAGTAAAAGATCTAATATGCACTCAAGATTGGTTAAGGAATGTGGAAGCTTCTGTTGATCTTCGAGAAGAACCACCAGCAGACTAAAAAAAATATGACAATACCAAAAGGTAACTCTATTATTCTCTGTTTATCTTACTTTTGATTTTTTTGAAAAATTGTTTTAATTTTTTTCATTTCATATGATTTAAAGATGAATTCAAGGATATGCTGAAGCTTGTCGATGAATGTGTACTTGATGAGTATCTTTTCGAAGCCTTGCTCCACTGCCCTACTACAAATCTGCAATGAACTCTATGCTCAGGGTTTATTTCAGGTAGACTCTGATCTGGCTTTAGTTATATGTGTGGTTTGAATGGTTCTTGATCCTTAGGGTGGTCTAGTGACCGGCCATGATATCTAATGTGATTCAGGTAAAAGATTGACTGCTGATAAAGACTTCATTCGCTAGTATCTATTCTTAAAATTTGGATGAATACTTCTATCATGTTTGTGATTATATGAACATCTTTTGAGTGAATACTTGAGATAAATGCTATTCACTAGTCTGCATATAATCAATTGACTTCAGGTGAGAAATTTTGGTTTATTAAGTTGTGCTTTGATTTCCTTTGCAGGTGAAACTAATAAGAAGTCTATTGTAGGTATTGTAGGTGGATGTTGGGGATAATGTCAGATTCTGGTAATGGTGTCATCCCTTGCAACCCTCTAGCACATAAGCCAACCCTGTTTGCTCGCCCAAAATATGTATTTTGGATATTGGCAAGTCTCTCACCAGATATTGTTATTTCGCAAACTTATGATAAGTTTTTGTCTTCTTTTGAAAGATTGAATCAGTTGGATAACCTAGTGTCATGACTTCCACTCCCCTTCCTGTCTTATACTACAAATCATATTGCATTATGCTTTTCATCTTATGTCAAAATGTTTTGTTTGCAGGGTTATGTGTTAGGAGCAGGAACATTAATCAGAAATTTCTCTCCGGCATTTGGGAAATTAGTGTCTCAAGAACAACAACTAGAAGGTGAGTATCGACAGCTCCACTCATGGTTAAGGACCCATTTAGAAAGCATTGCATCAATTGGAATTTCTTGAAGCTTCAGACCTTGTATTAGTAAGTAGTTCACTCTCTATTAAATATTATTAAATTAAGAGCTAATATTCTTAAGAGCAAGTAACTTCTGTAAATTTTCTATTACAACTGAGTGCAACCAACTTACTATCTTTATACAGGACGATTGTTGTGACGAAGCTAGCACTGGCAAGAGCAAAGAGGAGCCCTGTTTTGACAGTGAGCAAAGAGAAGGCATTTAAAATAGGCAGTCATGCGAAGGTGAGAGTAAATGTATTTTGAATGTGCCTTCTAATCTTTACTATTTACTATATTCTTTTGTGATATCTAGTTGTGGGTTTGGCTGTACAGATTCTAATAGTTTGTGGAAGAACAATATTACGAGGGAGAAAGTGCAGTAAGCAACATTTAGCAGCCCCCCTTTGAAAATCAATTGGGTAATTGCAAGTCCTGGAGGAGACTATTGGAACCCTTTCATTGGTGGATCCCTGGTTCCTGAATCTATGAAGCAATAATGGTGCAAATGATTCATGTACTCTAATGACTGAAGATATATGTCGCACCAAATTTCTGAGGATAAAGGTATTTGTCTGCTTATCTTTAGACTATAAAACAACTACAACTTACATTAGTTTCCTAGATACCAGCTAACTACGACATCACTGGTTTTCCAGATGACGAGGCTGAAGAAGAAAGGAATTGCATGCGACTGCTTAATGAGAATCTTTACTTTAGTTTTAAGAGGCAGAAACAATGCTCATCTAGTTCTACATGTTTATGGTCTTTTTCTACAGAAATTGGTAGGCTGTTGCAGCTTTATGAGGAGGAAGATGATGCCAGTAGTGGATTACCAGTCCCAAAGCCAGCCAGATATGCAAAAAGTTTGTAGCAACGTTGTACTTCAGCAGGTTAAAAGTGATTTATATCTTTTCACAATGCTCATCTAGTCCTACTCAGTCGGACGTAATAACAGTCCCAACCGTCTTGTTGGCTATCGTGCACCAGAGGTGACAGATCATCGCAAAGTCTACCATATTTTTTTATGGTTGTGTAATGATTGTATTAAATTTACAATGTTGACATTTTTTTTAGTTAAGTAATGTATAATTTATAGTAATTTTGGTGTGTTGATTGTATTGTCTATCATAGTTTTTTTGCGTAAATAAACCATTGTCTAATCTATTTTTAGCCAATGAAGGCATCTTTAATAACAATTGTTATAAATCATATAAGATAATACCCATGATTGAGAAGAAACCATTGTAGAACTCCTTTCGCACAACTCTTTCTTATATAAAACCGTTGTATTTTGAGACTCTTCACAACGGGAAATAAGGGTATTAGCAAATTTGATAGCATATATGTTGTAGTGTTAGAGTTCTTACAACTCTTTTTATTCAAGAAACCATTGTTTTAACCCATGTACAACAACAATTGTTATTTTTAAAACACTTGACTGACTTCATTTCACACAAGGGTTTTTAAACATAGCGTTGTTGTTTCTATGTGTTATACAACGACGTCCAAAAAATGGTGTTGCATGTCTTGCAAGCTGTTGGACAACTGCTATTGGACTACATGTGTGTTTGTCTACACCGTTGTCTAACATCAACTGAGATGACGGGGTTGCTAGAAAACTGTTATGTTTAGGTTTTCAGACAACAAAGGATTACAATAACTGTTGTTTGAAAAAGAGCCTGGCAAGATTGAGAACCCTTGCATAACATCTATTCCATGTTGTCTATTAGTCAGAAAACCATTGCATGATCCTGTTTCCAGTAACGGTTCTTATTATATAACTATTGTGTTACGTAATTTTTAACAACAATTTAAAACTGTTGTGTTACCGTCTTCTACGCATCGGGTGAAAAACCGTTGTCTGCCTTCAAACAGACAACTGCCGGATAGACAACGAAAAAAACGCAGCTCAGACAACGGTGAAAATGTGTTGCAGGATCGTGTTTTTCTTGTAGTGCCTGTTTTCACACCAAAAATCTACTGTACACGTATGACAGAAATTTTCTACGGTACGTGATGGACCATTTGCCACAGCAAACATTTGCCAGTGACCGGACCCCTTGTATTTAAATGTACGTCTCACTAGAATTGACACAAATTTTTTTAACCTCACTTGTAGCATGTACTGTTTTTATTTTAGCGACATCGCTGTCTTGAATTGACATTGATCCTTTTTTCCAGTGTCTCTTGAGATCCATTCATTTCTTTTTAAATTAAGGGAGATTTTTAAAACTTTGCGTGATTGCAAATAAAACAACTACTAGGATATGTACATGTACCGCAAAAAGTTTCTGCGGTACGTGATGGACCATTTGCCACAACAACATTTGCCAGTGATCGGACCCCCTCTTTTATTAGGTCCCAATCACATGCCAAATAGGTAAAAGTTGGACTTGGTACCTAGCTGAGCAAATTCATTCAATGCAAAATTCATTATCATCAGTCATTGACCCCACTTGTGTAGGGTGTTGAAGAACATGTAAAACTTAAATAACGAATAGAATGTTATATAAAATTGAGGAAGTGCAGAGTTAGACCTGGCCCGGCTTGATGGGATTGGACAGTTTTTTAATATATGCTCCGATGCTAAATTTTCTACTAGGATCCATTTCACGTTCTTCAACGATTGATATAACATTCAAACCTACAATCGAATGCATACCGGACCCAATAACCCACCACAGTCCAGTCAAAAAGTGCTAGCAAATTGGTACACATTAGTTATTGACCAAAGCTCTGATACCATTTGTAACATTCAAGCCCAAAACCGAATGCATATCGGACCCAACATCCACCACAAGTCAGTCCAAAAGTGCTAGCAAACTGGTACACATTATTTGTTAACTTGTATCTATAAAGACCCCAAATACTCTTATTCTAATCGATGTGGCATGTAACAAAAAAATGTTGTCACCAAGAATTGATCTACTGAACTCCTCCATTATGCAAACTTATGTTCACACATACAACCACTACACCTTAAGGTCTGATCAGAATTAGATATATTGATTTGATTCTTGAGTTATCGCCTAGAGGTAAGTTTCTAATCGTTCTTTCTAGTATTTTCCAAATTACGTGTTATGTGTAAATCTGTTTATCAAAACTTGGGCTAAGTGATGATATATTTTGAGGTTATATGCGCTAGGGTATATCTGTATTATGTGTAAGCAATAGTTTTGGAACTCTGATTTATGCCATGGTTTGCAAAAATAAAGACTTAGGACTGAGTCACCAGGTTGTAGTGACAGTTTTCAGAAAATTTAGGACCGTTATCACCTGGTTGTAGTGGTCTTGGTATGAATTGTGTGTTTCAAGTTATTGATGTTATGTGGTGTCGTATCGAATAAGAATAAGTGTATCATAAGTGACTAGTTCGTATATCGTTATCGTAATGTATTGAATATTAATATCTTATATGTATAAGTCTTACTTAGCCTTACTAGTTGGATCTATTGGTTACTCATTACTTAATTTTCAGATTCGGTGTAAGATCGAGTGGGATAGCAATAGAGTTCAAGGATCTTAGGTTATGAGCTTAAAATTGGATTAGAATGATTTTTTGATAGATGTTAATTGCGCTTTACAAATTGTAATTTGTTTTAGTTTTCAATTTAGAATTAATAGTCCGAAAAGTTTGGGCTGTTACAGTTGGGAATGTTCTTAAAACCAAATAGCTAAATTATTTTCTTAAAAAAGATTGTTTGTCATCGTCAAAGTCTTTCAGCTAAATTATTGATCTACTCGATAGTGATGTTCTATGCACTGAAACAAAGTTTCACTATTCAACCTCTAACAGACAACTCTGACCTGGGATTTCTTCCTTTTTTCATGTATGAGTTTCACTCCCCACCCACCCGGCCACGTTCGAACACCAATTATTCATCTCCTTGACTCCTTGTGAAAATCTTATGTATTTAAAATGTAACATTACCTGTATTTATGTAATCTTTGAGTGATTTCTTAGAACATTATTTTACAATTTTAATTTAAAAATGAATACACACAATAAAATTAATATGATAATAGGAAACCCAGAAGTTATATCAGTTAATTAAAAAATACTTATGTCATTAATAATACATCCTCCTTCCAAATTTACCTGTCTTACTTGTCTTTTTGTAATCAAATTTACTTAACTTTGATTGTAAATTAAAAATTATTCTTGCAGTATTTTGAAAAACTGAAAAATACATATTAAAGTAACGTAAATATACTTTCTAATGATATAAATTTGATAATTATTTTTATTATATACTATATAAAATTTTCAATCAAAGTTAGATAAATTTGGCACAAAAAATATAAACTGGAAAGCAGGAGTACATTTTACACGTAGGAGTGCACTTTACTCTAGAGGGCAATGGTGTATGTAGGATGCCATGCAGTAACATTCTAACGGAATACTAACATCTCTATTAACTTAATATTAAAAGAAAATAGTAGTATTATATATATAAGAAATTAATGAGCCCTGAGGTACCAATTCGAGATTAAAACAAAATACATACAAGAATAAGAATAAGGTTATTATTGTAAATACATGAAGTAGTGTTGTATTATTAAAAAATTGCCACATATCATTTATATTAAAAATTCTAACCTCAGGTAAGATCACTGAGGTCAACCTCAAGATCTTTATTCTCTACATATAATTACCTCAAGTATTTCAAAATTTTCATTTTTTTCTTAATTGTTATCATTATTTGTTATAATGATAAGTATCTCTTAAAAAAAATACCGTTTTACTTAGAAAAGTAATTCTCCAAATATAAAATAACCATGTAAAAAGTTTTTCTTTTTGCCATTTTTATTGTTATCTATAAGATATGCTATGTAATTCTGAGATATTGTAGTTATACTTTTTATTTTAAATTTTTATACAAAGTATTTTGTAAACACATTCTTATCATATTCGTTCAATCATGCATTGTAATGTAATTTTCGAGTGTGATCAAACTACTAATGCGTATTTAGCATGGTTTGTAAGCAAACTGAGTCGAGTTTTTGCTTATCGAGTTTGAGTTCGTGTTTTTCTTAACGAGTTGAGCCAAACTCGATTATTTTATCGATCAATTTTTGTTATTCTAACCCGAGTTCGTTAACAAACGAGTCGAGTTGTTCACGAACATTTCTATTCGATTCGAACCAATTTGAGTTCGAGTTTGCCAATAAAATTTAATTTTTTTTACCTTTAATACTTTTTTTTCATTATTTAGTGCATTTTCATGTTTAATTTTATGGATGAGGAGAGATCGATTAGATGATTAATTGTTGATTTATGATCTACATATTATTATACATTTATATTAATGTATTGTAATATATTAATTATGTAAATTAGATAACATTTTATTTATGTACATACCTTATCGAGTCGAGTTTAATGAGTCGATCGAGTCGAGTTCGAGTCATTAATCTCGAGTCGAGTTCGAGTCGAACCCTCATACAACTCGGATCGACTAGATAATCTTATCGAACATAATTTTTTGTTTGAAGTCGAACTCGATTTCTTTTCGAGTCGAGTTTAATGAATCGAGTCGAGTTTGACGAATAAATCGCTTCATTTACAGTAGCTATATCTCTCAAATTTGCATTGTGAAGATTTGTCGCAATCTCCCTGGTTCGAGTAATATGATCGTGTACAATACAATTTACTTACTCGGGTGTGTTTATCATATTTGATGAAATTGATCTTTTAAATTTTTTGTTTCGAGGCAAAAGCAACAACATAGTTATTCTATAGGACCTCTTCATTGTAGAAGTTAAATTGAGACTTAAATATATGAAATTAGAAAAAAGTAATATAAAAATCCACATGAAAGATTCAAAGAAACTATACAAAAAATTTATTTATTTTATTACGATACGTCTTATACATACATATTTAGGTTTTACAAGCAATATCTATTAAAACAATTGCTCATTTACAAATTTAAAGTGTATCTCATTTGCAAAACTATAGCATTTCTCATTTGCAAAGTAGAACTAGGAAGAACCCCATGACCTTAGAATGACTTGAACAGTATAGAAATAAGCCAACGTAATCGGATACTCAGCACTTCTAGTTGGAGTTAGCACCTGGTGATAAATTACCCTCCTCTACTTCCAGCTTCACTATTTTTCATGAACAGTTTCATGATTAAAACTCGAATTTTGGGTCTCAGGTCAGAAGTTTTATTAGGATAACTGACCTGAAAATATACAAATACAAGATATAATGTTTTAGTAATAGCCTCAACATTATTCGATCTACAACAAAAATTAAAGCTTTTGATGCAGTCGACAAAAAAAGAAAAATATTTACTAATCTTTAGTGTATGTGTGTGCGTGTTCCAGATTGGAATGTCACAAACTTCTACCCCATATTTAAACTTAAACACCTAAATTATATAATTTCCTAGAAAGAGAAAAGATCGTTTACCATTTCACGTCTTTCTTTTTTGCCTTTGAGGAGCCTCTTCAAAGGATGAAGAGACCGCAATCATCCTCATCTTTTTGTTGAGGAATCTAGCAAATGGGCGATTACACTCTAACTCACCAGTTGTACTACAATAGATATCTGATACGAAATCGCGAAACCATATGAGAATGAAGATCAAAGCGTCAGATGCAAAAATTTAGGAAACATACTGCTTTGTTATAATTGCACCATTGCACAACTGATAACTGGAACACTGAATTAATAACTATATAAAATTTTACCTTTATCAACTTCTAGCCAATCTTGGGAAGCACATTATTTTAAAAGATATAAAATTTTGACCATTCTTGGGAAGCACATTCTCTTAAAGAATGCGAGGGCAAACATATACACATATACTCCAATGAAATTCAAAATATTGTTAAAATGATAACAAGGACAAACAAAGCAAATTACCGAAATAATTTGAACAAATCACCGATATTTCAAAGTGATTTATGACAATTATAATTTGATAATTTTCTTTTGTTTTAACTTTTTTCATTTTAAGTCTAAATCTCATTTAAGATATATCAAATTTTTACCAACTCTATCGTAAGTTAAATAACCATACCTGCAAATAGTTTAACCTCAATTCTGTTCCGCTGACTTCATGATGTACCAAGAATAACCCCTCATAATATTTTCTATAAAACAAATTCAAAAAATTATAAAAAAAATAATTACTATCAAAAAATCATACTATTACAAACAAAAATGAAAATTGTGAATATGATTTTATGGTATAAATATGTGCCCACTTATACATACAAATTAATATTGTACCTCAGATCAATTATTTTCTCATCATCAGATTCATCATCTTCTTCTTCATTTCCACAGAAGTTCACCATCTTATTTTATCTAGAATTTTGATGGATGTAATAGAGCGTGACACCAAGTTGGGATATATTGTCCATACAAATGATTTAGATGACAAAAGGGGATTGAATGATAAATTTAATATGTTATGATATGTCTATTCTAAATAAATTTTTTCAGTTGTAAAGGTGAATGATAAACAAAAAAAGATATGAGTGATAAACAGAAAAGATGGTGGCCAAATAGGCAATAATATTATTGTATTGTATATATATATTGGGATGTGAACTCCATATGGTCCGTATTATCCTAGAAGTTTCTAGATGATGTGAATTTTAAATGGTTCATATTATCCTAGAAGTTTCTAGATGTGTGTTATACATATAAATTATTAATATTAACTTTTAAAATCAAATTTTGTTGGATGTCAAATGATGATATGTACACTAAATACAAATTTTTAGTTAAAGCATAAGATTTAAGTGAACATGTTACAAGTGAATTTACTTTACAAAATTATATGTTTTTTAATCGTGGAATTAAACATGTACATGAATGTTGCTCGATCTACTCAATATCCATGTTCTATTCAGTGAAACAAATTTTCAGCATTCAACCTCTAACATACAACTTGACTGGGATTCATTCCTTTTTCATGTATGTGTTTCATTGCTCTCCCTGGCTGCCCGTGAGGCAACAGGTTCAACAACTCATTATTCATCCTCTTTATGAAAATATACTGTATTTGACTGTAATGTAACACCCTTTTCATTTGAAAGTGAAATCACACAAAAAGAATTAAACATGATAAAAAGTGTTGTTGGAGGAATTTCGTAACACGAAATTGGAGGTTTACTGGAATAGTAGAGCGAGATTATGAGTATGTGGTTGTTTTAGGGGATTAGGGTTTATAAAAAAAGTGGGGGCTCAACTTGGCAGGTGTCTTGATTTGTGTCGTGTATTGGATTGCATCTGCCAAGATGCCTACGTACCTAGGATCAAGACGGTTTATAAAAAAAGAGGGGGCTGGACTTGGCAGGTGTCTCGATTAGTGTCGTGTATCGGATCTGCCAAGATGCCTACGTACCTATGTTTATATAGGATCAAGCCCACTTAGTTATATGCAATTGTGTTTATCCCTGAGAGACATTAGGGATAAACATCGTTAATGTGGAAATTACTGATTTTATCTAATTTAATCTTGTCGTTGTGATATCTTCCTGATTTGAAGAATATCGTTTGGAGATATTTTCTGTAATTGATTGATTGAGATTGATTCTTTTCTCGTTTCACAGAGAGGATAAAACTTAGTGGTTAAGAAAAAATTATTAATCTTAAATAATAATTAAAAAATACTTGAAATTTGGGAGGTACGTTATTAGACATGCCAAAAACATTGCATAACAAAAATAAACTAAAATGTAAAATAAATTGCAAAAACTGTAGGCTTGCCAAGCAAACTTTAACTCCACATCAGTATGATATTGTCCGCTTTGAGCCTACGAATTTGTTTTTGGGTGACTTTCAAAAGGCCTCATACTAATGGAATTATTTGGCTGCTTATAAACTAGCTATCTACCCTTCTCATAAACGATGTGGGACAACTCCCAACAATATCCCCCTTCACACATCGTGCTAGACACCTGCCGAATCTGCCACCATTATATGTGATCTACTCCCCTTGATCCATATTGGAAGTTCCTGGCTATCTGGCTCCCCCTAAACCCATACTGGAAGGCCCACCTGCTCCTCCTTAAGCCTATCCTGGAATAGGGCATCTGCCTCTTCCTGGAGCCTCCTAGGAGCCCATATGAGATTGTTCAAGATCATTACAACCATAGCTCTGATACCACTTGTTGGGTCGCGATCGAGTCTTAACTCCACATTAGTATGATATTGTCGGTCGTGCCCCTCCCACAACCAATGTGGGACATTCCTAACAAAAACACAAGTTGTGTCATTAAAAATCTTATTTGTTTTTGGCCAAAATCTTAGAAATTAAAAATTCATCACTTCGATTATATGTTTTAAGAAATGAGTATAATTTTTTAAAAGTCTTTTAATTTTTTTAAGCGTAATTCAAATTCATATTATATAGACATCTAATTAAAAATCTAACTAAATAAAAGTAAATAAATATATAAAATTTTAAATAATTTAGTGACTTTGGTGAATCACTTTATGACAATATTTTTTTTATTAATTTAACAATACAAGAAAATAATATCGTTATAAAGTTTTGCTCTACAACTTAAAGTTACATTAAATATATTTTATAATAATATTTTGACGTAAACTTCAAATCATTTCAAAATAATAATAATGCTGGAATAGAGAACTTGTCTATTATGGACTTTAGATTCGATTTTTACCTTAAAAAGAACTTTATAATAAATAAGTATCTCTTTAAATAATAAATCATGTACAAAATTCTTTTTTTGTTGCAATTTTTATTATTATCTATCAAATATACAAAATATTGTAATTATATATTTTATTTTAATTTGTAAAAATATTCTTATCATATTGGTGTAATAATTTTTTTTGAGTATGATCAAATTGCCGATGCCTTGGTTGAGGTAGAAAATGATTCTCCAGCACTATCATATGTTTAGCCAAAACCTCTCAAGTTTGCATTGTTAAGGCTTGTAGCGGTCTACTCCTGATTGGATTTGATTTGTATAATGTGTACAAGTTGCTATTTTTATCATCTTTAATTCTTTAGATACTTTGTTTGGAAACAAGAGTGAAAATATAGTTATTCTATAAGGTACATATTGGACCTCATTACTATTGAATATAAGAATCTACAGTAGAGCAGTGATTTAAAAAAAAATATACACAAGAAATGTATTTATCATATGATGGTAATCTCAAATACATATTTATATTTTATAATCAATATTTGTCGAAATAATTGAGCTCATTTACAAACTTAAAGTGAATCTCATTTTCAAAACTACAATATTTATATTTAAAGTGAATCTAATTTACAAAATTAAAACATTTATGCTCAACACTTCTAGCTAGAGTTACCTGATGAAAAATTACCCATCACTATTTTTCATGAAATGTGTTGTGATTTTATCCCGATTAAGCTTCTTTAGGATTAAAATAACCTGATCAAAATACACATATATAAGATATAATATTTTAGTAATAGCCCCAACATTATTCAAAATTTAGCATCAAATAAAACTTTTAGTGTAGTCAAAAAAACATTCAATGCTAATTTTTAATGTGTGTTAGTAGGTTGGATTGCCACAAACTTCTACCCCTTACTTATATCATCTTTAATGGAAGAGCCCAACTTCTCTTTTATGGCTCCCGGTTGAGTTGGATGGTTGATCCAACGATTGAGATTTAAAAAAAAATTGCCCCGTACTGCAAAAACTTTCTGCGGTACAGGTAAATTATCAAAATACCCTCCCCTGTTTTCACACCAAAAATCTACTGTACACGTACGACAGAAATTTTCTACGGTACGTGATGGACCATTTGCCACAGCAAACATTTGCCAGTGACCGGACCCCTTGTATTTAAATGTACGTCTCACTAGAATTGACACAGATTTTTTTTAACCTCACTTGTATCATGTACTGTTTTTATTTTAGCGACATCGCTGTCTTGAATTGACATTGATCCTTTTTTCCAGTGTCTCTTGAGATCCATTCATTTCTTTTTAAATTAAGGGATATTTTTAAAACTTTGCGTGATTGCAAATAAAACAACTACTAGGATATGTACATATACCGCAAAAAGTTTCTACGGTACGTGATGGACCATTTTCCACAACAACATTTGCCAGTGATCGGACCCCCTCTTTTATTAGGTCCCAATCACATGCCAAATAGGTAAAAGTTGGACTTGGTACCTAGCTGAGCAAATTCATTCAATGCAAAATTCATTTTCATCAGTCATTGACCCCACTTGTACGGTGTTGAAGAACATGTAAAACTTAAATAACGAATAGAATTTTATATAAAATTGAGGAAGTGCAGAGTTAGACCTGGCCCGGCTTGATGGGATTGGACAGTTTTTTAATATATGCTCCGATGCTAAATTTTCTACTAGGATCCATTTCACGTTCTTCAACGATTGATATAACATTCAAACCTACATCGAATGCATACCGGACCCAATAACCCACCACAGTCCAGTCAAAAAGTGCTAGCAAATTGGTACACATTAGTTATTGACCAAAGCTCTGATACCATTTGTAACATTCAAGCCCAAAACCGAATGCATATCGGACCCAATATCCACCACAAGTCGGTCCAAAAGTGCTAGCAAATTGGTACACATTATTTGTTAACTTGTATCTATAAAGACCCCAGATACTCTTATTCTAATCGATGTGGCATGTAACAAAAAAATGTTGTCACCAAGAATTGATCTACTGAACTCCTCCATTATGTAAACTTATGTTCACACACACAACCACTACACCATAAGGTCTGATCAGAATTAGATAGGATGATTTGATTCTTGAGTTATTGCCTAGAGGTAAGTTTCTAATCGTTCTTTCTAGTATTTTCCAAATTACGTGTTTTGTGTATATCTGTTTATCAAAACTTGGGCTAAGTGATGATATATTTTGAGGTTATATGCGCTAGGGTATATCTGTGTTACGTGTAAGCAATAGTTTTGGAACTCTGATTTATGCCATGGTGTGCAAAAATAAAGACTTAGGACTGAGTCACCAGGTTGTAGTGACAGTTTTCAGAAAATTTAGGACCGTTATCACCTGGTTGTAGTGGTCTTGGTATGAATTGTGTGTTTCAAGTTATTGATGTTATGTGGTGTCGTATCGAATAAGAATAAGTGTATCGTAAGTGACTGGTTCGTATATCGTTATCGTAATGTATTGAATATTAATATCTTATATGTATAAGTCTTACTTGGCCTTACTAGTTGGATCTATTGGTTACTCATTACTTAATTTTCAGATTCGGTGTAAGATCGAGTGGGATAGCAATGGAGTTCAAGGATCTTAGGTTAGGAGCTTAGAATTGGATTAGAATGACTTTTCGATAAATGTTAATTGCGCTTTACAAATTGTAATTTGTTTTAGTTTTCAATTTAGAATTAATAGTCCGAAAAGTTTGTGCTGTTACAGTTGGGAATGTTCTTAAAACCAAATAGCTAAATTATTTTCCTAAAAAAGATTGTTTGTCATCGTAAAAGTCTTTCAGCTAAATTATTGATCTACTCGATAGTGATGTTCTATGCACTGAAACAAAATTTCACTATTCAACCTCTGACAGACAACTCTGACCTGGGATTTCTTCCTTTTTTCATGTATGAGTTTCACTCCCCACCCACCCGGCCACGTTCGAACACCAATTATTCATCTCCTTGACTCCTTGTGAAAATCTTATGTATTTAAAATGTAACATTACCTGTATTTATGTAATCTTTGAGTGATTTCTTAGAACATTATTTTACAATTTTAATTTAAAAATGAATACACACAATAAAATTAATATGATAATAGGAAACCCAGAAGTTATATCAGTTAATTAAAAAATACTTATGTCATTAATAGTACATCCTCCTTCCAAATTTACGTGTCTTACTTGTCTTTTTGTAATCAAATTTACTTAACTTTGATTCTAAATTAAAAATTATTCTTGCAGTATTTTGAAAAACTGAAAAATACATATTAAAGTAACGTAAATATACTTTCTTATGATATAATTTTGATAATTATTTTTATTATATACTATATAAAATTTTCAATCAAAGTTAGATAAATTTGGCACAAAAAATATAAACTAGAAAGCAGGAGTACATTTTACACGTAGGAGTGCACTTTACTCTAGAGGGCAATGGTGTATGTAGGATGCCATGCAGTAACATTCTAACGGAATACTAACATCTCTATTAAGTTAATATTAAAAGAAAATAGTAGTATTATATATATAAGAAATTAATGAGCCCTGAGGTACCAATTCGAGATTAAAATAAAATACATACAAGAATAAGAATAAGGTTATTATTGTAAATACATGAAGTAGTGTTGTATTATTAAAAAATTGCCACATATCATTTATATTAAAAATTCTAACCTCAGGTAAGATCACTGAGGTCAACCTCAAGATCTTTATTCTCTACATATAATTACCTCAAGTATTTCAAAATTATCATTTTTTTTCTTAATTGTTATCATTATTTGTTATAATGATAAGTATCTCTTAAAAAAAATACCGTTTTACTTAGAAAAGTAATTCTCCAAATATAAAATAACCATGTAAAAAGTTTTTCTTTTTGCCATTTTTATTGTTATCTATAAGATATGCTATGTAATTCTGAGATATTGTAGTTATACTTTTTATTTTATATTTTTATACAAAGTATTTTGTAAACACATTCTTATCATATTCGTTCAATCATGCATTGTAATGTAATTTTCGAGTGTGATCAAACTACTAATGCATTGGTTGAGGTAGAGTATGATCCTCTAACATTATTATGTATTTAGCATGGTTTGTAAGCAAACTGAGTCGAGTTTTTGCTTATCGAGTTTGAGTTCTTGTTTTTCTTAACGAGTTGAGCCAAACTCGATTATTTTATCGATCAATTTTTGTTATTCTAACTCGAGTTCGTTAACAAACGAGTCGAGTTGTTCACGAACATTTCTATTCGATTCGAACCAATTTGAGTTCGAGTTTGCCAATAAAATTTAATTTTTTTTACCTTTAATACTTTTTTTCATTATTTAGTGCATTTTCATGTTTAATTTTATGGATGAGGAGAGATCGATTAGATGATTAATTGTTGATTTATGATCTACATATTATTATACATTTATATTAATGTATTGTAATATATTAATTATGTAAATTAGATAACATTTTATTTATGTACATACCTTATCGAGTCGAGTTTAATGAGTCGATCGAGTCGAGTTCGAGTCATTAATCTCGAGTCGAGTTCGAGTCGAACCCTCATACAACTCGGATCGACTAGATAATCTTATCGAACATAATTTTTTGTTTGAAGTCGATCTCGATTTCTTTTCGAGTCGAGTTTAATGAATCGAGTCGAGTTTGACGAATAAATCGCTTCATTTACAGTAGCTATATCTCTCAAATTTGCATTGTGAAGATTTGTCGCAATCTCCCTGGTTCGAGTAATATGATCGTGTACAATACAATTTACTTACTCGGGTGTGTTTATCATATTTGATGAAATTGATCTTTTAAATTTTTTGTTTCGAGACAAAAGCAACAACATAGTTATTCTATAGGACCTCTTCATTGTAGAAGTTAAATTGAGACTTAAATATATGAAATTAGAAAAAAGTAATATAAAAATCCACATGAAAGATTCAAAGAAACTATACAAAAACTTTATTTATTTTATTACGATACGTCTTATACATACATATTTAGGTTTTACAAGCAATATCTATTAAAACAATTGCTCATTTACAAATTTAAAGTGTATCTCATTTGCAAAACTATAGCATTTCTCATTTGCAAAGTAGAACTAGGAAGAACCACATGACCTTAGAATGACTTGAACAGTATAGAAATAAGCCAACGTAATCGGATACTCAGCACTTCTAGTTGGAGTTAGCACCTGGTGATAAATTACCCTCCTCTACTTCCAGCTTCACTATTTTTCATGAACAGTTTCATGATTAAAACCCGAATTTTAGGTCTCAGGTCAGAAGTTTTATTAGGATAACTGACCTGAAAATATACAAATACAAGATATAATGTTTTAGTAATAGCCTCAACATTATTCGATCTACAACAAAAATTAAAGCTTTTGATGCAGTCGACAAAAAAAGAAAAATATTTACTAATCTTTAGTGTGTGTGTGTGTGTGTTCCAGATTAGAATGTCACAAACTTCTACCCCATATTTAAAACTTAAACACCTAAATTATATAATTTCCTAGAAAGAGAAAAGATCGTTTACCATATCACGTCTTTCTTTTTTGCCTTTGAGGAGCCTCTTCAAAGGATGAAGAGACCGCAATCATCCTCATCTTTTTGTTGAAGAATCTAGCAAATGGGCGATTACACTCTAACTCACCAGTTGTACTACAACAGATATCTGATACGAAATCGCGAAACCATATGAGAATGAAGATCAAAGCGTCAGATGCAAAAATTTAGGAAACATACTGCTTTGTTATAATTGCACCATTGCACAACTGATAACTGGAACACTGAATTAATAACTATATAAAATTTTACCTTTATCAACTTCTAGCCAATCTTGGGAAGCACATTATTTTAAAAGATATAAAATTTTGACCATTCTTGGGAAGCACATTCTCTTAAAGAATGCGAGGGCAAACATATACACATATACTCCAATGAAATTCAAAATATTGTTAAAATGATAACAAGGACAAACAAAGCAAATTACCGAAATAATTTGAACAAATCACCGATATTTCAAAGTGATTTATGACAATTATAATTTGATAATTTTCTTTTGTTTTAACTTTTTTCATTTTAAGTCTAAATCTCATTTAAGATATATCAAATTTTTACCAACTCTATCGTAAGTTAAATAACCATACCTGCAAATAGTTTAACCTCAATTCTGTTCCTTTTCCTCCGCGGACTTCATGATGTACCAAGAATAACCCCTCATAATATTTTCTATAAAACAAATTCAAAAAATTATAAAAAAAATAATTACTATCAAAAAATCATACTATTACAAACAAAAATGAAAACTGTGAATATGATTTTATGGTATAAATATGTGCCCACTTATACATACAAATTAATATTGTACCTCAGATCAATTATTTTCTCATCATCAGATTCATCATCTTCTTCTTCATTTCCACAGAAGTTCACCATCTTATTTTATCTAGAATTTTGATGGATGTAATAGAGCGTGACACCAAGTTAGGATATATTGTCCATACAAATGATTTAGATGACAAAAGGGGATTGAATGATAAATTTAATATGTTATGATATGTCTATTCTAAATAAATTTTTTCAGTTGTAAAGGTGAATGATAAACAAAAAAAGATATGAGTGATAAACAGAAAAGATGGTGGCCAAATAGGCAATAATATTATTGTATTGTATATATATATTGGGATGTGAACTCCATATGGTCCGTATTATCCTAGAAGTTTCTAGATGATGTGAATTTTAAATGGTTCATATTATCCTAGAAGTTTCTAGATGTGTGTTATACATATAAATTATTAATATTAACTTTTAAAATCAAATTTTGTTGGATGTCAAATGATGATATGTACACTAAATACAAATTTTTAGTTAAAGCATAAGATTTAAGTGAACATGTTACAAGTGAATTTACTTTACAAAATTATATGTTTTTTAATCGTGGAATTAAACATGTACATGAATGTTGCTCGATCTACTCAATATCCATGTTCTATTCAGTGAAACAAATTTTCAGCATTCAACCTCTAACATACAACTTGACTGGGATTCATTCCTTTTTCATGTATGAGTTTCATTGCTCTCCCTGGCTGATCGTGAGGCAACAGGTTCAACAACTCATTATTCATCCTCTTTATGAAAATATACTGTATTTGACTGTAATGTAACACCCTTTTCATTTGAAAGTGAAATCACACAAAAAGAATTAAACATGATAAAAAGTGTTGTTGGAGGAATTTCGTAACACGAAATTGGAGGTTTACTGGAATAGTAGAGCGAGATTATGAGTATGTGGTTGTTTTAGGGGATTAGGGTTTATAAAAAAAGTGGGGGCTCGACTTGGCAGGTGTCTTGATTTGTGTCGTGTATTGGATTGCATCTGCCAAGATGCCTACGTACCTAGGATCAAGACGGTTTATAAAAAAAGAGGGGGCTGGACTTGGCAGGTGTCTCGATTAGTGTCGTGTATCAGATCTGCCAAGATGCCTACGTACCTATGTTTATATAGGATCAAGCCCACTTAGTTATATGCAATTGTGTTTATCCCTGAGAGACATTAGGGATAAACTTCGTTAATGTGGAAATTACTGATTTTATCTAATTTAATCTTGTCGTTGTGATATCTTCCTGATTTGAAGAATATCGTTTGGAGATATTTTCTGTAATTGATTGATTGAGATTGATTCTTTTCTCGTTTCACAGAGAGGATAAAACTTAGTGGTTAAGAAAAAATTATTAATCTTAAATAATAATTAAAAAATACTTGAAATTTGGGAGGTTATTAGACATGCCAAAAACATTGCATAACAAAAATAAACTAAAATGTAAAATAAATTGCAAAAACTGTAGGCTTGCCAAGCAAACTTTAACTCCACATCAGTATGATATTGTCCGCTTTGAGCCTAGTCCGCACGAATTTGTTTTTGGGTGACTTTCAAAAGGCCTCATACTAATGGAATTATTTGGCTGCTTATAAACTAGCTATCTACCCTTCTCATAAACGATGTGGGACAACACCCAACAATATCCTCCTTCACACATCGTGCTAGACACCTGCCGAATCTGCCACCATTATGTGTGATCTACTCCCCTTGATCCATATTGGAAGTTCCTGGCTATCTGGCTTCCCCTAAACCCATACTGAAAGGCCCACCTGCTCCTCCTTAAGCCTATCCTGGAATAGGGCATCTGCCTCTTCCTGGAGCCTCCTAGGAGCCCATATGAGATTGTTCCAGATCATTACAACCATAGCTCTGATACCACTTGTTTGGTCGCGATCGAGTCTTAACTCCACATTAGTATGATATTGTCGGTCGTGGCCCCTCCCACAACCAATGTGGGACATTCCTAACAAAAACACAAGTTGTGTCATTAAAAATCTTATTTGTTTTTGGCCAAAATCTTAGAAATTAAAAATTCATCACTTCGATTATATGTTTTAAGAAATGAGTATAATTTTCTAAAAGTCTTTTAATTTTTTTAAGCGTAATTCAAATTCATATTATATAGACATCTAATTAAAAATCTAACTAAATAAAAGTAAATAAATATATAAAATTTTAAATAATTTAGTGACTTTGGTGAATCACTTTATGACAATATTTTTTTTATTAATTTAACAATACAAGAAAATAATATCGTTATAAAGTTTTGCTCTACAACTTAAAGTTACATTAAATATATTTTATAATAATATTTTGACGTAAACTTCAAATCATTTCAAAATAATAATAATGCTGGAATAGAGAACTTGTCTATTATGGACTTTAGATTCGATTTTTACCTTAAAAAGAACTTTATAATAAATAAGTATCTCTTTAAATAATAAATCATGTACAAAATTCTTTTTTTGTTGCAATTTTTATTATTATCTATCAAATATACAAAATATTGTAATTATATATTTTATTTTAATTAAACATATTCTTATCATATTGGTGTAATAATTTTTTTTGAGTATGATCAAATTGCCGATGCCTTGGTTGAGGTAGAAAATGATTCTCTAGCACTATCATATGTTTAGCCAAAACCTCTCAAGTTTGCATTGTTAAGGCTTGTAGCGGTCTACTCCTGATTGGATTTGATTTGTATAATGTGTACAAGTTGCTATTTTTATCATCTTTAATTCTTTAGATACTTTGTTTGGAAACAAGAGTGAAAATATAGTTATTCTATAAGGTACATATTGGACCTCATTACTATTGAATATAAGAATCTACAGTAGAGCAGTGATTTAAAAAAAAATATACACAAGAAATGTATTTATCATATGATGGTAATCTCAAATACATATTTATATTTTATAATCAATATTTGTCGAAATAATTGAGCTCATTTACAAACTTAAAGTGAATCTCATTTTCAAAACTACAATATTTATATTTAAAGTGAATCTAATTTACAAAATTAAAACATTTATGCTCAACACACTACAAGGAATTTCGATTCAGACAACGGATTTTATCCGTAGTCTGATATTGATAAATCCCTTTGTCTATCGGAGTGTCATTTACACGCCTCAGACAACGGTTCGAAAACTGTTGTGTGTTAGAGCGAGAGACAACCACTTCATCTCCAAACGCCGTTGTCTGATAGCCAGAAACAACAACAGTCGATTTAGAAACAGTTGTTGTTTGGGATGCTACACAATAGTTTTAATTGAATACACACTTGTATGAAAGGAAATCACACAATGGTTTTAATTGAATGCACACTTGTCTGAAAAGAAATCACATAATAGTTTTATCACAATACACACTTGTCTAAAAGTAAATCACACAACGTTATTATAGAATTTTTCCATTGTTGTTTAGGATGCTACACAATAGTTTTAATTCAATACACACTTGTCTGAAAGGAAAATACACAACATTCTTGTATAAGTAATCCATTGTTGTTTGGGACTCTACACAATGGTTTGTTTAATTTAAACCGTTGTAAGAAATAACAGTGCACAATGGTTTATGTTTAACAAGCATTGTTTGTTTGGATGATAAACAACATTATAATATGATATTGTCTAAGACATGACATTGTCTGATATGGTTTTTAACAAGTAAAACATTAAAGATGCCCTCATTGGCTAATCACATTTTAGACAATGGTTTATTTACGCAAATAATAAGCAATTGGACAATTCAATCGACAAGCAAAAAATGCACAAACCAACCAATATTTCACCATTACCACCAGGTTCAAAACAATATTCACCAATAAACCAACTAATATTCATAAAAACATCCAAAAACATTGGCCACCATTTCTAACATGACTACAAACATATTTTGGGATGAACATATCCACAAAAAAGAGATAACATTTTAAATCACAATGCCTATCTCCACCAAGATTGATCCCATCTCATATGACAACTTCATTGTCATCATCATCTAATTCATATTCAGGAGGCATCTCTAGCAACTCCTGGATAAATGCACCAGCAACTTTCCAATTTGAAGTGTTTGAGAAATCAATCATCTCACCAAGCAAAAGTAGTTGTCTAGATGTAAAACGACAATTTAATCCTGGAAAGATAATATAAACCCAATTGTAAAGCTCGATAAATATTCAGAAATTAATTGAGAATGTGAACTGCTTATTACCGGCAGCAATATGAGCTTTCACCAATTCAAGTACTTATTTGTCAAGTATTTAAGATTACCTGCAGAACACAAGAGGAAATGATAAGTAAGATGAACAAGATTTCAGCTACAAAATCAAAGCTAGTGTCAATATATTGCATAACTATCATCAATTGCAATGGATCCACATAACAATTCAGCAAACACTATTAGACTAGACCAGATTTATAGTAGTAGAGAAAAAATGGCTATGTAAGAAAACTCGGTTTAGTTGTAACACATGAAAACGGAGTAGAGCTGTATGCTTCTCTTGAAGAGAAGATACTTGCTCACAAAAGAAAATAATACAGTGCTACAAAAACTTTTTGCAATCTTTTATTTCATCTTTGACAAAGTTACAACAGAAACACTTCTTTACTTATACAAAGACAAGGCAAAGAAAGAAATCGAAAATATAAGTTCTCTCCACGCCGATATATCATAAAACCTATGCTGGCAAAAAATGATATCACATGGAAGTAGAAGCACCCATATATCAACCTAAAATTTCTAAGTTAACAATCAAAATAACATTACACAAACAATTAAGCAGCAGAAACAATTTTCAGTTCCTATAAAGTAGATTCAATTTTCTTTCATGCCCTTCATCAGTTACTCATATAGTTCATAGTCAAAAAGAAAAAAAAAGCACAACCAAGTCACCTGTTATTTTTATCCCACAGTACTCGTTTCAACCATTTGATAAGTCCACCACAAGGTAGCTTACGTGTGAAATATTAATGAATATATCATATATGGTAAGGAAATAAAAATAAAAAGATACCCTTGATATTCAAGGGGAAAGTATGAGAAATGAAGTTTATTTATCTCGGTGTACTGTGTTATTAATACATCCCACATCAGTGGTTTCTAAAGCGTGCCAGATTGATGAAGTAGTGCAGTGATACCGATGAGGATCAATCTTCAACGATTGAAGGAAGGACCCCATATATCAGGTTTGTGCAAGAATAACCCCTAGCACCGTATCTACAGATTCTAACGTTTCATTCCGAAGGCATTTATCATGACACCAACTATAACTTGAGCAGCCCAATGATTTATTTTCTAGAGTTCTTCATATTCCAATTGTTTTATTTAAGATATACCCATATTCCTAACCTGGTTACTTGTTTCAAAAAAAAACCTCGATACTTCTATGCACACACATCAGTGGTTTGTAAAATGTGCCAGTTTGATGAAGTAGTACAGTGACACCGATGAGGATCAATCTTTAACGATTGAAGGAAGGAGCCCTGATATCAGGTTTGCGCAAGAATAACCCCTAACACCGTATCTACAGATTCTAACGTGTCAATCCGAAGGCATTTATCATGACACCAACTATAACTTGAGTAGCAGAATGATTTATTTTCTATAGTTCTGTATATTCCAATTGTTTTTCATTAAAAAATACCCATGTTTCCTACCTGGTTACTTTTGTGCGCACTTGCTATATTTTCATCAAGTAGTGTCAACAGGGATTTGTTGAGCTCATTGCGTTCAAGCATCTCGAGTAACTGCATAATAAGATACAGCTGAATTAGCATAACAATTTCCTTTATTGTTATAACAATCGAAAGTAAAGAATAGAAGCACAAGTATATGTACATACAGTCGCTTTTATATCCTTTGATGTCAATATCTTAGTTAATCTTTCTCGTGCCTTGACAATGTTAGCTTACAACTTATCATAGGCTTCTGCAGAAACACAAGGGACAGATACGATTTGGATTTTTTCAATGAATTCAAACTGAACTTTGTGAGCAAACTAGTCATCATCACCTCGGAGAATTTTGAACATTGTTTTCTCTGCTATCTCAGTCAGGTGCTGAAGGGCTTGTTTTGAACACCTGGAATGTCAAGACCACGAGCTACAACATCAGTACATAGAAAAAAGCCACTTGAAAGAGGTAAACAAAGCTAATGTTTTCTCCCTTGCAACCTATAGAACATAAAACTAAGCAGCAAAAAGGACCTTGTTAAATCTTGAATAAATACCATTATATTTGCAGGGAAAGAATGATTCTAATGTCCAGTACTGGACAATAACCAGACAATAATTTGCAAAAAGAAAAGAATAAATGGACCTGGTCAATAGTCTATTCTATTCAGCACTCCTGCTCATGCTCTTAGTCAAATCTCCGTATCCACAAATATTCCTTTGCCTCTTCGGGCTCTCTATAGAAGAACAAGTCAACCTACAAAAGGGATGGTTCATACAAGTATTCACTTGCAACAGCCTTTGCTCAAGAACACCAAGATCTAATAATAGTCTTTCATTACCATAACTTACCATTTGGGTCCCTAATTGATGACACCGCGATTTGTAAAACCGTCCTTGCCAATATCCAAAAGAGGCAACCAATGTGTGTTTTCTTTTGTTTCTAAGAAGATTGAGGGAGAGATAGAGATAGAAGAGAAAGATAGGGAGAGACAGAGAGAGACAGGGAGAGAGAGAGAGAGAGAGAGAGAGAGAGAGGTAAGCAACCCAAACACACAAGATAGTGATACTGCAGAAAATGCAACAAGGTAAATTTCCCTGTATCCAGAACCATTATAACACAAAGTTAGTCAATTTAGAGAAGATCAAGAAAATTAAATTCAATTATCTTGATACAAACACACAAACCGAATAAGAGGGGAGTTGGACATCGATCCGGCAAGGGGAGTTGGAAATGGTGCTGCTGTAGGTTGAAACTATTGAAGACAAAGAGTAGATGACCTGAAGTAATTTAACTTCATTTTTCAAGGAATAAGAGCCTAGATCGAAAAAGCCCCAAACTAAATTTAATTCATTGTGGCTTCGATGTATGAGCTCAAGATTTAGGGCTTTTTTTGTGCGAGAGAGTGATGAGCTCAACAACTCGATTTAGGACCCGTGTTCATGATTTTGACTTGAATCTGTGTGTTTTGTGTTGGGTGTGAGATTTGGTTGGGAGAAAAAAAGGGGGGGAAATTGAGAAGGGGGAAAAATGAGAGAGTTCATGAGCTGGGTTTGTAAAATGAGAGAGAGTTGTATCGTGTATTTGTGGTTGAGAGGGTGGGAAATCAAAATCTGATAAGGGGGAAATAAAATTTGATAAAGGGGGGAAATGAAATATTGGGAGGGTGGGAAATGGAATTTGCAAAGCGGGGAAAGCAAATACAGTATTTTTGGGATGAAAAAATATTTTAAAAAAGATATTAGGTATAATTGGGACTGGATTAGTCAGAGCGAGTACTACTTTTAGGAGATTTATATTATAATCCAGGTTTACTGAATAAATTTTTTGAATGATTTCTTCGATGATCGAACCGTACGAAAGTTAATAAACACTCATTTTAGTGTTGGGAAAAAATAATCGAAAAATAAAAAGGTCCGGTTGTACGAGATTTTAACAAAAACGTAGTACAAGTGCTGCTTCCTATAATGGGGCACGATCCAGATTCACTGAATAATTTTTTGAATGATTTCTTCGACGATCAAACCGTACGGATGTTAATAAACACTCATATTAGTGTTTGGAAAAAATAATCAAAAAATAAAAAGGTCGGTTGTACGAGATTTTAACAAAAAAGTAGTAAAAGTGGTGCTTCTTGTAACGAGGCATGATCCAGATTAACTGAATGATTTCTTCGATGATCGAACCATACTAAAGTTAATAAACACTCATTTTAGTGTTGGGAAAAAATAATTGAAAAATAAAAAGGTCGGGTTGTATAAGATTTTAACAAAAACGTAGTAAAAGTGCTGTTTCCTATAACGAGTCACGATCCAGATTCACTGATGTTAGTCACAGAGACATGCCTGTTTAACTCTAATAACAAGCCTAATTGTTTGTAATGCTTTGCATTACTTACATGACCTCTTAACTGAGGGAACCTCTAGTTGTAGAGTTTCTATTTGTTTTGTACTTGTAATAGGCATCAAATCCTAGTTGTGTAACTGTACTTAGAAAGTCAAGAATAATGCTTGAAAGAAGTTCCAAGGTTCATGCCTCAAGCAAAGTGATAAAGACTGACAAATAATTTGTGTTGGGATTTGAAGAAATGAAGAATTTGCCTAAGTACCAATTCGAGAAGTAGTTTTGTCTATTCGAGAAGTCCAGCATTCGATAAGTCATGGATTCGATATCTCAAGACACTATTCGATATCTCTGAATACACTGTTCGATATCTCAGGGATTCGATATGTCTATTGCTCTATTCGAAAAATAAAAAGGTCGGGTTGTCCGAGATTTTAATAAAAACATAGTACAAGTTCTACTTCTTGTAACGGGGCACGATCCAGATTCACTGAATATTTTTTTTAAATGATTTATTCGACGATCGAACCGTACGAATATTTTAAAAAATATTTTCGACGATCCAACCGTACGGATGTTAAGATATATCTAATATATTGATATCCCCAAATTTTCAAAAAATAAAAATTTAATTTGGTTGTAGATCTTAGTAGATCAATAGTATATTGACTACCCGTAACTAGTGCTTTGTCATAGATTGTTGTTTCTATTTTTTTAAAAAAAATTATCGACAATCCAACCTTAAGGATGTCAAGATATATCTAATATAATGATATTCACAAATTTTCAAAAAATAAAAAATTAATTTGGTTTGTAAAATTTAATATTTAATAAACGAAGTGGTCTTGCTAAACAAAGTGGTTATTTCTCAAATACCGTTGTCTCGATTGATACCAGACAACGATTTTGGACAAATAAACCGTTGTCTGATAAAAGACAACGGTATTTTAACAAATACAGTTGTAATGTGAAGCTTCAGACAACGATATGTAATAAATATACCATTGTCTGACACCAGTTATATTTTTTTTAACATAAATATAAATTAACATAACAAATTTGAAATTTTTTAATGATATATTCAGTCACATTTCTCGACGATCCAAAAGTAGGGATGTCAAGATATATCTAATATATATTGATATTCCCAAAATTTCAAAAATAAAAAATTGATTTGGTTGGAGATCTTAGTAGATCACTAGTATATTGACTAGTACACGTAACTAGTGCTTTGTCATGGATTGTTGTTTCTATTTTTTTAAAAAAAACCTCGACAATCCAACCATAAGGATGTCAAGATTTATCTAATATAATGATATTCACAAATTTTCAAAAAATTAAAAATTAATTTGGTTGGAGATCTTAGTAGATCACTAGTATATTGACTAGTAACTCGTGCTTTATCACTGATGATTGTTTCTATTTTTTAAAACCTATTTCTCGATGATCCAACCGTACAGATGTTAATAAACACTCATTTTAGTGTTGGGAAAAAATAATCGAAAAATTAAAAGATTTTAACAAAAACGAAAACGTTGTAATAGTATTTACTTCTAATTATTAAATTACCTTTTATTTAAAAAGGTAAATTATTTATTTACTTTTCACAATTGTTTTTATTGTTTTTATTCTAGAATTTTTTTAAAAAATCTAGAAAATGATGTGGAGGTATTTAAAAATATTTTGGAGTCAAGTTATGCTTGAAAACAAGTCTGATTTCTAAAAATGTTGTTGTGCTTAATATCACACAACATTTTTTATAACAAAACCGTTGTCTGATTTTTTCATTGTTTCCCACCAAATCTAATTCAATTTTTTCATTTCCCACCAAATTCAATTCAAATTATTTCATTATTTCCCACCAAATTCAGTTCAAAATTTTCTGTAGTTCAGATAACGGTTTCTTGAAAACTTGTCTGAAGCCTATTCAAACAACACTTTTATAAACCGTTGTCTATAGTTATTGCTTTGCACAACACAACAATTTAAAATACGTTGTCTGATAAAATCATTCAGACAACACAATTATAAATCGTTGTCTGAGCCAACTCGTTTGCACAACAGAATTAAAAAAACACTTGTCTATTTAAATCAGACAAACAACGGTAATTAAAACATTGTCTGAAGTACTCTTTTCAGACAACAGCATAAAAAACACCATAAAAAAAACACTTGTCTGATTAAGTTTGTTAGACAACAGAATTAAATTGTCAAAACCCCGTTGTCTGAAGGCTGGATAAGACGATGGTTTAAAAAAAAAAAACTCTTGTCTGTTGATTTCGAACAACACTTTTTCCATTTTACGTTGTCTGATAAGTGTTGTCTGATGCTGTTTTTTTTGTAGTGACACTTCTAGCTGGAGTTACCTGATGAAAAATTACCCATCACTATTTTTCATGAAATGTGTTGTGATTTTATCCCGATTAAGCTTCTTTAGGATTAAAATAACCTGATCAAAATACACATATATAAGATATAATATTTTAGTAATAGCCCCAACATTATTCAAAATTTAGCATCAAATAAAACTTTTAGTGTAGTCAAAAAAACATTCAATGCTAATTTTTAATGTGTGTTAGTAGGTTGGATTGCCACAAACTTCTACCCCTTACTTATATCATCTTTAATGGAAGAGCCCAACTTCTCTTTTATGGCTCCCGGTTCAGTTGGATGGTTGATCCAACGATTGAGATTTAAAAAAAAATTTCCCCGTACTGCAAAAACTTTCTGTGGTACAGGTAAATTATCAAAATACCCTCCCCTGTTTTCACACCAAAAATCTACTATACACGTACGACAAAAATTTTCTACGGTACGTGATGGACCATTTGCCGCAGCAAACATTTGCCAGTGACCGGACCCCTTGTATTTAAATGTACATCTCACTAGAATTGACACAGATTTTTTTTAACCTCACTTGTAGCATGTACTATTTTTATTTTAGCGACATCGCTGTCTTGAATTGACATTGATCCTTTTTTCCAGTGTCTCTTGAGATCCATTCATTTCTTTTTAAATTAAGGGAGATTTTTAAAACTTTGCGTGATTGCAAATAAAACAACTACTAGGATATGTACATGTACCGCAAAAAGTTTCTGCGGTACATGATGGACCATTTGCCACAACAAACATTTGCCAGTGACCGGACCCCCCTCTTTTATTAGGTCCCAATCACATGCCAAATAGGTAAAAGTTGGTCTTGGTACCTAGCTGAGCAAATTCAATCAATGCAAAATTCATTATCATCAGTCATTGACCCCACTTGTGTAGGGTGTTGAAGAACATGTAAAACTTAAATAACGAATAGAATTTTATATAAAATTGAGGAAGTGCAGAGTTAGACCTGGCCCGGCTTGATGGGATTGGACAATTTTTTAATATATGCTCCGATGCTAAATTTTCTATTAGGATCCATTTCACGTTCTTCAACGATTGATATAACATTCAAACCTACAATCGAATGCATACCGGACCCAATAACCCACCACAGTCCAGTCAAAAAGTGCTAGCAAATTGGTACACATTAGTTATTGACCAAAGCTCTGATACCATTTGTAACATTCAAGCCCAAAACCGAATGCATATCGGACCCAACATCCACCACAAGTCGGTCCAAAAGTGCTAGCAAATTGGTACACATTATTTGTTAACTTGTATCTATAAAGACCCTAAATACTCTTATTCTAATCGATGTGGCATGTAACAAAAAAATGTTGTCACCAAGAATTGATCTACTTAACTCCTCCATTATGCAAACTTATGTTCACACACACAACCACTACACCATAAGGTCTGATCAGAATTAGATAGGATGATTTGATTCTTGAGTTATCGCCGAGAGGTAAGTTTCTAATCGTTCTTTCTAGTATTTTCCAAATTACGTGTTATGTGTATATTTGTTTATCAAAACTTGGGCTAAGTGATGATATATTTTGAGGTTATATGCTCTAGGGTATATCTGTGTTACGTGTAAGCAATAGTTTTGGAACTCTGATTTATGCCATGGTTTGCAAAAATAAAGACTTAGGACTGAGTCACCAGGTTGTAGTGACAGTTTTCAGAAAATTTAGGACCGTCATCACCTGGTTGTAGTGGTCTTGGTATGAATTGTGTGTTTCAAGTTATTGATGTTATGTGGTGTCGTATCGAATAAGAATAAGTGTATTATTGTAAATACATGAAGTAGTGTTATATTATTAAAAAATTTAGGACCGTTATCACCTGGTTGTAGTATTATATATATATAAGAAATTAATGAGCCTTGAGGTACCAATTCGAGATTAAAACAAAATACATACAAGAATAAGAATAAGGTTATTATTGTAAATACATGAAGTAGTGTTGTATTATTAAAAAATTGCCACATATCATTTATATTAAAAATTCTAACCTCAGGTAAGATCACTGAGGTCAACCTCAAGATCTTTATTCTCTACATATAATTACCTCAAGTATTTCAAAATTTTCATTTTTTTCTTAATTGTTATCATTATTTGTTATAATGATAAGTATCTCTTAAAAAAAATACCGTTTTACTTAGAAAAGTAATTCTCCAAATATAAAATAACCATGTAAAAAGTTTTTCTTTTTGCCATTTTTATTGTTATCTATAAGATATGCTATGTAATTCTGAGATATTGTAGTTATACTTTTTATTTTATATTTTTATACAAAGTATTTTGTAAACACATTCTTATCATATTCGTTCAATCATGCATTGTAATGTAATTTTCGAGTGTGATCAAACTACTAATGCATTGGTTGAGGTAGAGTATGATCCTCTAACATTATTATGTATTTAGCATGGTTTGTAAGCAAACTGAGTCGAGTTTTTGCTTATCGAGTTTGAGTTCTTGTTTTTCTTAACGAGTTGAGCCAAACTCGATTATTTTATCGATCAATTTTTGTTATTCTAACTCGAGTTCGTTAACAAACGAGTCGAGTTGTTCACGAACATTTCTATTCGATTCGAACCAATTTGAGTTCGAGTTTGCCAATAAAATTTAATTTTTTTTACCTTTAATACTTTTTTTCATTATTTAGTGCATTTTCATGTTTAATTTTATGGATGAGGAGAGATCGATTAGATGATTAATTGTTGATTTATGATCTACATATTATTATACATTTATATTAATGTATTGTAATATATTAATTATGTAAATTAGATAACATTTTATTTATGTACATACCTTATCGAGTCGAGTTTAATGAGTCGATCGAGTCGAGTTCGAGTCATTAATCTCGAGTCGAGTTCGAGTCGAACCCTCATACAACTCGGATCGACTAGATAATCTTATCGAACATAATTTTTTGTTCGAAGTCGAGCTCAATTTCTTTTCGAGTCGAGTTTAATGAATCGAGTCGAGTTTGACGAATAAATCGCTTCATTTACAGTAGCTATATCTCTCAAATTTGCATTGTGAAGATTTGTCGCAATCTCCCTGGTTCGAGTAATATGATCGTGTACAATACAATTTACTTACTCGGGTGTGTTTATCATATTTGATGAAATTGATCTTTTAAATTTTTTGTTTCGAGGCAAAAGCAACAACATAGTTATTCTATAGGACCTCTTCATTGTAGAAGTTAAATTGAGACTTAAATATATGAAATTAGAAAAAAGTAATATAAAAATCCACATGAAAGATTCAAAGAAACTATACAAAAAATTTATTTATTTTATTACGATACGTCTTATACATACATATTTAGGTTTTACAAGCAATATCTATTAAAACAATTGCTCATTTACAAATTTAAAGTGTATCTCATTTGCAAAACTATAGCATTTCTCATTTGCAAAGTAGAACTAGGAAGAACCACATGACCTTAGAATGACTTGAACAGTATAGAAATAAGCCAACGTAATCGGATACTCAGCACTTCTAGTTGGAGTTAGCACCTGGTGATAAATTACCCTCCTCTACTTCCAGCTTCACTATTTTTCATGAACAGTTTCATGATTAAAACCCGAATTTTGGGTCTCAGGTAAGAAGTTTTATTAGGATAACTGACCTGAAAATATACAAATACAAGATATAATGTTTTAGTAATAACCTCAACATTATTTGATCTACAACAAAAATTAAAGCTTTTAATGCAGTCGACAAAAAAAGAAAAATATTTACTAATCTTTAGTGTGTGTGTGTGTGTTCCAGATTGGAATGTCACAAACTTCTACCCCATATTTAAACTTAAACACCTAAATTATATAATTTCCTAGAAAGAGAAAAGATCGTTTACCATTTCACGTCTTTCTTTTTTGCCTTTGAGGAGCCTCTTCAAATGATGAAGAGACCGCAATCATCCTCATCTTTTTGTTGAGGAATCTAGCAAATGGGCGATTACACTCTAACTCACCAGTTGCACTACAACAGATATCTGATACGAAATCGCGAAACCATATGAGAATGTAGATCAAAGCGTCAGATGCAAAAATTTAGGAAACATACTGCTTTGTTATAATTGCACCATTGCACAACTGAAACTGGAACACTGAATAACTATATAAAATTTTACCTTTATCAACTTCTAGCCAATCTTGGGAAGCACATTATTTTAAAAGATATAAACTTTTGACCATTCTTGGGAAGCACATTCTCTTAAAGAATGCGAGGGCAAACATATACACATATACTCCAATGAAATTCAAAATATTGTTAAAATGATAACAAGGACAAACAAAGCAAATTACCAAAATAATTTGAACAAATCACCGATATTTCAAAGTGATTTATGACAATTATAATTTGATAATTTTCTTTTGTTTTAACTTTTTTCATTTTAAGTCTAAATCTCATTTAAGATATATCAAATTTTTACCAACTCTATCGTAAGTTAAATAACCATACCTGCAAATAGTTTAAGCTCAATTCTGTTCCTTTTCCTCCGCTGACTTCATGATGTACCAAGAATAACCCCTCATAATATTTTCTATAAAACAAATTCAAAAAATTATAAAAAAAATAATTACTATCAAAAAATCATACTATTACAAACAAAAATGAAAACTGTGAATATGATTTTATGGTATAAATATGTGCCCACTTATACATACAAATTAATATTGTACCTCAGATCAATTATTTTCTCATCATCAGATTCATCATCTTCTTCTTCATTTCCACAGAAGTTCACCATCTTATTTTATCTAGAATTTTGATGGATGTAATAGAGCGTGACACCAAGTTGGGATATATTGTCCATACAAATGATTTAGATGACAAAAGGGGATTGAATGATAAATTTAATATGTGATGATATGTCTATTCTAAATAAATTTTTTCAGTTGTAAAGGTGAATGATAAACAAAAAAGATATGAGTGATAAACAGAAAAGATGGTGGCCAAATAGGCAATAATATTATTGTATTGTATATATATTGGGATGTGAACTCCATATGGTCCGTATTATCCTAGAAGTTTCTAGATGATGTGAATTTTAAATGGTTCATATTATCCTAGAAGTTTCTAGATGTGTGTTATACATATATATTATTAATATTAACTTTTAAAATCTCTATAGAGATGTTACTCAAAAATATCTTATGAATGTAGGGGTTGATTCAAATGAGAACCATTCTCTAAAAGAGAACCGGAGAACCATTAGATCCTACTGTAGAACGTATTTTGTTTCGTAATAAAAAAAATAGTATCCTGCTATTGAATTTCAAAATTATGCACATAAAATTAAAATTTCTACAATTAAACTTGCTTTTTTTTTTCAAAGTTTTGCACATGACATTAAAAGTTCTACAACCGAACTTGCTTTTTCTACAAAGTTCTACGACTGAACTTACTTTTTTCAGCAAATATTCTGTTGCTGAACTTAACGTTATGCTGCTGAACTTAAAGTTCCGCTGCTGAACTTATTAGAGTATCAGGTTCTCAGTTTAGTGTGGTTCTCCATAGAGCGTGACCCTATCACTACGCCATAAATGGCCTATAGCAACCCCCAAACTGTGTTACCATAGACCCCTGTTTGAAGTTACCATAGGCCAAAATAGGGCTATGGTAACACTTCAGCTGTGTTAGGTTCTCAGCAGTAACTATAGGTATCTAAGGTAACATCAAAAAATAGCCTAAGGTAACATAGCAAATGTGGTTACCAAAAACCTCTATAGCAACACCTTAAACACTCTATAGCAACATAGTTTGTGTGTTACAATAGGGGGTATAATTTTGCACATGGACAATTGTGGGACCCACATCTAGGTGGGGTCCACAATCTATTGTAACACCCTCTTTTACCAATTGTAACACATTGAGTGTTACATAATTAAAATCATTTATAACTTATTTTAATAACAAAAAAAAATTATGACATTTAAATATTCAAGAACCAAATTAATTACATTTCAATAACATAATCCAACATCATTTCAATAACATCATCTTGTACAAAACCAACCAAATCATCCAAAAATATCTACCAAAACTAGCTAATGAACAAAATTTAAAACGTACAAGTACTAGAGCTAATAACATGGTAAATTTCAAAAGCCATAGCAATGGTTTCCTCCTTTAAGCCATAGCGATTCGTACTTTTCTTTACACATTTCCCATAGTTGCTTCCCATGAGAGAGCTGGTAAATCTGAAGGCTCATGTGATGCGCAGAGTGATTTTCTTTGGTGACAATTGCAAGAGTCCAGCAGCCACTACTATATCTATGGCTGCTTTGATCAAGGATAGCGACCTCTCATTGGACTTTTGCAGTTTAGCACAGTATTCTTCATTCTGCATTCACGTAAGCAAAAATGAAGATAATAAACACATTTTTACTGAGCTAGATACTGCTACCAGAATAACCTTACCTTGTCATTCTCTAATTTTTTCATTGATGCTGAAAGTCTTCCAATCTCCCCAATCTGAATACAAAAGCAGCGATAATATGATTCAAAACTTTCTGGTTGGTAGCAATGCAATTTCACTTAATAACTTTCGCAACCTTAAAGATACGAAGCAACAAACATACAACATATAACCAGAAATTCATGTATAGATATGAAAGCAACAAACATCCAACAGTAAAGAGAAATCTTAGCAATGAGTTGTGTACGCTCTGTATTCTATTTGACAGAACAGAACAGAAAATCAGTAGACAGGCTCGACGAAATTAATTAGAAACTATAGTTTGTAGGTAAACTTGTGTACCTTCTAAATGCCACTCCTACAAACTAAATTTTAGTTTCCGGAACAAACTAACAGGATAAACAGCCACATAGCGGACAAAATATTAGCAATATAAAGTGGTTAAGGTAAGATTGCAACTTACATGGTTTTGAGTTCTGACCATGTCAAGCGATAGTAATTTGCATTATAGCATTTGCTCTCGAAATGGAGTTTAAGAAAAATAACTTAATAAGGAAAACGTTGAATAACATAGTTTCTGAAGCTGTAACCACTTGCTAAAACAGTAACAGTAGGTCCAGAAAATCTTCTCCTGATTCTGAACATCCTCCTCTAAAAAATATTTTTATCTTTAACAAATAAGGTCTCCTGCAACACATACAATCTTTGACTGATAAATCTTACAATTGTAAAAAATGAAAATCACTTACAGGTAAAATTCTAGTAAAAAGAAGTAGCAGATGTCCGTCATTATCTTTGTCGAAAGATTCTGGAATACCTAGTACAACAGATGGTTCTATTCTTAAACAAAGTACATGTAGAACAGTCATGTGACATTAAGTACCTATAGAGATAAGTTTTATAGAGATTTTGAAGCCAAACAATGCTATTTGAAATTTTCTAGCCATTGGCAGTCAACCAAAAGATTGAGTATGATTCATGATCACAGCCCGAACTCATTGAAAGTTTGCAAACACTCTAACTTACTGTAGTTAGAAATGCAACCAGGAGACTGATTCAATTTTTATACACTATAATGCCACAACACGTTTTGTAAGAAATGCAGGGACATTGTGTTTTTATCGAAAATGCATACCTTCCAACAACAACGGCTCTGATTTCTAAGGATTCGTTGCTCCAATGAGTTTTCGACCATACTTAATCACACCCTCTCCTTCCTAAACCTGTTTTAATAATGAAACATTACGACCAAACATTCCAAGTAGTTTAACACATAAGAATCAATAATATCCAAATCCAAACTAGTAACCTCGTACAAATTACAGATATATATACTTCTATACTGATGCGTTGAAGAATTAAACAAAGAAGGCAACTAATTCACCAATCAGGGTACTAAGTAAAGTATCTCATAGTCATTAGCATATAATATTTCACTGATCAGTATTCAGTACGTAACTTGCTATTAAACAAATCTTTCTTCCCCCAACATTTTTCTATGTGCACAAGATAGCAACAAAGTATTCACCTAAAAATCAAAGTTGATGTCAAGTGAAATATATAACAAGAGACAGAAATAAAGTGACGTTGTGTGCCTTTATGTTATATGTTTGCAGGAGCACAAGCAACTGAAGCTGGTGGAGCTTGTGCAGCAGAGATTGGACCTTGTGCAGCTAAGACGGGACCAGCAGCTGAACCAGAACTCAGAAGCTGACTTATTGCACGTCGTGGCATGGTTTGTTGTACCTTACATAGATCGGCCAAAAACACCTCCTGTGAACAGACAATGTATTATCGTTAAAATGTTACGGAACTAAATAAGGGATGAGGATTGAGAGAATGAGAATTGAAAGACAACTTTTCACAATAAAAAATATACAGACAATGAAAAATATGCAGAGTATATCAATACAAATTCCCCAGATTTAATAAAAAAAATAAAACAGGCAAAACCAGATTATTAGTCCCAAAAATTTTTCCAACATCTTTCAGCAATTAAAAACCACATAAAACAAGCACTTCTGCAACATATTATTTAGAAGGCAATATGAACAATTATACGTATGGACATTACTAAAAAATAAGTTCCGACACATTTTTTAATATCAAGACTCACTGTACACCAATTTGCTCATCCCTTTACGCTCATTTGACAGAGAATTCTTATACCGCCTGACTCTTTTACTCGGAACTGTTTCACCCGCCTGGTCCTCAGGAAGAGGGATAATTGCTGTTTCACTGAGCAAGTCACTAATATGCCTACACTAATATCACATAATTGTTAAACCACGGGAGTAGAAAATAACTATGCTAAATTTAAGAGAAGATTTACGAGATATAAATTAACGAGATAGCACATAATATAACAACGAAATTACAATATATATATCTAAAAACAAACAAAACAGTCCACACATAGTAGCAGCAACACTGCATAACCAAAATAACTATAATCACAACTGAAGTGAAGTAATAAACTGCTATTTACATAAAACTTTTGAAAGAGTATTAATCTGTAATGCCTTCAATACAAAATTTTAACAGTAATATAAAGTTACAGATAAATTAAATGAGCAACCAGTTGCGTAAGAGGAAATTATAGGTCATCGCATAGAAACGGTCAATATGATTAATCACTAGATTGCAGAAGCATAGCTGTATAAATATATACTCCTGCACACATAAACACACACACACAACAATTAGGTATATGTATAATTCACCAACGTACATCCCAGAACTTCACGTATCTCGAAGTGCTCCACATCCTACAGTCATTACCCAAAATTGTTGAAATTTCAGGACGAATTGATGAATCAATTGAGCTCAAAAGTTCATATATAAGTGTGTGTGTGTGTGTGTGTGTGTGTGTGTTTGTGTGATAAGGAATGAAGCAGTTAAAAGAAAATTACTAGTTCTTTGAGGAAGCAATTGATCTCCACAGCATAAATATAAGTGTGTGTGTGTGTGTGTGAGAGAGAGAGAGGAAGGAAAGGGAGAAAAAGAGAGAGAGAGAGACAGGGTGAGAGAGAGAGAGAAAGGGAGAGAGTGAGGGGGGAGAGAGTGACTAAACCGTAGATAATTAGATATTGAACACAAACCAAGCTTCAATCTGAATCTCTTGAACCCACTCAAACCCTAATGGAAACAGAGTAAAGCGAGAGAAGTGAGACTTGTGTTTTTCCCCAATTTCCCCCCGTTTTTTCCCCAATTTTCCCCCAATCTTGATTCTAAATTTTCATTTGCCGCTTTGTTTTTGTTTACCGCCCATCTCTATTTTTGTTTACAGCCCAGCTCAATAATTCAATGTACTACTCATTTTCATTTTTTAAAAAAGTATTTAAATTTATCTTAATTTGTTGGTATTAAATTATAATTTTTCAATTTATTATTTCAATTACTTCGAAATAATTCATAATTTAATATTTTAAAATCTTTTTATGTGAAATTTATAAACAAAATTTAATATTTTAAAACCTTTTTATGTGAAATTCATAATTTAGTATTAATTTATTTTAAAACCTTTTAATGGGAAATTTATAAACAAAATTTAATATTTATGAAAAATCAATAATTTAATTATTTTATGGAATATTACATTTTAAAATGATTATTTCAATGATTTTGTTAAAATTAATTATTTTTAAAGTAAAATAATTATTAAATCATTAATTTTAAATTAAATAAAAAATTTGTTAATGAATACTCTATGGTGACACACCTCATGGTGTTACCCACTGTTAACACCTTTTATAACTAAAGTAACATACTTTTGTGCCTATGGTAACACCGCAATCAAAAGGTTGCGATAGGTACAAATTTTGATAGCTATGGTAACACCCATAGTGGTAACACCCATGCCAAAAGGTTGCGATAGGCCATCTATGGCATAGTGTATGAATATAATCTATAATAAATTAACTAAAAATATATGAATTATTTTTTTTAAGCCAACTAAGAATGACGTGTAAAGATAAACAATAAATAAGACAATTTAGCTGATAATGAGGTGGAAAGATAAACAATACCTAAAATGGAAATTTATTTATCTAAAATATTAAATTTTCACAAAAATATGATAAAAAGTTTGAACCATGCATTCTTTTTCACAAGCATTCTTATTAGATTAATTAATTTTATAAATTTATAATATGGAATTGGGTAGTAAAATTTTCCATGTTTGATTTTTTTTTTGTTAATGGGCTAAAACTCCGAAAACGAAAAATGCCAAAATAGGAATTAGACTTGATATTATTAGAAATGCTCAAAAAAATCATATTCGTAAAGCAGAAACATAGACACACTCCTATGAACGTGAAAAATATACCGGATTAGTCAACTCTCAACTTGTATACACTTGCTCATGACACAAAAAATAGGAGAGTTCAGTTGCATTTTAGAAGAAGTGGTGAGACCATATCTAGACATTTCAATTCCGTGCTTCGGGCAATTCTTAGATGCCATAATCTTTTATTGAAAAAGCCCCAACCAGTGACACAAGATTGCCAAGATGAGAGATGGATGTGGTTTCAGGTAATATGAAATATTAAATTAATTTTAGCATTTTTTTGGTATTGCAAATTTGGAAAAAATGTGTTGTTAATATTTGCTTTATTTTACAGAATTGCTTAGGTGCTTTGGATGGAACACATATTAAAGTTCGGGTTGGCGATAAAGACAAAGTTAGATATAGGAATAGAAAAAGTAGAACTCACCACCAATGTCTTAGCAGCGTGCACTCGTGACATGCAGTTTACCTATATCTTACCAGGTTGGGAGGGTTCAACACATGATAATAGAGTGCTCCGTGATGCACTTTCTAGAAAAAATTCTTTTAAAGTTCCCCAAGGTAATAAGATTAGTGATCTTTTGATATAAACTTCTTTTTTTATTTTAGCAATTAGTAATTTTACGTATTTGATTTTATATGATATTACTACTTATGTGATGCTGGATATATGAATTGCGAGGGATTTTTATCCCCATTTAGAGGCCAAAGATATCATTTGAGTGTGTGGAAGAATGGTACTCTACCAACATCAGCTGAAGAGTATTTTAACATAAAGCATTCTCAAGCTAGAAACGTGATAGAAAGATGTTTTGGGTTGCTTAAAATGCGCTTGGGGATTTTAAGAAACACTACTTGGTACTCTAGAAAGACTGTTGGTAGAATTATTTTGGCATGTGCGTTGCTGCATAATTTTATACGAACATACATGGATTCAGACCCCATGGAACATTTGCTTAGACATGACATTGAAGATTCCAATGAGAACAACATTGGAAATATGGAGAGTGGCAACACATGGACTACTTTTAGAAATAATTTAGCAAAAGAAATGTACGATGCACACCTTCAGTCAAAGCACCGATAGTCTTGTCAAAAAAAGTGTTCACCTAGTATTGACATATATGGTGTGGAGCTTAAACGATATGTTTAAACGATATGTTTTGCATTTTGTTTTCAAAACTAAACTCTAGTTTTAGTAAATCAGTGATGCTAAAGTGTACTTCTGTTTGTGCAAAGTGTGTCATGTTTTATATACTCCAGTATTTTTATAATATTAGCTTTGTTTGCTAGTTGCTTGTTGCCCAGTAAATAATAATTGTAGAAGGGGGGGTTGAATACAATTGTATAAGATTTTCGACTTAAAACAAATAACACAAGTATGAATCAATAACAGCTTTATTAATTCTGATATAAAACTGTTACAAAACTCTCTTAAGAAATTCTTATGTTCTTAAGAGCTGCTAGGTTACAAGATCAATCGTGTAAGCGAATACATAATGTAAAACCTAAACTGTGTTTATATAGAGTACACAGTTACACTATCAATTACAAGATATTCTAAATCAATTACATATATCTCTGAATGCATATCTTGTATGATAGCTGCATTCCTACAAATTAGGAACCGACATATCAATCTTCCTTGATCTCTGGTCTGATGAGAATCTTCATGAAATCCTGACCAGCTTCTAATCCTGATGATAATCCAATACTGACGTTGTATTCCTGATGACGTCAGCATCAGTACCTGATCAGTAATACCCAGATCCTGATCATCACTTGAATCAATATCTAACAATCTCCCCCAATTTGTTCTTTATAAAACAAAGCACAAATTCCTTGATTCAAGATGTCAAAAACTCAAAACAAAATACCTTCTAAAAATCATCAGGGACAGTTTCAGAAATTCTTTGATAAAACAGATTCAATCTCAAGAATTCAGATAACAATTCTTCTTCCTTGCTTTCAAGAACTTGAATCAGTTTCTTCTTCAGATTTTTGAGTTCTTCATCTTCCTCATTAATCTGATAGATAGCTGCCCTGAGATTCTGAATTGAGCTTCTTGGAAGATCTAAGTCACCTAGCAACACATAAGCAATTTCCTTCCCATCTGGATTTAGAGACAGTTGTTCCATGCCTAGATACACTTCTTTAACAGCTGTACCTTTCTTCATTTCAACCTCTATATCTCTTAAATTTAAGTACATGGGAATATAATTGCCATCATACCTCGTTCCTCCATCCATGAATCTCTGTCTAATTTTCCTGTAAATCATGACACACCAATTGTGATAAACTTCTCTTTCATTAACATTTATTCTTTTACTTCTGTGAAGATACAAAACATATTTCAGCTCTTTTGCAGAAGTACACCATGAAGTACACCATCTTCTTCACACTTCCACCTTTCATGAAGTACACCATCTTTTCTATTTTCTTTGCATCAGCATGACAATCAGCAATGATAGCAACAGCTTCAAGTTTCCAGAGATGATCTACAGTTAACTCATCCCCAATCTTGTCAACTAGAGCATGTTGATCAGTTTGTGCAATGAAAATAACCAGTGCATGACTATACCCAATTCCTCCTCTTGTGCCAGGTTCCCATCCTCTCAAACCAGATTGCATACTCACCCATTTTGGTGGACTTTCAGCAATAAATTTAGTAGACTCTGATTTAACAATCAGTAATTCATTGATCAAAGAAGACTCTGTTATCAGTCCAGCTGATTTGAAAACAACTGGTTTCCTATAATCAACCTTATCCTCCTCCTTTTTCTTACTCTTCTTCTTCTCATTTGTTGGATAATCCTGCTGATGTTCAGGAACAGATCTATCTTTATCATACCATAACTTCCTGTCTGATCTATGAACATTTCTTAAGTAATCTCTGGTTGTTATCCTTTCTGCTTCTCTGGCTTTAGCTCTGATTTCACTTTCTCTTTCAAATCTTCTGAAGTTTTCTTGTTCATACTCCAGTGTATCTTCAAAAACTTCCATATTGTGAAATTCAACCACAACCTTAAGAATCATAATCTTAAGTTCTTTTAAAATTTCAGCCTCTTCAGAATCAGAAACAACATCAGGAATTGAACCAACGACTGACTTCTCATTAAATGCAGTAGATTGAACAGCTACCTTACTCTTTCTTTTCAAAGGCAATATCTCCTCTTCAATTTCTTCAGGAGCATTGAATCTGTTGTCTGGAGTTGATTCAAGAGATAGTGGATTTTTCTTCTTTTCATTTTCAGAGACATCTTTCAATTTGATTCCACTAGATCTTGTTTGCCTTGTACTTGTTTGAGCAGATAATCTTCCTCTACTTCTGTATCTTCCTCCTCTGCCTCTTCCTCTTCTTGCAGCAGGAGCTTCATTTTGCTTTGCAATCTCTTCAAATATCCTCTTCTGTTCTTCTAAGAACTCATCAGTAGTCATGTTTGGATTTTCTCCAGTAGATAAGATAAGTGCTTTCTCAGCATGATACTGTTGAACTCTTTTGTCTTTATGAAATAGTTTAAGAACACGACCATCCCCAGTGTCAAGTTCATGAAACAGATTAGCAGCATCTTCATCCTGTTCCACATACACATCATCCTCAGGAATAGTTGACAGAGTTTGACCAGGTGTCACAAACTATTCTTCTTTTGGATTCTGAGATTGCATCATTGTTGTCACTGTCTTCTTTCCAGATCTAGAAACGTGAGTTGACTGCTTAGTTTGAGTATTAGTTTTCTTTGTTACTAAAGCAGCATCAGAGGTTTCAACTTTATGATGTGACTTAGCACCACCATCATTTCCAGAATTATCATCATCCTTTTGTACAACTGGATTAGGTGAGCATTTTGTTTTGACTATCTTCTCCCCCTTTTTGACATCGGTATCTTCCGCAATGAAGAAGGACAAAATAAGCTTGAGGGTTTCATCAATAGTATCAACTTTTGATTCCAAGACAGTCATTCTAGAATCCATTTTCTTTTCAAGTGCTTTAATATCATCAGCAAGAAGGCGTGCTTGAGAAGCAGTAGCAGATATAGAAACAGATGTTTGAATACCCGCTTGAAATTTATCAGTTACAGCCTTCATAGAGTCAATCTCACTCTTCAATCCCTTCGCTAGAAGAGCATTTGTTTTGAGAAGAGCCTTGAGTTCAGGAGTTGGCATCCTCGTGGCAATATGACCGGAATGAAAAAGAGCATTTTGAAAATTCATCTCAGCAGTCGGTACATTCCATTCAGTATCCCATTCATATCCCCTTGCAGCTCGAGTATCAGGAGGAAGAATTGAACTGTACTCCCCTCTGAATTCTTCTTGAGTCATTGACTGCATGTATCTACTTGAAGACCCATAAGTAGATTGAAGACTTGCTTTTATAGCTGCCTGCATTTGCTTTGTTTCAAGATCAGCATGATCATCATCATCATCATCATCTGAGCCACCACCAGCCTCAGGAAGTTTATTTTCAACATTGTCATCAGGAAGAATAACACCTTTCATTTTCAAAACACCAGTAGATACAGCTGGTGAATCCTGATGCCCTGCAGACAGATTAGTAACATTTCCTAAATCTCTCTTTTCTTTTAAAGTGATCTCATCACTTCTCACAATGTTACCTAAGTTACTTTCAATAGCAACTTCTACCTCACTAGAAGTTAATAACTTCTCACTCTTTTCTACCTCTCCTTTTGCCAGTTCAGGAGACTGCCTCTCATCACTCTTCTTTTTCTCTAAATGTTCACTCACAATCTCACAAGAAAGGTTCTGGCTTATTAAATGTGAAGAAATAAGAGATGGCTGAGAAGAGTGATCTGAAGTCATACAAATAGAGGTATCCCTTTTATCAGGTCTATCTGTAATCATACTATCAGTAGTAAAGGAAGTAGAGAAAGAGATGTTACCTGATGAAGTAGTTAAAGAATCCATTGGCCTTGCTGAAATTGGCTCAATAAGCAATGGAATTAGTGGATCAGTAGTACTTACATCAGGATTGACCACTGCAACTATAGCATGACTTGCATCAGTATTTGCTACTGATGGTTCTTGTGTAGCCGGAGGTTTTGAAGCTTCTTCAACACTTTGAGTCAAAGGTTCTTGTGTGCTTCCCTCAAATGCAGTGTCAGCAATCACTTCATCACATTCAGCAATGTGCAAATCATGAGCAGCTTTATCTGCCAGACTTTTAGCAAGTTCAATTTCAATTTCAGAAGCCCCTTGAGCATTGTCAGGAAACTCCCCTGCTGATGTGATTTTGCCAGCATCTTCACTTTGAGAAGATGGTTCTTGTGGGGCAGGAATATTCTTGTCTTCACCTTCCCTTTGAGAAGATGGTTCTTGTGTGACTATTCCTTCAGAAATGTCTGTACCTACACTTTGAGTAGGTGGTTCTTGTGTGACTGGATCTGCAATAGCTTCTGAACTCCTTTGAAGTTCAGGTTCTTGTGGGCTAGATCCTCTCAGAGATGACATAGTAGTCCTCTGTTTCTTCTGTCTGTGAAAGACGTTTGCTTCAGCAGCTTTTACTTCAAGTGGTGAAGGTTTAACACCCAGCTGAGCAGCAATAGCATTTACTTGATCGACAGACATCTCAATAATTCTTCACTTTGGAGATGCAGATGCTGGAGAATCATAAATCTCAACAGTCTTCATAGGTGAATTATCAGGAGTAGAGATGTCAGGATTAGCAGTAGCGTCAGGAACTGATGATTCATCCTGATTAACAACATCAGGATTGTCTTCCATAGCATCAGTAAGATTTAGAAATTCTGTATGATCAACAAATTTGCCTTTCCTGATTAATCTTCTTCTTTTCTTTGGCATTTCAGAGACAGCCACTTCTCTTGTATCAACAACATCAATCTCCTTCTTCTTCATCAAGACTGATATAGGAATTGTATCATCATCAGAATCAGAATCAGAAATAGCTCTTTGATCAACTTTCCTCTTTACTCCTGTTTCTTTATTCAGACCAGATGTTTCAAGAACCCTTTGTTCACCCCCTCGTGACTTCATTTGAGAGTGAGTTGGAGTGGAGAAATTCTTTGATCCTGATTGCCTCTTAGACACATCAGATCTAGCTGATTTCTTTGATTTTACAACTGATGCCTTTTGTGAGACACCAGAGGTGGTTGACTGTTTATATAAGTGTTTAGGTTGTGTGCTTGTGTCAGGAATAGGATGTGTAAGGTCCTGTTCCATAGCACCAGTTGCTGGGCCATATTGAATAGGCATTCTCTCTCTTAAAAGAGACCATACTTCATCAGGAATGTATGGAGTTCCATCAAACTTATTTGCCTTATCAGAATTGATTAGACTCTTTATATTGTTTTCTGAGATTTTACATATAGGCAAAATTGTATCATTCTCAAAAACAGCATGAGGACATAAGTGAGAGAAGATTAATTGGAAAAATCTAAGAAAGCAAACATAACCACATTTATCTGCTTTTCTTTCACTTAATGCCTTTAGTATAAAAGAACCATAATCAAATGAGAGATCATGAATTAGAGAGTACCCAATTTTGGCTGAACCTGTGGGTAATGTTAGTGTAGGTGCCCTAGAGGCAATACATTGTTTCTCGAATAAACCTTATGTCATTTGATTATTAAATAAATGTATTTATTATGACTCTATTTACTGCGATATTTGTTAGCATAATAAATGTCCTTAGAATAATGATACACATTATATAGTTTAAGTTTACAACTTGAATTTGAGATTATATAATATATCATATTCTTAAAGGTCCCTAGTCGAGTATTATTATAAAGGACAATAATAATACATAAATAGACTAGTATGTTTTTGACTGATAACCACATCTCATTGGTTATAGGTATGGAGATACTAAAGTCAATACATAGGTACATGTAGGGTACATGGTACTGGACAGACCCACCGTGAGATTCTTCATGTTAATTAAGTCATAAGAAAGACTCACAGTGATAATGGTGTAATGATCCTTTGACTTGAGATCATTATATTTCTATACGAGGATAATATACTTTGACTACATTAAAAGTTACCTTTGACTGGGTGATGATAAAAGTGGACATCGGGTATATTGTGAATCGTATGAGAAATATGAATGATAGATAAAGGATTTAACCCTCCTATCAGATAGGAGAGATATTATTGGCCTCTTGATTGAGTGAGACTATAAAATGCATGGCCGTGCTCAAATAATGATTTGTCTTAATAGTCTACTCATGTATCAAGTAAACCCGGATTAAATTATGAAGAGGATGACTAAATACATGCCTCGAGTTTAATCTATAATATTTGGTTAAAGGGATTATATTACACGGAAACATTATATCACGAAAGGTTTAATTGGATCACCAATTATTATTATTACTTGGGTAGCAATGATGTATTACTAGATGCCACTCATTGTTTATAATTTTATTATTGGATATTAAAATTATTGCCAACGTAATAATAACCTAAAGGGTTACACAATAAGAACGTTTTAAAAGGTGTTTTAATTTAAATATTAGATTTAAATTAAATAATTAAAATTCGAAATTGATTATGGAATCAAATTTCGTTTTTAATTAAATGATTATAAATTCGAAATTGGATAAATAATTAATTGAGTTGGACTTAATTAATTAAATGTTATTTCGAATTTAATTCATTAAAAACCCAAATCAGTTTGTTTTAATTGAAGCCCAAGCTGATTAGGGTTAGGCCCATATTTCTCCCTATAAATACATAAAGATGTATTGGTTAGGTGAACACTTTTTGCAAAATCATTTTTCTTAAAAAACCCTAGCTGCTCTATTCTTTGAGAGGCTAGAGAGAGAGAGAGGCTGATTTTGGCTAGTACCTGCTCCTTGGATCGTTGGACGATCGAACGTTCGTGTGGACGATTTAGAGACGCGGATCTTGCATCAAGAGTTGCGTGGTGATCACAATTTAGGACCTCCATCTGTCAACCGAATTCGTAAAGCTTCGTAAAGGTACTGATTCTATTCACCATAATCAGCATGTCTTATACATGGATCCTATGATTAGGGTTTCGGATTTTTATTGTTTTTACGACTGTTTTCGCTGCGTTTATGCCCTGAAACCCTTCAGGTAAGGCATCAAAGTTTGACACTTTATTCAAGAAACATCCGTTGATAGTGTCAAAGAAGAAATTCCATTCCTTCTTGAGCTTTGTCCTGTAGAGCTCTCCAAACTTCTTTGGCGTACCATTGTAACCCAAGCTTACAACATACTCAAGAAGTTTTGAATCAGGAACTTTGAATACAGGCTTACCAATGATTGATGGTAAGTGTAGGGCTTCAGTGACAATCTCAGGAGTCACATAGTATGTAACATTGTCATATTCAAAGCTCATCTGAGGCTTTTCTGATGGAAGACCTTTCCCAAAAACACTTGTGTTCCAAACCTGCATAACAGACTTAAAAGATATCTTGGCAGGTTGGGTTAGAGCATAATTGATTGGGCTTGAGGCCAAAAAGTCCTGAATAATGTGGAAATCATTGGGCAAGTCCTGATGATCTAGAACTGCAGTGAAGTTATTAGTATTAAAAGTAACTCCATTGATTACCACCTTGCTGTTCATGAAAGATAAATTCTCCATTGGAATTTCAAACACAAAAGATGTGTTAATTTTGAAATTAGGGTTTGAGAGTGCAAAGGCAGATAGAGACGATGCTTTACTGATAGTTTGAGAATAATAAATCAATTAGTAAACTTAATTGATATTGGACAATACTTGTAAGTTCTCAAAAACAGGTGTCAGTAAATCATTCGTTTATGCTGAAGTAATGGACCAAATTACGTGAGAGAGTGGTGAGGATTACACGCGTCACGACTTACATCTGTAACTGTATGTAGTAGTCGAGTGAACACACGTGCTCGAATTATTCGAGAAATAAAATTGTGACTAAAATAAAACAAGGTAATTTTGTTTTAAATAAAGAAATTTAAAACATCACAATTGAATATACCTGGTACTTGCACCAGTAATATGAATCGTTTCATATTCTTGTACCACCCTTCTCTATTTAACCTTAAAGACTTGTCCACTTACTTCATTAACCCTTCATTCTCTCCTGAAAGAAAAGTAAGACAAACCCTTCATAGCAAAAATTTTAACAATGTTGAACCTTACCATCAAAGAGAAAAACCTCCATCTCTTAGAGAAAAGAGATATATTCAGTTATACTCGTGAAGAGTTTGATGCTTTCGACTGGGAAAGATAACTGGAGACTCTCTGGTTACAGATGGATGCAGGTCTCGAAGAAATCGAGAAGGAAAAACCTGCAAAAGTGATCGACATCGATGCTGCCCTCCAAACAGCATTCGCATGGCTTTCATCTAAGGCATCCTTATCCAACTCCATCAACCATTGTTAATGAATATGTCACCAAAAATAACCTTATCCCTGTCAACTTCTACCCAAACAAAGTGGCAAAGATGGGATCTGGGATGGCTATTAACAATGGTGTGGATTGGTCTTTTATTTCCTGTTTAATAGATTAGTAGATAGAGAACACAAAAGATGTAATCTTTGAATGTAATCTCTTTCTTATTATTAATGAAAAATTTAGTTTCTCTATTCTATTCAATGTTTTCCTGATTTATCATGTTATCTTAGAATAAATATGAGGACTAATTAAAGTGATCACATTATCAGGAATTCAATAACATTAATCATAGCTTGAATCAGGAAATTGAGATAAACGAAGACAGTTAGATTCTGAACAAAATACTGATGATCGAATCGTTGCATCAGGATTCGACGTTGACCACTGTCAGGATTGACTTTCCATCAGTATTTGCAAGTTGTCAGTATCTGATAACTTCTTTCTCTCAGGAACTGCCATAGTTTACCATTCCAAGTTCATTCACCAACTTTGTAAAAGTAGCCTCAGGTAGTGGCTTGGTGAATATATCAGCTAACTGTTGATCAGTAGGAACAAAATGAAGTTCAATTGTTCCTTCCAGTACTTGTTCTCTTATGAAGTGATACCTGATGCTGATGTGCTTTGTAAGAGAATGTTGAACTGGATTTCCTGTCATAGCAATAGCACTTTGGTTATCACAATAAATAGGTATTTTTGAAAATGACAAACCATAGTCCATTAGCTGATTTCTCATCCAAATGATCTGAGCACAACAGCTTCCAGCAGCAATGTACTCAGCTTCTGCAGTTGATGTGGAGATAGACTTTTGCTTTTTACTAAACCAAGAAACTAGTCTTCCTCCAAGAAACTGACAACTGCCTGAAGTACTTTTCCTGTCTATTTTGCATCCTACAAAATCAGCATCTGAATAACCACATAAACTAAAGTCTGATTCTCTAGCATACCAAAGGCCAAGAGAAGAAGTGCCCTTTAGATATCTAAAAATCCTTTTCACTGCAATGAGATGTGGTTCCTTAGGATTTGCTTGAAATCTTGCACATAGACAGGTTGCATACATGATATCTGGTCTGCTAGCAGTTAGATATAAGAGTGAACCAATCATTCCTCTGTAGTTGGTTACATCCACCTCAGTTCCTTGATCAGGATCAAGCTTTGTAGCTGTAGCTATAGGAGTTGAAGCTGTAGAGCTGTCTTGCATGTTAAACCTTTTTAGTAAATTCTTTGTGTACTTTGACTGATTAATAAAAATCCCATCATCAGTCTGTTTAACTTGCAGACCTAAGAAATAGCTCATTTCTCCCATCATGCTCATTTGATATCTAGACTGCATTAGCTTTGAAAACTTCTCACACAGCTTAGTGTTAGTTGACCCAAAAATGATATCATCAACATATATTTGAACTAACAGCAAATCCTTACCATGATTCAAATAAAACAAGGTTTTATCAATTGTACCTTTATTGAATCCACTTTCCAGTAAGAATTGAGCTAGGGTTTCATTGGAGCTTGCTTTAGTCCATAAAGTGCTTTATCCAGTCTATAGACATGATCTGGATGTTTGGGATCAATGAATCCAGGAGGTTGCTCAACATATACCTCCTCTTCCAGTTCTCCATTGAGAAATGCACTTTTTACGTCCATCTGGAATACTTTGAATTTCTTGTGGGCTGCATATGCCAGAAAAATTCTGATGGCCTCTAGTCTTGCAACAGGAGCAAAAGTCTCATCATAATCTATTCCTTCCTGTTGAGAATACCCCTTTGCTACTAGTCTTGCTTTATTCCTCACAATTGTGCCATCTGAATCAGTCTTGTTTCTAAATACCCATTTTGTACCCACAATAGACCTTCCCTTAGGCCTTGGTACAAGTTTCCAGACTTCATTTCTTTCAAACTCATTCAGTTCTTCTTGCATAGCTGTCACCCAATCAGCATCCTTAAGTGCATCTTCAACTTTCTTAGGTTCCTCCTTTGACAGAAAGTTATTATATAAACATTCATTTTGAGTTGCACTTCTTGTCTTAACACCTGCTTCAGGATTCCCAATGATTAAATCAGGAGTATGACTTTTAGTCCATTTCATTGCTGATGGTAAGTCATTTCTTGAACTGGATGCTCCCCTTGGATTGGTGTTTTCTTCAAAAGAACTGGAATTGCTAGAAGCTCCCCCTGAGATAGTGCTATCTCCTTCTGTTATACTGTCATGATTGTCACTTGAATCTGTTTCTGATGAGTCTCTACTTGATGTTTGAGTTGTATCAGTACTGGTGATGTCTCGCTCTTGCTCCCCCTCAACATTTGCATTATTTGAGTCATCATTAGTAATAGGTGTTCGATCAGGAATTGATCGATCGTCAGGATCTGACAGAATATTAGTATCTGATGTGACTTCATCAGAATTGTTGGTAGCTTCATTTGCAAAAGTCAAACTATCATGAGAGTCTTCTTTTATTCCTGTTATCTTTCTATCATCAAAAGATACATTAATAGACTCCATGACTGTCTTTGTTCTCAGATTGTAGACTTTAAAGGCTCTTGTTGTTGGATAGCCAATAAAGATGGCCTCATCAGCTTTTATCTCAAATTTTCCTAGCTATTCTGGATGAGGTCTTAGAACAAAGCACTTGCAGCCAAACACATGTAAATGCTTCAAACTTGGCTTCTTTTCCTTAATCATCTGATAAGGAGTTACACCATGTCTGTTGATTAGAGTAATGTTCTGAGTGTAGCATGCTGTGTTGACTGCTTCTGCCCAGAAATATGTACGTAGTTTAGCTTCCTCCAACATAGTTCTGCCAGCTTCAATAAGAGTTCTGTTCTTTCTTTCAACTACTCCATTTTGCTGAGGTGTGCTAGGAGCAGAGAATTGTTGAACTATTCCTTTGTATTTGCAGAACTCTTCCATTGCTGAATTCTTGAATTCAGTCCCATTATCACTTCTCAGAATCTTGACTTTGTATTCCATGCCAGTTTCAATAAGTCTTACATGGTCCAGCAGTATTTCAGCAGTTTCATCTTTTCTGTGAAGAAAATAAACCCAGGTAAATCTAGTATATTCATCAACAATGACTAGAGTATACCTTTTCTTACTGATGGACATAATATTCACTGGTCCAAACAAGTCAAGGTGAAGCATGTGATATGGTTCATCAATTGAGGATTCAGATTTACTCTTGAATGATGTCCTTCTCTGTTTAGCCTTCTGACAAGCATCACAGAGTCCATCAGGAGTATATAGAGCCTTTGGTAATCCTCTTACCAAGTCTTTCTTAACCAACTCATTTATATTGTTGAAGTTGAGATGAGAAAGCTTCTTATGCCAATTCCAACTTTCATCTACAGACGCTTTACTGATGAGACATGTAGTTGGATTTTCAGTTTTAGTGTGAATGTTGGCTTCATAAATGTTACCATGTCTTTGACATGTTAATGCAACCTTTCCTGAAGATTTGCTGATAACTTCAAAATGAGTATCATTAAAATTGACACGATAACCTCTGTATGTGATTTGACTAACACTTGACAGATTGTGCTTGAGTCCTTTCACCAGAGCTACTTTCTCAATGATGACATTTCCAATTACAATGCTGCCATATCCCAAAGTTTGTCCAATGTTGCCATCTCCATAAGACACAGTTGGGCCAGCCTTCTCCTCAAATTCTGATAGCAAGGTTTTGTCTCCAGTCATGTGCACAGAGCATCCACTATCCATGACTAACACATTTTTCTTTTTACCCTGCAATCAGAATCACAAAGAACTTAGTTAGAATTTTTAAGAACCCACACTTGTTGGGTTCTCTTTTCATGCAATTTAACATTTTTAGCAGCAGAAGATTTTCTTGTAAAGACACCTTCATCAGGATTAACTCCATCAGAATTAGTCTTTTTCTTAACAGATGCATGATTAGTATTCAAGTTCTTTGTTTTTTTAAAATTTGCACTTTTATTGAACTTAGGCAAAGGCTCATAATAATTATAGTACAAATTATGGTATTCTTCACATGTATAAATAGAATGCCATTTACTGCCACAATGGAAACAAGGATTCTGTGGTTTATAGAATACTGATTTATTCCTAATGTCAGACTTAGGAACTACAGTTGGCTTCTTTTTACTCCTCCTGCAATCAATAGCAAGATGATTAGAATTACCACAGTTAAAGCATACTTTTCTCGTTGCATTTGGAATATACTTATAATTATTCTCCATGTTTATTCCAACTTTACCATTCCTGTTCCTTTTGACAGTTGGAACTCTCTTCCTATCTGTTACATCACAGATTCTATCCCTTAATTGTTTCTTGGACAAAAGACCTACATTTTTGTTTTTGACAGTTCTAGACTCAGAATGATGTGTAGAAGTAGATCCCTTTTCTGAAGTAGATTTGGGAATTTCTGGATACACATAATTAACCGGTTTTAATTTGGTTTTAGTACTGTCTATAACATATCTGTAGGTTTTTGGATTTGTTGAGTCATCAACTATAACTCTTCCAGGATTAGATGAAACAACCTTTCCTTTGTCCTTTTTCTCATTTTCTGGCTTATACCCTAGACACTCTTTCCAGTTTTTATCAGTAATAATTTCATCAGTTTTTGTACTAGAATGTGTCCAGGTTCTGAGTTTTTCATTTGCATCTTTAAGTTGCATTTCAAGTTCATTACATTTAAAATCTGTTTCAAGTTTCATGTGTTTAGCATTATCACATTCTGCTTGAACTTCATGCAAGAAAATTAACTCAGCTTCTAGATGATCATTTCTCTTAACCAACCTCTGCCATTTCAGATTTTATTCTAGTATTTTCAAGAGATTGACTCCTAAAACTAATATGCAGAGATTTTAAGAAAGATCTTAGCTCAGAGACATTATTAGTATCAAAATCAAACAAAACTTCAGATACCTTATTTTCACCAGCAGAGGTCTCATCAGTTTTAGCCATCAAAGCATAATTCACTTTTTCTTCTTCAGAGTCAGATGATGAGTCCATCCAATCCTTGCTTGAAGAAATGAGAGCTTTGGTTTTGGTCTTCTTGCACTCAGTTGCAAAATGACCCATTCCATCACAGTTATAGCATCTGATTTTTGACTTGTCAAATTTGCTGCTTTTGCCTTCTTTCTTCTTGTACCTGTCTTTGTCAGCATTGAAGGTTTTCTTCTGAAATTTCCCTTGCTTCCTAGCCTTTCTGAACTTCATCTTTTTGAAGCCCTTGACTATCATAGCAACCATTTCCATCATATCAGAATCAGTAGAGTCATCATCAGTATCAGGATCAGTCTCAGTATCAGTATCTGATGATGAGTCATCAGGAATTGACTCTTCCACTCTACTCTTTCTGTAAGAAACCTCCTCAGCTTTTCCCTTTGATTTTGATTCAACATTCAAAGCAACGGCTTTTGCTTTGACATTTTTCTTGTTCTTCCTCTGTTGAACCTCAAGATCATGGGTTCTTAGCATCCCATAGACTTCATCAAGAGACAGCATCTTCAAATCATATTGATGCCTTATGATTGAAGCTTGAGTATCCCACTCTTCAGTTAAAGCTCTGAAAAACTTGGTATTTGAATCCTCTGGATCATACTCTTTGCCAACTAGTGATAGATTGTTCAGTAAAGTCAAGAATCTATCATACATATCAGTAAGGCTTTCATCAGATTTAGCATCGAATTGCTCATACTCCTGAATCAACAAAGCCCTTCTGTTTCTTTTGATAGATTCAGTACCTTGACATTGAGTTTCCAAAGTATCCCAAATTTCCTTTGCAGTCTTGCATGCTATTACCCTGTTAGACATGACATTATCAAGACTGTTATGCAAAATATTTTTTACCTTTGCATCTTTGAGTACTTGAGCCTTTTCCTCTGTTGTCCATTCACTCTTTGCCTTAATGACATAGTGTTCAGCAACAGTCTCTGTTCTTGCAACTAGTCTTGTTGGAAGAAATGGTCCATCATTGATCCTATCAAGATAGTCAGGATCAGTTGCTTCCAGATACATCATCATTTTCACTTTCCAGGTTGGATACTCAATCTTCTTGAGAATTGGAATTTTGATGCTTTCATACTTGCTTGTCGACATCTTAAGATCATTTCTGATTAATATTAATCAGTTTTGCTCTGATACCAATTGTTGCCCAGTAAATAACAATTGTAGAAGGGGGGGTTGAATACAATTGTATAAGATTTTCGACTTAAAACAAATAACACAAGTATGAATCAATAACAGCTTTATTAATTCTGATATAAAACTGTTACAAAACTCTCTTAAGAAATTCTTATGTTCTTAAGAGCTGCTAGGTTACAAGATCAATCGTGTAAGCGAATACATAATGTAAAACCTAAACTGTGTTTATATAGAGTACACAGTTACACTATCAATTACAATATATTCTAAATCAATTACATATATCTCTGAATGCATATCTTGTATGATAGCTGCATTCCTACAAATTAGGAACCGACATATCAATCTTCCTTGATCTCTGGTCTGATGAGAATCTTCATGAAATCCTGACCAGCTTCTAATCCTGATGATAATCCAATACTGACGTTGTATTCCTGATGACGTCAGCATCAGTACCTGATCAGTAATACCCAGATCCTGATCATCACTTGAATCAATATCTAACATTGCATCTCTGTTGGATATTTTAGTGTAATTGGATTGACTAGTTGATCAATGTAATCGTAATGTTACATCGAACAAGTCGGGAGAGTGCGGAGTGCATGCTCTGTTCGAGTTCGTTATGATTTCAGTATTATTGCTTATGAGACATGTCTATTGACATCAAACACATCTATTAGAATGAGATGAATGAGATGTGTCTGTTGGCAAAAGACACATCTTGAGATGTGTCTGTTAGCATTAGACATGACTGCTGGAATGAGATGTGTTCGTTAGAAAAAGACATATCTTGAGATGTGTCTATTGGCAAAAGACACATCTGTTGAAATCTATAAATAGGTGTTGCATTGATCATTTTCAGATAGTTGGTTCATTTGAAATTCACAACAAAACACATTCTCTTTTCTTACAGAATTTCTGACTTTATCCGATTGAATTATTTGGGTGAACCACAAATAACTTTAATCTGAAAGTGTTCACACGACTTCAGAAAAATCCAAGTAATCACCCTATTCCCCAACAAAGATTGAAGTTATCTATTTTTTGAAGATGGTGAACGCAGAATCTGCAAAAGATATGACAAGCAAGTTTGCAAAATTGGACAAGTTTGAGGGTCAGGATTTTAGAAGATGGCAGAAGAAGATGGATTTTCTATTGACGACGCTAAAGGTTGTATATGTTTTGAGTACCCCCATTCCAGAAGTGATTGAGGATGAAACCGCTGAACAAACAAAGAAGCGTTGCAAATGGGAAAATGATGACTGCATCTGCCGCGGTCACATCTTAAACGGTATGTCTGATTCCTTTTTTGATATATACCAAAATGTTGAGTTAGCGATAGAATTGTGGGATTCTCTTGAATCCAAGTACATGGCAGAAGACGCTTCTAGTAAGAAGTTTCTGGTCAATAATTTTATGAATTATAAAATGGTCGATTCTAGACCGGTGATGGAACAATACAATGAATTGTTAAGGATTCTGGGACAGTTTGCCCAACACAATATAAAGATGGATGAATCTATCTCAGTTTCTGGTGTTATAGACAAACTACCACCATCATGGAAGGATTTTAAACACTCCTTGAAACATAATAAAGATGACATGACTCTGGTTCAACTTGGAAGTCACTTCAGAATTGAAGAGGCTTTGAGGACTCAAGAAATTGAGAATAATCCTAAGGGAAAGAACCAAGTCGGAAACTCTTCTGTGAATATGGTTGAAGATGGTGGATCTTCCAAGAATTCTAAGAATGGCAAGGGTGATAAACGAAAGTTTAAAGGAAACAACAACAATTCTTCCAACAAAAGGCCTAAGATGGCATATTGGAAGTGTGGCAAACCTGGACATTTCAAGAAGGATTGTCGGGTTGGTAAAGGCAACCAAGAAAAGCAAAATGCTGGTCCAAGTGGATCCAAGGATCCAGAAAAGCAACAAGGTCAGATTTTAATACAAAATGATAAATTCTGGTAAGAATTATGTATCACTAATATCTGAGGCATTTTATGTGCATGATGACAATGTATGCAAAGATCTTCGTTGGTTCATAGACTTTCAACCAATCGAAGATGGATATATCTTAAAGATGGGAAATGTTGCAACTGAACCGATCAAAGGACTAGGAAATGTTAAGATAGTTTTTACTTCTGGAAAATGTATATTGTTAAATAAAGTGTTGTATGTTCCTGGGATTCGGAAGAATCTCTTGTCTGGTGTTGTATTGAACAATTGTGGATATAAACAAGTTTATGAAAGTGACAAATATATATTGTCAAAACATGGCTCTTTTGTTGGCTTTGGCTATTGTATAATGGTATGTTTATGTTGAATGTAAATACTCCATTTATTGATGAATCTGCTTGCATGGCTTCTACTAGTACTAGCAACAATTTGCATAAACCAGAATTATGGCATGCTAGACTAGGACATGTACATTACAAAAGAATAAAGGATATGTCAAAAATGAGTCTCATACCTGCTATTGATTTAGACAATGAAAAATGCAAAACATGCATGTTAACAAAGATAACTAGAATGCCCTTTAAAGAGGTTAATAGGGTGTCTGATGTTTTAGAACTATACATAGTGATTTATGTGATTTCCATTCTACACCATCATTAGGAAATAAAATGTAGTTAATTTTATTGATGATGCTACAAGATATTGCTATGTATATTTATTGCATGCTAATGATGAAGCTCTTGACTTCTTTAAAATTTATAAAGAAGAAGTAGAGCTACATCAGAGTATCATGATTAAAAATCTACGTATTGATAGAGGAGGTGAGTATTATGATCTGGTTTATTTTTAATCTACTGGTATAATACATCAAACCACGGCTCCTTTTACACCACATCAAAATGGTGTGGCAGAGAGAAAGAATAGGACTTTGAAAGAAATGGTTAATTCCTTGTTATCCTACTCGGGTTTGAGTGAGGGATTTTGGGGTGAGGCTATGTTGATAGCCTGTCATTTATTGAATCAAATTCCTAGTAAGAGAAATAAGATTACCCCTTATGAACTTTGGTATAAAGAGTCACCAAAATTGAGTTTTCTGAGAGTTTGGGGATGTAGAGCAGTTGTAAGACTCACTGAACCCAAAAGAAGAAACTTGGGTGAACGAGGTATAGATTGCATATTTGTTGGTTATGCTGAGCATTCCATAGCATATAGATTCTATGTGTTAGAATCTAATGACTATAATGTATTTGTGAACTCGATTATCGAGTCAAGAGATGCTATATTTGATGAAAACTGATTTACATCTATACCTAGACCAAGGGACACTACACCCTATATTGCCTATTGCAATGATATTTTTAAAGGTTTGTCAAAAAACGTTGCTATTGAGAAACCAAATCACAGAAATTGCAATATTTTTGAAAAACATTGCAATAGCACTGGAAAAATTTAAAAGAGTTAAAAACATTCGGTCTATTGCAATGATTTAAGAAGTCGTTACTATACATAGCAATTTTGGGCCCAAAATTTAGGCGGGCTGCTCAAAACCTTTTAAAAATTTGCCCGGCTTAATAAAATGAAAAGAAAAATAGAATAATAGCACACAAACATACACACAGACATACAAACAGACATACAAACATACACAATACACACATTTATAGACAAAATCGAAGAACGCTAAATTGAAGAAGACACTTAGGTCGAGTAAAACACAAATGGGAAGAAGATTAAAGCACAAGAATGTATGTTCCCAATTATTCTTTTTTCCAAAATATAGTTTATATTGAGTTTCAGTTAGGGTTCTTATTTTTTCTGTTTTAATTGGAGATTATATTGTTAATTACGATTTCATGTATGTTTTTTAATTTACATATGTTTGGGTTTTAATTTGGATTCATAATTTTGTGCTTTAATTTGGAGTTTTTAACTATGTTTCAATTCAGGAGTTTTTTGTTTAATATTTTGTTTATATGCCTTGTTCTTCTTTTCTGTTTATAACTATGTTTCATATGTTTGGGTGTTTTTTTGGTTATTGTGATTGTGTTATTAGGTTTTTTTGGGTTAATTTTGAAACTGGGTTTTAAAGTTGATTTGGAGTTTTTAAAAGAAGGATTGTGTTTGTGAATTGTGACGTGTAGCTTCTAATAATGTTGGAAAATCAGGGCTTGTATTACACAACATATGAATTTTGATTCTAGCCACAATTCTATACAAGCTGAAGCTGGGTGAAATTGTCACTACCAACCCAATCTTTGGTTTGTTTACTAACTCTAAATCTTATCTAGTTATGTGTAACTTTTGTTGTCAAAAATTGTTAGTTGCCAAAGAGTATTTTGGTGAGGTCTAATGGTTATTTGAAGATGGCGCAGGATATTGGAAGTAGTAGCAGGGGAGGTGGTCGATTTCCTGTGCCGAACAAAATTAAACCGGTAAAAATAGTGGTAATAAATCTCTACATTTCTAATTACCTATCCTAGAATTTAGATCATACACTTCACTATTAACAGAATCTGATTGGTTTTCGTTCTTGATGCAATACTACTACTTGTTACAATTTCTTGAATTTGTGTAATTAATAACAATCTGAATAGATAACATAAGACCGAGTTGTTATATGATTTAGTTGTGATAAATTTTAGTTGCTGTAAGAAATTGCACAAGAGAGCCCTACTTGTTTTTTATATAGAACAAAAATGTGTTGGACATAAAACATAGTTATATGGATAGTTTTTTTTTGGTATGGAACTTTTGACGGGATGCATAAGTAGGAATACAGCTACTCATAGGCACAGTTTTTTTAAAAAAAAATTGATAATTTGATTATAGGTTTCTCCCATCTGACAGTCTTACCATGTGAATTTTCCCCTAACAGAGACTGGTTATTTTTACTAATTACTTGAGATATCACTGAATTGTAATTATTAACTGTTATTCCTCTGCTGCTCCCTGCTTAAGTGTTCCAAGATTTTTATTATTGCTGCCTAGAATCTGCATGCAGGAAACATACCTGAGGGGGATAACAACTTGTTTGGCAGCAGGTCAATCTTCATTAAATCAGTTTACATTTTGGTTTAAGATCGGGCTTAGTATTATTCTTTTTTAAATATATGCGACATATATTACCTGCAGATGGCATTGTGATAAACATGGTTGTTAGGGGTGAAGTAGTGACTCTTAAAGGAATTGAGGATAACAGTAGTTTGGTTATAGCAGAAATACCCATAAATGTAAGTTTATATGTTTGTTCTTGCTCTTTTATTTATAAAATAGATAAGTGAACTAGTAACGTAATAGGAATACAAAGTTGTATTGTGTCAAACTGTCAAAATTTGTAGTATATTTTGTGATTTGCTTAAGATTGTGTTTGATCTGTTGAGTGCATAATAATGTTAATTCTATATTATGATAAATACGAATATATACTGTTGTATATCTTAATTATGTTACTGTGAATAAGATGGGTTGATTGAAATGATAAGGAGGCCATTTTTTTCTTTGGTCATTGCAAACAATTTCAACAAGAACTGGAACTCAAGTTTAAACCACCACTGATCTTAATCTTGATGGACCTATTAGCCAAGTATATGCCCTTATTGTGGGTAATGATTTACTTTTTGTTGGTACATCTAATTTATATATGTAGGAATTAAAATAGAGTAAAAACATCTTGGGAACATCACAAATTGTCTTTATTGTTAAGTAGAGTGTTGGTTGCAAGTTCATAATTGCCTTACATCACTTATTATCTTTATTGTTAATCATTTCACATACTTATCAGGTCAGGATCTATCCCCTGTTGACTTGATCAGTGTCAAGTTATTTGCCCAGAGGGTTATGGACCTTGCAGAGTACAGGAAGAAACTATACGACTATCTGGTTGCAAGTGTGAGAGAATCTATTCCAGCAACTTGGAGACTCCTCTGACCAAGATAATCTGGCCTCGAGTCTCTCGAAGTATTGGATGATAAAATCTAAATCTTATTTGTGACTTTTCTTGACTATTTTATCGCTAAAGTTATTAGAAACTTTTCGTGCTTTGATTGAAGAAAGAAAAGTTAGTGTTTACTCTTGTATTTGAGATCTTTTTGCTTGCTTAATTAGTTCTAGAGGGTGCTCCAAAACAGGTAGTTTAATACTCAAATCTCCTTAACCTATTTGTAGCATCTGAATATATGTATTTTTGTTGATCGCTTACTTGGGTTGTACGCTCTCATTTTATTTCAGATCTTTACTCTCTGCAATTGCAAGGAAGATCTCAAGAAGAAGGTCCATGCAATGATTGATAATTCTGCAGAGCGTGGGTTAAGATCATTGGGTCTGTAGACTCATCACGAATTTCTCATTGATTTGCAAAATCCAAGCACAAATATATGGAAAAAACAACCGACATATGTATTTTTTAACTTTATTTTGGTTTTCCGATATAATAATTATTGAGGAAAATTTGATGTAAAGAATTGTAATTTTATTTGACTTTGAACAAACACATGTAATTGGATATTTGGCATTAAGTTGCCCTGGTTTATGAAATATTGATGATGCTTGGATTGTGGCTATAAATGGTCTTGTTTAGTGTATTTTCAGCATGACCCTACTAAATTTTTTTTTTGAAAAATTGTTACAATAGGGTCAAAATATGTTGCATTAATCTATAAAAAAATCATTGCAATTGGTTTGAAAAATGTTGCTTTTAAGTGTCAATAAACTACCTTCTTATGCTACTGTAATAGTTTTTAATTGTTGCTATAGAGTCTAAAATGTTGCTACTGAAATTTATTGCAATGATTTAATTATGTTGCTGTATAGTATCAAAAACGTTGCTAAATCGACCTATTGCAAGGCAACCGGATGCAACACTCAAATTTTGTAAATTTGTTGCCATAGACTCTACTACAACGAATATAGGCCTTAAGGCAATGTTTTCCTATCGTTGCAATATGCAATATATGGTGTAGTGGGACATGCTTCAGAATTCTTCTAATAGGAACTCAGTTTCTACTGAAGATGTGAATGGACCGTCTGAACCAAGGAGAAGCACCAGAGCTAGAAAAGCAAAGTCTTTTGGAGATGACTTTCATCTTTATCTAGTAGAAGGCTCTAGAGATGAAATTGAATATCAATACCAATATTGTTTTGTTATTGAGGAGGATCCAAATACTTTTAGTGAAGCTATGAAATCTAGGGATGTTGCATTCTGGAAAGAAGCTATCCAAGATGAAATGGATTCTATCATGAATAATAATACTTGGGAATTGAGTGATCTGCCCCCTGGTTGTAAAGCATTGGGAAACAGATGGATCTTCAAAAGGAAAACGAAGGTGGACGGTACCATAGATAAGTTTAAAGCCAGATTGGTAATCCAAGGTTTTAGACAAAAAGAAGGGATTGATTATTTTGATACTTATGCTCCTGTTGCTAGAACCTCCACTATTAGGTTGTTAATAGCACTTGCTGCTATACACAACCTTGTCATTCACCAAATGGATGTGAAAACTGCATTCTTGAATGGTGAATTAGATGAAGAGATTTATATGAAACAACCCGAAGGGTTTGTTATGCCTGGTTGTGAGAACAAGGTGTGTAAATTGAAGAAATCAATTTATGGTCTGAAATAAGCACCGAAGGATTGGCATGATAAATTTGATACTGTGGTCTTGTCTAATGGTTATTTTCTTAACCAAGCAGATAAGTGTGTATATAGCAAATGTGATGCTTCTGGTAAAGGAGTTATAATTTGTTTATATGTGGATGACATGTTGATTTTTGGTACTGACCAAAATCAAGTGGATAAAACCAAGAAGTTCTTGTCATTTAATTTTGATATGAAAGACATGGGGGAGGCTGAGGTGATTCTTGGTATAAGGATCAAGCGTGAGAACAATGGTATTTCTATTTCTCAATCTCATTATATTGAGAAGCACTACGTCAAATTTGGGCTTCCGTCACTCTTTTGTACAGTAAGGGCTGTGACACTTTGGGAAAAACGAGTGACTAAAGGTCATCTTCTCAAGTTTTAGCCACACAATACTTTTTCGAGTGACCAGAAATACAAATTTTGTAAGATTCAGTCACAACTTTAAAAATGTGTGACAATTGAGAGATAAAACAGAATGTTTTTTTGTTGACTTTGACCAAATCCAGGAGTTATAGTCATACTTGAGAGATAGCAGTGTGACAAAAATTAGTGACGCTTATTTGCTGTGTCTAAATGTTTGGAAATGGTCATTGTTATGTTATGTGATGTGGCTAAATGGGAAATAACCTATGGTCACTACAGGTGTATTGTGACTAAAAAGTAGAGTTTTCTGCATTTGTCTGACCTTTGTTTGCTTAAGGAACCAAAAAACTAGTGACTGTATTATTGTGTGACTCTGTTTTCAGGAATACCTTGAAGCAGAGTACGTACTCTGTTTTCAGCAACATTTCTGTCACATTATTACATTTGTGTGTGGCTAAATATTTAACCAAATGGACATGCATGAAGTGTATAGCAGATTAACCAACTAATGACAAACACAAACTGATATACCACAGATGACCAACACAAACTTGATATATCCAAGTTGCATACCAGATGACCTTAAAAATTCCATGCCCTTCGGCCAACATTCAAATTCACCATTACATATTAATTCTTCATCAAATAAAAAACAAAGAAAATGACCAAGACAGTGATAACATTATACAACTTCCCACGTATGACATCAACCTCCTTTCGAAGATCTTCAACTATTGACATGCAGTTTTGCAGCTCAGTCTTCACATCATCAAGTTCTTTCTGGATCTTGATCTTCATGACAACTGGTTCAGGATCAATCCATTCCAAAAACGAACATTTGGGTCCAGAAGACTTGAAAAGGGAATTCAAATTAAAAGCTGTTAATTAAATTAAACAGATGAAACTGATAAACATGAGCTTACCAATGAATTTGATCTATGGCACACCCGAAATCTTCTTCCAGGGTTGTCAAGTGTATTTGATGTTCTAATCCGAGCAGGAAGACCACAGTAGCAGAGATCACTTCGAGTTTGGTTTGAGCTGTAGGAATTTGAAGATGACATCATGATCAGGCCTTTTTCTTTGCACACACCTGGAGAAAAAAATAGGAATTAAAATGGAGCATAGAATTTAACCAAACAAATAGAATTTAGCATTACATAAAAAACGTGGAAACTGACAAACATAATGATAATATTTACCGGATTCAGTTACCATTACGTATAATAATACCCTTACAGTCCTGTCTAAAGTAATCATCACGAGATTCATTACCCAAGTCACGTGGATCTACAGGTGGTAATATATTATCATTGTGAGGAAGAATTACAGTATTGAATCCTCATTGACATCATCGTACAGATCTCTATAATTCTTGGGAGGTGTCATCAGGACAATAGACATCTTTTTATCCAGCTGGTCTACTATATAAAACACCTATCGTGCTTGTGAGGCCAATATGAACGGATCATCCTTGTGGCCTAATCTGTTAAGTTCGACCAACGTGTAACCCATGCCATCTTGTTTGACACCATTTCTATTGTCAACCCAGTCGCACATGAAAAGAGGAATTTTCCTACTATGATAATCAAGTACCCATATCTCTCGTAGAACCCCATAATAAAAGTTGTTTCCATAGGTTACTACTTCTTTAGAAATGTGCATCTCAGTTGCCTCAACACAAACCCCACTGTTCTGGTGAATTCTGCCATCACGGATTTTTGTACGAAATGTATAGCCATTGATGTCATATACATCGTATTTGTTCACGATTCTGCGTGCTCCATGTGAGATCCACTTCACTGTTTCTGATACACTTTCTTGGGAGATCGATAACTCGCTTTCAACCTAAATTACACAATAACAAGGATGAGATTCATCTTGCAGCAATTACAATTGAGAAAAAACTAAGATCATGTTGATTTAAATATTACCTTGTTGCGTAACCAGTGACCAAACGTTGTGCTATGCTCTTTCTCCAGCCATGCTTGTCGTTTACCAGGATGCTTGTTTTTCAAAAATGTCATGTGTTGCCTGCAAGTACAAAAATGAGTATCAAATATGATCCTACTGTTAAATAAAACAAAAACACAAATAAACATGTTCAGTAGGAGTCCTTACTCGATATACGGCACAACTTCAGGCGTATTTTGCAATACATAGAAATGTGCTTTCATGTAGAGATCTTGAGAAACTTCAACTGGTTTACCAGCTGACAAGGGAATTCCCTCTCCATTACCATTTTCAGATGTGTTGTGCTGGTGTTCTGGAATATCAATAGAGGTCATGCATTTTTTGTATTCGTTGAAGAACGCAATTGTTTCTTCTGCAATATGCTCCTCAGCAATGCATCCTTCTGGGTAAGCTTTGTTCCGCACATGCCCTTTAATAACTTTCATCATCCTCTCAAAGGGATACATCCACCGAAAGCATATTGGGCCACATAATTTTACCTCTCTAACAAGGTGCACAATTAGATGAAGCATAACATCAAGAAAGGATGAGGTAAAGTATTTCTCCATCAAGCACAGTGTAACACAAAGCTCCTCATGCAATTTATCGAGTTCTTCTACATTGATTTCTTTGCTACATATTGATTTGAAAAAAAAAACAAAGCCTGATAATAGCATATCTTGTGGGTTCAGGCATGATAGACCGTATTGCAATTGGCAAGAACTGTTGCATAAGCATATGGTAATCATGTGAAGTTAGGACAATATTTATACAAGGGCTTCTCCGCATCTGCAAGTAGTTCTTGAAACTTGTCAATGTCATCTATAAAATTGTCTTCCATAGCTTTTACCATTTCTATTGTTTCTGCAGCATCTGTGGGAAATTTTACTGCATCAAATTGGTTGGAAGTTGTTGGCTTGTCTTTCTCTCCATGTTTAATCCACCTTGTATAATTCCGATCGAATCCCTTAACGAGTAAGTGGTAATGGACCTCATCCACAGAAAGAGAGCAGTGGTTTAAACAGGTTACACATGGACATGGAATAGTTTTCGTTGACGTCATCTTCAAATTAGAAACCGCAAAATTGATAAATGCTACAACTCCATCCATATATGGTTCACTGTTTCTATCGGTTAACATCCAAGACTTATCCATAACTACAGCTTTAATACATATAAACTAAAGTAATTACGAGCATATTACAGCATAATTACAGCAATTACGAGCATATATTAAAGCATAACATTCAGAAATTAGCATGTATTTAACACATGACTTACTAGGAGAGAGGAGCAGGAGTGATTAAGAGTAGAAGGGTGTGAAGCCTAATGAACTTAGGGACAGAATTAGGGATGAAATCGTTGTGGATGAAATCGTTATGGATGAAATGAGAAGCGGCCAATTGAGTAGCAGTGGTTTGAATCCGATACTGTGGTTTCCAATTGAGAGAATGAACTTTCCATTTATGTATTTGACCACCATTTACTCGCTCTGGACTGTACTTGTTTAAGGCCCAATTAGAATAGTGTTGGGCAATTATTAGAATATTGTTGGCCCAAATAGAATAGTGTTGGCCCAAATAGAATTGATAATCGATCCCGAGAGTGGAAATAATTTTTTTAAATTCAATTTTTGACGATCCAACCGTACGGATGTTAACAGATGCGCATTGTGATGTTGGGGAAAAATAATCGAAAAATCAGGAATTTATCTTGTACGGCGTTTTTACAAGGATCTGGCCAAAGTACTACTCCGAGAAACGAGAATCGATCCCGAGAGTGGAAATAATTTTTTTAAATTCAATTTTTGACGATCCAACCGTACGGATGTTAACAGATACGCATTGTGATGTTGAGGAAATATAATCGAAAAATCAGGAATTTATCTTGTACGGCGTTTTTACAAGGATCTGGCCAAAGTACTACTCCGAGAAACGAGAATCGATCCCGAGAGTGGAAATAATTTTTTTAAATTCAATTTTTAACGATCCAACCGTACAGATGTTAACAGATGCACATTGTGATGTTGGGGAAAAATAATCGAAAAATCAGGAATTTATCTTGTACGGCGTTTTTATAAGGATCTGGCCAAAGTACTACTCCGAGAAACGAGAATCGATCCCGAGAGTGGAAATAATTTTTTTAAATTCAATTTTTGACGATCCAACCGTACGGATGTTAACAGATACGCATTGTGATGTTGGGGAAAAATAATCGAAAAATCAGGAATTTATCTTGTACGGCGTTTTTACAAGGATCTGGCCAAAGTACTACTCCGAGAAACGAGAATCGATCCAGTGGAAATAATTTTTTTAAATTCAATTTTTGACGATCCAACCATACGGATGTTAACAGATGCGCATTGTGATGTTGGGGAAAAATAATTGAAAAATCAGGAATTTATCTTGTACGGCGTTTTTACAAGGATCTGACCAAAGTACTACTCCGAGAAACGAGAATCGATCCCGAGAGTGGAAATAATTTTTTTAAATTCATTTTTTGACGATCCAACCATACGGATGTTAACAGATACGCATTGTGATGTTGGGGAAAAATAATCGAAAAATTAGGAATTTATCTTGTACGGCGTTTTTACAAGGATCTAGCCAAAGTACTACTCTGAGAAACGAGAATCGATCCCGAGAGTGGAAATAATTTTTTTAAATTCAATTTTTGATGATCCAACCGTACGGATGTTAACAGATGCGCATTGTGATGTTGGGGAAAAATAATCGAAAAATCAGGAATTTATCTTGTACGGCGTTTTTACAAGGATTTTGCCAAAGTACTACTCCGAGAAACGAGAATCGATCCCGAGAGTGGAAATAATTTTTTTAAATTCAATTTTTGACGATCCAACCGTACGGATGTTAACAGATACGCATTGTGATGTTGAGGAAAAATAATCGAAAAATCAGGAATTTATCTTGTACGGCGTTTTTACAAGGATCTGGCCAAAGTACTACTCCGAGAAACGAGAATCGATCCCGAGAGTGGAAATAATTTTTTTAAATTCAATTTTTGACGATCCAATCGTACGGATGTTAACAAATACGCATTGTGATGTTGGGGAAAAATAATCGAAAAATCAGGAATTTATCTTGTACGGCGTTTTTACAAGGAATTTATCGTAATAATAATTTATCTTGTACGACGTTTCAATCGAAAAAGCGAAAAATAATTCTTAATTTTAATAATAAATTCATTCACCTTAATTAATTTTAATGAAATAAAGAATTACAAATATTAATCTCAAAAATACAATAAATATCATGATATATAATTTTTTATATTAATGATACAACACATATACCGATATACTGATATTTATTTTGCAACTTGTCCGAAAATTGTGAAACAGTTACAGATCCGTGGCGGCTTAACTTTCCCAAAAAACTCAAACTTCCCCCCACTTCACTTTCAACATCGCTTAACCCTCAATTCACTTTCAAATTCTTCCTCAATTCACTTTCAAATTCTCCCTCTCTGTGCACCATAATCTCCCCACAACTTTCAATCGGTGAAATTAGGTTACACCGTCGGTGAAATCTGGTGACCCAATCTGGTTTATGTTCTTGAAATTAGGGTTTTTCCAAAGGCGTTTAAATCACCTTGCTTATCGCAGGTAAACCATTCTTTCCACAGACTATTTGAGTGAGTGTATGTTTGAGAATAATATATATGGTTGGAGAGATTGCATGTTTGAGTTGTATTTTAGATCGAGATTGAGACTATTTAACTTGTAATTATTTGACACTTCCATCCCTTTTCTATGATACACTCTGCGTGGGTATACTTATTTCAGTTACTTGAGTAATATTTGTGTTATTTTTGTTATATGAGTTACTCTGTGTGGATACTTTTGCTTTAATATTGATGTATTAATAGCTGACATTGTTGTGCTTTTGTCTGCAGCTAATTTGAGTACCATGGGAAAGAGGTACAGGTTGGTTGTTTACTATGGGGGTGAGTTCATGACATGTGTTAAGTGGCAATACACCAGTCCTAAGTCAAAGGTGTTCGAAGGAATGGAAGTCTACAACATGACCGTTAAACAAGTTAGGGATTTGGTAGCGGATGTAGTTTCGGATGATGATAAGCTTTATTTCATGAAAGATGGGGTGACCCCGGATAATGGATATGGTTTATTGCTTCGAGACAGTGACTTAAAAGAGTTGGCTATTGCTTCTATGTTGACTGGAGTCTGCAAGATTCATGTCTTCCATTCCTGGTCCACAGCTACTGCACCAGTTTGCGTTGAAGAAGAATACCTAGGTAGACTCATTTTTGACTTCTCATATTTATTCATGTGTATGTTTATTGAACAGATCAATCCCGTAATTGCTAAGGGTTCTTGTACTGGTTGTAGGTGTGGAAAAGGAGGAATTTGAGGAACAATATTCAACGGAAGAGTGTAGCGAAGAAGAAGAAAGCACAGAAGGAGAAGACGAAGGAGAAAGCGCAGAAGAAGAAGACGGCGCAGAAAAAGAATGCAAACAGGTGCAACAAAAGAATGATGTCAAAGCTAAGAGGGGGCTAACCAGGTTGCCGAAGATGCATACCAGGTTTACACTACACCACAAATGGTCTATGGCAACACCAAAAAAAAGTGTTAAAAATGCTGAAAAATGTTACCATAAGATTTAAGGCAACACTTTTGTCAATTTTGCAGGTGTTGGGAATTTGCATGTGGGCTTAGAGGTTAATCCAACATATTTTGTCAAAACTATGGCAACATCAACGTGATGTTGCCTTAGGCACTTATGCCAACATTTCATGCAAAATAGCAACACTTTTTCCGGTGTTGGCATAAAGTCTATGGCAACACTGTCTACTCAACACCAACACCTTTGCGATGTTGCCATATAGCCTATTCCAACATCTTTATCCCTCTACAGCAACATCGACTGATATAACAGTTCACATTTTTGCCAACATCCTAACATGTTATAGTAACACTTTTTAGTTTACATTGTTCAAGTTTTAGCAACATTTTTATAGGCTATGGCAACATCTTTAATAATAATTTTGTAAAATCTTGGTTCCTAAAATGAAACATCCTAATATAAAATATAATTCATTCTACATATCAAGCAAGCCGGTTAATAGAATACAACCTCAATATATATAAATAATTTCCAACACAAATTTTCAATAATGCTTAAACCAACTATTACATAAACAATTCTTCATAATGTCTCAAAAGATTTTATAACTACTTAATAAGACATTATCATTAAGGAGTATCATTGTCGGCTCCATTTGCATCACCGTTGTTAGGTGGCTCCAAAATCTAACTGCAAAGAACTAACCATGGCTCCAAAATATACACTTGGTTGGTAATTACAAACTCTGGTGGAAAAAGACATGAGGTTGAATTTGACTCACTTGGTAGGTTAATGGGGGAATACAGATCAGAATTTACGAGCTTTTTGGGAGACACGGTCAGGGAGCATGTGGGCTTAAGATGGTTAACATGGAAGGAGGTGCCAAAAGAAGTGAAGGCTAAGCTGTGGGATCAAGCAACGGTAAATCAGCTACTCTAAATATATTTTACATTTTCAATATGAAACACTATTGTTTAACTTATCTGCTTGCCTTATATGTGTATTAACACCATGTATTATATATTGCAGCGTTATTTTGATATAGAATTTTGTCATCGAAAGTTTGTAATGACTCGGCTTGGTGGGCTGCTTCGCAATTTCAGAAGAAAGATGTATGCAGGATTCATACAACCTAACCTGAAAAAACCAGCAAAACTTGTAAAAGTTCCCAGGCTGTATAGTACACTGGTAGAGCAAGCTGATTGGGATAGGTTCGTAGCCCACACGCAAACGGATAAATTCAAGGTTGTAATACTTTAATATACGGATCATCGTTTGAATTAACGTATTTTTCCAATGCACTTTGCTGAAATAATTCTTTTGACTATTGAAAGGATGTCTCCAAAACTACGAAAATAGCGCGATCACGGTCCCGTTTTGATCATCGCTTGGGACGAGGAGGATACCCCGTCTCAAAGAAAAATTGGTAATTCAGATGTGTTTTTTTTGTGTTACTAGTGATTATTTTGGTTTTTCCCTGTCTGATTGTGTCATCGTTGCATTATGCAAGGTTTCAAAAAAACAAATTGCAGTTGATGACGTCCCCACCCGTGCTTTTATGTAGAGGAAGGGGAGGGAAAACAAAAATGGAGAGTTGGTAGATCCTAAAGTGAAGAAAATGGCAGATTATTTAGTAGGTTTAAATATGAGACTTAGTATATCCTAAAGTGAAGAACATGTCCTTGTTACTAATTTTCTCCACTTTTTTCTTTACAGATGGATATTGAAGCACAGATAAAGGACGGAACAATCAAGATTGGGCCGGACGAGGATGCCCTTACAGTGGTTTTTGGTAGGGAGCAGGGTTCATACTTGCGAGGTGTTGGTTGTGGAGTCACTCCCAGTACGTACTGGCATTGTCCTCGGCAAAGGACATCAGGAAAAGATAAAATCAAGATTCTGGAGCTTCAATTGGAAAATGAGAAACTTTTGCGTGAGAAGAAGGATGAAGAACTGAAGAACCTGTCGTTGCAGATGGAGGCAATGAACAATAAACTGAATAAAGTCATGGCTCAATTGGATTCGCAAGGACTGCTTTCAGCAACAAAACAAGATGTAAGCACTACGTAAATTGTTGGAGTTTTTTGTGTTTGAATTTAGTTATCTTGTGTTTATATTCCAAAACATAGTTTACAAAACTTGTGTTATCGCTTGACTTTCCCATTTGACGTTACATTTGAAACTCCTAAGTTTTGATGATAACAAACAGCAAGCCATTTGGCTTGATTTCAGATATAAAACAGCTTGCCATATGTATATGTGCTAACTTGGTTTTGCAGGAAAACAGCCTACTGATTATATTATCAGTTTAAGTCAGACAGCAAGCCATTTTATGCAAATGGCGTACCAGCTACACAAACAGCTCGCTGGTTTCTTCATGGACAGTTTTGCCGAATATAAAGGAATTCAAAGAACATCAAGTGGAATCTTTATTAGGGTTATATGTATGGGTCCTCTGATTATATATGTCTATATTATCTCCCATACCTCAATCATGCATGAAGACAAACAATATTCATTATGTTTATTTTAGAAAAGTAAAGATTCTACTTTTCATTAACTTAAACATACTCTTGTCTTCCACTCAAATTCTCATATGATACATATCATTATCATATGTTTCTTATCATACATATTCTCTACACCTCTTGCTATACACGTTCTCACCATTTCTTCTTCAAAGTCTTCTCCACGTGATTTCTATACCATATGCTCTTTGCCATACTCAGTCCTTACAACTTCTGCAACACACGTGAACATCACTTCTTCTTCATTGCTTAAACACATCACATGGGACACATATTCCCTGCATGTTTCTATCTCCATACACGCAGCTTTGCAGAGAATCAAACACCCCATTTCTGAAAAGAAACTCTCCATTACCAACGGCTTGAATTCATACCGTTGGAGCTCAGAAATTAATATCTTCACTTGTTTTCTCTCGCCTATAAAAGAACTGATATCATTCAGTTTTTATCAACGATACAGTGCAGAAAATTAAAGAGCCTTACAAAAACTCAAAGCTTTCATTGCAATATTATCAAAACCTTCAAACCCATTACAGTCGTATATATATCTATATATTCAGAGGGTCATAGGTTGAGTTGTATCATTCAAACTTGTATTGTTCAGATTGTATTTATTTGTTGCTGTACAAACGTTGGCTTAGTGTGTTAGGGTGAGTCGAGCTAGACTAGAGAAGTAAGCTTGGGAAGTGTTACTTAGAAAGTTAGTTCAGCACAGGAACAGCAAGCCATTTGTAAGCAACAGGGTATAAGGGAGATATATTGTTGTATCTTGTAATCGGATTATAGTTGATCAATAATATATTCTCTTACCAAGTTTGGTAAGGGACCAGGACGTAGACCATAGGGGTTTAGGGGTCGAACCTGGCTAAAAGATTGTGTGTCCTATTTTACTTACTGTTTATTTCATTCTGCATTGCATATTAAACTTAAACAGCGTGCCATTTGTAAACTGTGTTATTACAAACAGCAAGCTGTTTTCGGTATTTTTCAAAACAGTTCATAAATAAGCATTGTTATTCATAAACACCTATTCACCCCCCCTCTAGGTGTTATTTTCAATTGGTATCAGAGAGAGGTATACTAATATTTCTGTAACAGGAAGGTATCGATCATGGGTGAACAATATATCGAAGCTAAATCAGATTATAGAGCTCCTCTCCTCACTGGATCAGAAAATTACAACTGGTGGAAATGTAGAATGGAAACATTCTTGTCCAAAAGACCTCTGGTATTAAGAGTGGTGCAGAAAGGAGACTTCGAATTTCTGGATGACAAGAACAATCCAAAAGATGTTGATGATCTTACCCCGGATGAGATTATCAAATGTGGTTACAATGGAGAAGCTAGAAATTCTATAATGAATGCATTAGACCAAGCTGAGTATGATAAAGTTTCTTCTCTAAAGACAGCAAAGGAAATGTGGGATGCTTTGGAAACCTACCATGAAGGTTCAACAACTTTGAGAAAGGTGAAGCTAAGCAAACTAATGAACGACTTTGGAAACTTCAAGCTCAAGGAAGATGAAACTATCAAGGAAGGCCAAGCAAGGTTCCAGGTTACTATAAACTCCTTAAAGAGACTTGGAAAAGATATTCCACAGGATGAAATTAACATGAAAGTGTTAAGTGCTGTACCATTTATTTATGAGGCTAAGGTCACGGCTTTGGAATCATCCTCAACAATCGACACCATGGATCATCTAGCTGTTTTTGCTGAGCTAGAACAATTTGAAAGTAAAATAAATAAAAGTCAGATTGAAGGTGCTAGGGTTCCTCTAGCCAAAATGAAGAATTTGGCTCTTCAGTCCACAAACAGCAAGCCAGCCACTGCATCCAGCAAGCTGACAGATTCTGATGAAGAATCTGATGAAGAAATGGCACTCATTTCTCAAAAAATCAAGAGACTGATTGAGAAGAAAAATAGAATGAAAAAGGAAAGAGCAAATTTCAACTTCAACAAGAAAACTAAGGAACAAAATTGCTTCGAATGTGGCAAGCCAGGCCATTTTAAAAGAGACTGTTTCAAGCTGAAGTCAAAACAGCCTGCTGGTTTCAAAGACAGAAGAAAAGCAAAGGCCTTACTGACTTGGAGTGACGATGACTCAGACTCCAGTGATGACTCAAGTGAAGACATGGTAAATTTGGCACTTGTAGGTCTAAATGATGAAGAAAACTCACAAGGATCCATAAAAGAAGGTCTTGTAGAAAGTGATTTTTCAGATTCGGAAGATGATGCAAGTGAGGTAAACTCAATTAATTCTGATCTATCTTCCTCTCCTTTTATTCTAGAAGAACTAACCATGCAGGTACCAAGTAATGTGTCTATTATTGAGTTCATGGAACTAAAGAATAAGAATAGCAAGCTGGAAAAGAAGAACAATCAGCTGAAGAATATTATTTCTGAATTAATGGCTGAGAAGGCTCCAGAATTAAATCATGATGATTTAATCACGGATTTAAAAGAAAAACTAGTTCAATTCGAAGGTGTCAACAAAGTAATTCTTCAAAGGAATGAAGCACTCATGAAGGAACTCAGAAACTTGAAGGCAGATATTGAAGCAAAAGATGAATGTATAAAATCATTCAAGCATAAAGAATCCAGCCAAGCCGAATCCTCAAAAACTACTGAAAAGAGAAAACAGCAAGCTGAACTTGTCAAACAGCAAGCTGAATTGATTTCTCTTCTAGAACAAGAAGTTAAAGACCTTCAGAAAGGAATGGAAACATTTGTTCAAGGTGAAGACAGTTTAAAGGCAATGATGAAAAAGGCGAATGTTCCCTTGGTCAGAGAAGGAGTTGGCATGAAGTCAAACAACAAACTTGATGCACTCAAATATGATGGAAGAAATGGCATACCATACAACTATGCCATGCCATGGAAGATATGCAACAAGTGTGGAGGAAAAGGCCATCTAGAAAAACACTGTGTAGTTCAAGTAAACCCCAAAGGGAAAACAGCTTACCAGAAGAGGCCAGTCAGAAGACAAACAGCACGCTGGAATGCTCCTGACAGAAGACAAACAGCCTACCAACAGTCATCAAAAGTGATCCAAATGTGGATCAAGAAAGCTGATTTGAATGTGTTATATATCCTTGCTACTAACCAACTTGGACCCAATCCTATATGGGTTCCAAAACATTAAATTGGTATTTGTTTGTTTTGTAGATATGTCTTGCCGCTAAAGTAAAGTCAAATCAATGGATTTTGGATAGCGGATGCACTCGACATATGTGTGGAGACAAATCTCAGTTTATGCAGCTCAAAATGAAGAAAGGAGGAAAAGTTACCATTGGCAATAGCAAGACACTTCGAATTCTTGGTATTGGTTCCATTGGCAATAGTAATATTTCGATTAAAAATGTTCAATATGTCAAAGGGCTTTCATATAACCTACTTAGTGTCACTCAATTATTTGATGATGGACATTTTGTTAAATTTGGCATAGATAAAACTGTTATTACTATTGGTGCTAACAAAATCCCCCTAGTTGCTAGAAGGGAAGGAAATATATATGTATTAGATTTCGAAATGCAGGAAACAGCATGCTGTTTGGCTGCAATCGACAATGATCCATATATTTGGCATAGGAGGTTGGGACATGCACACATGGACCTGCTTAACAAGCTATCAAGCAAGAATCTGGTCAGAGGTCTACCAAAACTGAAATATTCTAAGATTGAAGTATGTTCAGCATGCCAATTGGGGAAACAAATTCGAAGTACTCACAAAGCAAAGAAAATGGTATCTACTTCTAAACCTTTAGAGCTTCTGCACTTGGACTTATTTGGTCCTGAAGCTTATAAAAGTATTGGAGGTAAACAATATGGTTTTGTAATTGTAGATGATTTTTCTAGATTTACTTGGGTACTGTTCCTTCGTACTAAAGATTGTGCTTTTGATGAATTTGAGAAACTGATTAAATTACTTGAGAACAAGCATGATACAAGACTTGTAGGTATAAGAAGTGATAGAGGAGGTGAATTCGTCAATGAGAAATTCATTACATATTGTGAACAAAGAGGAATCTCCCATGAATTTTCTGCCCCAAGGACTCCACAGCAAAATGGAGTGGTGGAAAGGAAGAATAGGTCACTTCAAGAAACAGCAAGGACTCTACTGCAAGAAAGCAAGCTGCCTAGGAGTTTTTGGGCCGAAGCTGTAAATACAGCATGCTATTTGTTAAACAGAATTATAATCAGGCCAATTTTGGATAAAACTCCATATCAATTGTTAAGAAACAAGAAGCCTAATATCAGTTACTTCAAGATTTTTGGCTCCAAGTGTTTTGTGCTCAAGACAATTGGTAAAGATGGTAAATTCGATGCTAAATCCTATGAGGCTATATTTCTTGGTTATTCTTTAACAAGTAGAGCTTATAGAGTTTACAATGTTAATAAACATATTGTTGAAGAATCTATTGATGTTACTTTTCAAGAACCTAACAATGATCTACCAAGAGATGAGGAAGATTTTGCAGGACAGCAAGCTGGAAGTGAAAATCAGCAAGCTGGAAGTGAAAATCAGCAAACTGGCAGTGCAAATCAGCAAGAGGAAAGTTCAGAACAGCAAACTGAAGATGAAGATGAAGAAGAAAGTCAGCAAGTCAAGGATGATGTAGACAATAACAATCAGCATGCTGAAAGTTCAAAACAGCAAGCTGAAATAGAAAATACAATCTCCAGAATTGCAAAAATGTCTTTGGGAGGCCCTAGAGGATCAAGGACTCCTGAGAAACTACCTATTTATGATGAAAAAGATCAGTCACCTCGAGAAAAGATAAGAAGGAAAACTCATGAAGAAATAGCTCAACATTCTTTACCAAGGGCAACAAGAACGGTTAAGAATCATCCTCCGGAGTTAGTCATTGGTAACATTACTGATGGAATTACTACAAGAAGAGGAAAGGCAAATTATTGTGCTCATGCAGCCTTCCTAGCTCAAGAAGAACCCAAAAATATCAATGAAGCCTTAGAAGATGAAAATTGGATCATGGCTATGCAAGAAGAATTAAATCATTTCGAAAGATGTGAAGTATGGGAACTTGTCAAACCACCAGAAGATGCTTCAATCATTGGAACAAAATGGGTGTTTAAGAACAAAGTTGATGAATTTGGCACCGTTACTCGAAATAAAGCAAGGCTTGTGGCTCAAGGATATAATCAACAAGAAGGCATTGACTTTGATCAAACTTATGCTCCTGTTGCTCGTTTGGAATCAATAAGGATGCTTCTTGCCTATGCATGTTTCAAGAAATTCAAGCTATATCAAATGGACGTAAAGAGCGCATTCCTAAATGGCTTGCTGGAAGAGGAAGTTTATGTAAAACAGCCTCCTGGATTCGAACATGAACAGTATCCAGACTATGTGTTCAAGCTAAAGAAGGCTCTTTATGGTTTAAAGCAGGCTCCAAGGGCTTGGTACAAAAGGCTTAGTAAATTTCTCATCAAAAATGGTTTTATTCGAGGTAAAATCGATCCCACATTATTTATTAAGCAAGATGGTAAAGATATTCTTATTGTACAAATATATGTGGATGATATTATTTTTGGAGCTACTAATGAATCTATGTGTAAGTGGTTTTCTAAGTGTATGCATAGTGAGTTCGAAATGAGCATGATGGGTGAGCTCAACTATTTCTTGGGTCTTCAAATCAAGCAATCTAAGGATGGAATTTTTATACATCAATCCAAGTACACAAAGAATCTACTCAAGAGATTCGGTTATGAAGATGTTAAATCAAAATCAACTCCTATGATGCAAAACAGCAAGCTGTTTGCAGATGAAAATGGTAAGGCTATTGATATCAAAAGGTATCGAGGTATGATTGGAAGCCTACTGTATTTAACTGCTTCTAGACCTGACATAATGTATAGTGTATGTGTTTGTGCAAGGTTTCAATCAAACCCTAAAGAATCTCACTTAAATGCCATTAAAAGAATATTTCGATATTTAAGTGGTACCATTTCTCTTGGTTTGTTCTATCCTATCACAAATACTTTTGATCTTGTTGGGTATAGTGATGCAGATTATGCAGGTTGCCTAATTGATAGAAAAAGCACTAGTGGTGTTTGTACATTTCTTGGACAAAGCCTAGTGTCTTGGCAATGCAAGAAACAAACTTCGGTTGCTTTATCCACTGCAGAAGGGGAGTATCTAGCAGCTGGGAGCTGTTGTTCTCAACTTCTATGGATGATTCAAACTCTAAGGGACTTTGATATCAAGTGTAGAAAAGTTCCAATCAACTGTGACAACACTAGCACCATTACCATTTCTAAAAATCCGGTGAATCACTCAAGAACGAAGCATATTGATGTTCGACACCATTTCTTGAGAGATAATGTTGCTAAGGGCAAGATAGAGTTGGTTTTTGTTCCAACTGAATTCCAACTAGCCGATATTTTCACAAAGCCTCTTGCCGAAGAGAGATTTTCAGTCATTCGAATGCAACTTGGTATGTGTTCTATGTAAAACAGCGTGCTGGAAGTTGAGTACTGGACAGGTTAGCTTACCATTTGTTCCAGTTACATATTATTCATGGCATACTGTTTATGATTCCATCTCTGGCTTACCATTTGTGTGAAAGTAAATATCATATGAATTTATGTGTTCAAAATTGATAATATATGCTACATGATTATATGGTGTTAAAATTGTTTTGAATTCTAGAAAATTTCCTTCATCTGCTAGAAATAGGAATTTATTGGATTTTTGTTTTTCTTGTTTGTTTCTATCTTAATATTATTTTCCATATAATTCTATCTGATTATGTTATAATTAAATATTTAGTTTTTAAAATCTAAATATTCTCCCCTAAAAATTATCAAAAAGAAAAAGAGGGTCGAGTCGGTTCAGTTCATTTTCTATCTCAATCAAAACACTCTCAAGCGGCGACTAGGGTTTTCTTCAAGCGGCGATTTTCTTTGGGTTTCATCTCTCTGTCAATCATCATGACTCGAACCAGGAAATCAGGCCTCATTGCAAACACACCCTCATCGAAGAAGGAAAAAGTATTGGTTGAATTGGATAATGTTGCTCACATCAGCGGCGATGAAGTCTCTCAGACTCCGGAGTCGAAGAGGTTGAAGGGCACTCCTCTTTTCGCCAGCCCTGAGTTCGAATCACGGTTCTCTACCATGGAGTTGGGGACTCGCAATCTCATCACTGCTCCTCTTCTCGACAGTAAGATTATTGATCCCCTTACTGATGTTGGTATTATTAAGTTATTTGAAGATGTTGGAATCGATTCATTTATCATCAACCTACCTAAAGTGTATTACCCTGACCTTGTTAGAGAATACTATGCTAATCTCCATTCTGATAAATTTGGTAATATTTGTTCTACTGTGAATGGAAAGAAAATTCAATTCAACACATCACTGTTTAGCTCCATTCTAGATGTTGATTATGAATCCGAACTTGATGTGTATACGGCTCAAACTGCTTTGGAATTCCCTGATTTTTCTGTCAAGGATCAACTCTCTATCTTAATTGGTTCTGACTTGGTAGGGGAGTTTGCACCTCCCAGTACCACTGAAGTTACCCCTTTGGCTCATTTAATTTTTAAGCTTGTTCGTTCTCACATCTGTCCTAGACTGGGGAACAAGTCAAATTTCACTAATCAGGATGTGGTGTTGGTTGCCATGATTCTAGCTGGTAGGAAGTTTGATTTATCATCTCTGATCATGAAAAAAATGCTTAGCACTCTTGATAAGACATCCACTGGAATCCCCTATGCTCAGGTTCTTACTAAGGTGTTTTCAACCTTTAGGATAGATGTCAAGAAAGCCCTGAAAATCAATGTCAAGGAAGTCTTTGATCTTAAGACTTTAACTCAGAACAATATCCAGTTTATGGATGGCTTAGTAACCAGAATTTTACCTCCACCCTCTTCTGTTGATCTTCCTGAAATTGGTGAACCATCCAACCCTACTCCTGCTACCTCTGAGTTTACCTCCACTGAAAGTGTCTCTGAGCTTAAGAAGGAAATGCAAGCAGTCAAGCAGGCTCTTAAAGTGATATCTTGTGACTGTCAAACTATTAAGACTGTTATGAAGGGGTTTCACAAAGATTTGAAATTTGTGAGGGACTTTTTGCTCAAGCCAGCTGGAACCACATCTGCCTCTCATTCTGCAGTCGACACTGATTTGGGGCTTGAAAAATTGGCTCAAGCTGCTGCTAAGGAAGCCCCTGAAGAAGAGGAAGGTGGCACAGATAAGGAAGGAGATGGAGACTTTCATGTTGCTCCCAGGACTGCACCATCAGAATCTTAGTCTTTTTTGATGAATTAAGGGGGAGAATAATTTGGAGAATTTGTCTGAACTTGTGTCTGAACTTGTGAACTTGGTTGAACTTGTTTTCTTTGATCACTTTTATTTCTCGGTCTTTAAAAACCTTGTCCTGTCAGTATGGTTGGTTTTATGTTGAACTTATTTTGATGGCATCTACTATGACTTGGTTGAATATTTGCTGGATAATGATCTCTATGCTTAAATGCTTAAAGTGTTATATGGGTTGCCAACATTAATTGAACTGTTTTATATCTAACACTTTGAGATGCAGGAATTTAGGGGGAGTTTTTAATAATTCTCCTAAATTAGTTGTAATCATCAAAAAGGGGGAGATTGAAACTCCTAAGTTTTGATGATAACAAACAGCAAGCCATTTGGCTTGATTTCAGATATAAAACAGCTTGCCATATGTATATGTGCTAACTTGGTTTTGCAGGAAAACAGCCTACTGATTATATTATCAGTTTAAGTCAGACAGCAAGCCATTTTATGCAAATGGCGTACCAGCTACACAAACAGCTCGCTGGTTTCTTCCTGGACAGTTTTGCCGAATATAAAGGAATTCAAAGAACATCAAGTGGAATCTTTATTAGGGTTATATGTATGGGTCCTCTGATTATATATGTCTATATTAACTCCCATACCTCAATCATGCATGAAGACAAACAATATTCATTATGTTTATTTTAGAAAAGTAAAGATTCTACTTTTCATTAACTTAAACATACTCTTGTCTTCCACTCAAATTCTCATATGATACATATCATTATCATATGTTTCTTATCATACATATTCTCTACACCTCTTGCTATACACGTTCTCACCATTTCTTCTTCAAAGTCTTCTCCACGTGATTTCTATACCATATGCTCTTTGCCATACTCAGTCCTTACAACTTCTGCAACACACGTGAACATCACTTCTTCTTCATTGCTTAAACACATCACATGGGACACATATTCCCTGCATGTTTCTATCTCCATACACGCAGCTTTGCAGAGAATCAAACACCCCATTTCTGAAAAGAAACTCTCCATTACCAACGGCTTGAATTCATACCGTTGGAGCTCAGAAATTAATATCTTCACTTGTTTTCTCTCGCCTATAAAAGAACTGATATCATTCAATTTTTATCAACGATACAGTGCAGAAAATTAAAGAGCCTTACAAAAACTCAAAGCTTTCATTGCAATATTATCAAAACCTTCAAACCCATTACAGTCGTATATATATCTATATATTCAGAGGGTCATAGGTTGAGTTGTATCATTCAAACTTGTATTGTTCAGATTGTATTTATTTGTTGCTGTACAAACGTTGGCTTAGTGTGTTAGGGTGAGTCGAGCTAGACTAGAGAAGTAAGCTTGGGAAGTGTTACTTAGAAAGTTAGTTCAGCACAGGAACAGCAAGCCATTTGTAAGCAACAGGGTATAAGGGAGATATATTGTTGTATCTTGTAATCGGATTATAGTTGATCAATAATATATTCTCTTACCAAGTTTGGTAAGGGACCAGGACGTAGACCATAGGGGTTTAGGGGTCGAACCTGGCTAAAAGATTGTGTGTCCTATTTTACTTACTGTTTATTTCATTCTGCATTGCATATTAAACTTAAACAGCGTGCCATTTGTAAACTGTGTTATTACAAACAGCAAGCTGTTTTCGGTATTTTTCAAAACAGTTCATAAATAAGCATTGTTATTCATAAACACCTATTCACCCCCCCTCTAGGTGTTATTTTCAACATTCTGTAGGGAACACCGATAAGTGGGAATGGTTTGAGGGACAACTACATTAATGTTACCATCCCAGCATCGAAAGAGTTTTTAACACCTGTAAGTATTGGCTAATTTAATTTCTTTTTAAATTTTTCTAAGTAATTGCTGATTTCTTGTCCAAATTTCTTAAATTGTAGGTTAAATCTGTGGAAAAGCAAGTGACTCCTACAGCCGACACATCCATAATGGCGCAAAAGGTGATCACCACCAGGAGGAAAGTTTATATATCTCCGCGTACCACTAAATCACAAGAAGATCCAACAATTGTGCACCAGGTATATATTTGTTAGTGTAGGTGCCCTAGAGGCAATATATTATTTATTTTGATAAACCTTTATGTCATTTGATTATTTAATAAATGTATTTATTATGACTTTAATTACTGCGATATATTTGTTAGCATAATAAATGTCCTTAGAATAATGATACACATTATATAGTTTAAGTATTTAACTTGAACTTGAGATTATATAATATATCATATTCTTAAAGGTCCCTAGTCGAGTATTATTATATAGGACAATAATAATACATAAATAGACTAGTATGTTGTTGACTGATAACCACATCTCATTGGTTATAAGTATGGAGATACTAAAGTCAAAACATAGGTACATGTAAGGGTACATGGCACTGGACAGACCCACCGTGATATTCTTCATGTTAATAAAGTCATAAGAAAGACTCACAGTGATAATGGTGTAATGATCCTTTGACTTGAGATCATTATATTTCTATACGAGATAATATACTTTGACTACATTAAAAGTTACCTTTGACCGGGTGATGATAAAAGTGGACATCGGGTATATTGTGAATCGTATGAGAAATATGAATGATAGATAAAGGATTTAACCCTCCTATCAGATAGGAGAGATATTATTGGCCTCTTGATTGAGTGAGACTATAAAATGCATGGCCGTGCTCAAATAGTGATTTGTTTTAATAGTCTACTCATGGATCAAGTAAACCCGGATTAAATTATGAAGAGGATGACATGAAACATGCCTCGAGTTTAATCTATAATATTTGGTTAAAGGGATTATATTACACGGGAACATTAATCACAAAAGGTTTTATCGAATCACGATTTAATTATTATTTAATTGGGTAGCAATGATGTATTACTAGATGCCGCTCATTGTTTATAATTTTATTAGAGAATAAAATTATTGCCAATTAAATGATAGCCTACAGGGTCACACACATAGAACATTTTAAGGAAGAATTAATTTAAATTATGAATTTAAATTAATTAAATGATTAGTTGTATTTTATTATATTAATTAAGTGGGACTTAATTAAGATATAATAAAATACAAATGAGATATGATTTTAATAATTAAGTATGACTTAATTATTATTTATTTAAATAATAGGATTTGATTCTATTATTTAATTAATCAAACTTGGGCTAGGTTTTTAGTTGGGCTTTTACCTTACACTATCATATAAATATATGATGATAGGTAAAGAAGGTAATTAATTTTGTACGACAAAAATAATCCCCAGCCGCTTGAACCAAAACCTAAAAAGAAGATCTCATATTTTCATTGGAGGCTAGTACCTCCCTTCCAATCAAGAATCGTTCTTGGAGTGTTCATGTGGATACCGTAGAGGAGGCTTCAAAGAGGAGCACTCAACGATCGTGAAAGCTTGGATCTCCATTAGACATACAATCGTAAAGCTTCTTTAAGGTAAATCATCAATCTCCGAATTAAATATCATGTTTTTGCATGGATCCTGCGGTAGGGTTTCGATAATTATTGTTTTTGTTTTAATTTTCCGCTGCGTTTGATGATCGAAACCCTTCAATGGCATCAGAGCTACTTGCAAAAACGTTTTAATTCGGTTATATGTTACAGTTTTGATATATATACGAGCATGTTTGATGATTGTCATGTATGATGCGTTGATTTTGATATATATATGTATAAACTGTATGTTAATGATGATTGGGATGATCATATGATGATCATATAATCTGTATGTATATTGATATATACATGATTTTTGTTTGTTCATGATATGGGGATTGTATACGATACGATTTCTGTATACGCTGCGCAGATCTGGTGAAACCTGTGTCCAGTGTCCGATTTTCGCAAACGATATGTGTTTTCTGACTGGAAACGAGCGTCTGAACAAAACGGATACCATAGGTATCACCGACTCGTCTGTAAGGCGTTTGACGCCGTTTAGTGCATGAAAAACGCGATTTATTGTTTTCAGAATTTGATTCTGATTTTCTGATTTTTGCGTTATATGATTTCTTTGATTGGATCATCTGAAATATGATATGGTATAACATGATTAGATAATATGACATGTTATTTAATTGTCACTTGAGCATGGTGGATGGTTATGGCCTTGAGACCCATAGGATAGAGGTTTTTGTTTATGGTTTGGTTTCTAAATACGACTTGCATGTCGTCATTCCTTGTAATGATTAAATCTCGAATGTAACTCGAGTTCTCCTTGTAAGTATATTAGTATAGTTGTTTTGTTTATGTAATGTACATGAATACATGAAGACAAGCAAGCAAGGAGGCGATCCAAAGAGGCATTGTAGCAGCAAAGAAGAAGACATGTAATAGTATAGTATTTTAAACCACCCATAGATTGTCCTTGATCCTTTCATTAGCTTGAAAGGATCATATAGGATAAAGGCCATAACCAATCACGTTTACATAATGCACTTACTTTACATATGATGTATGAATGTATGTGTAGGATACATAGAAATGCATGCTTTAATTAGATTAATCATGTATGAATGAATGTATTAGATACATCACCCATGCCATGCCTGCCTAATCAAGATAAAATCTGTAACGATTCAAGATTTTAAAATTAACAAACGATCATGAGATTCTTGTGTTTTTAAAATATGGATTTTAAAGCACGGAACTAAATATGGATTTTGATATCTAAAATTTAGGATTTTCTGTCAAAAGCGGATATGCGTATTCGTAAGGTTGATGGGTTTTAAGTGTGACCTTTGGTATCCTCCATCTACCTGGGAAATGAACAATTTAGGATGTCAATATGAAATATTTGGTTCAAGGAAAAATTGAGGATCTCTTTATGATGTGATCATGATCGTTATAATTTTTCTAAATCCCTTAACAAAATATTAAGTTTTAATCAGATGCTTTCCAATGAATGAACACTCATCGAATCCTAGATCGATAAGGGGAAGGGCTGTCAGTGGCAGGGGACTCCTATCTATCGTGGTAAGATGCGACGAATATAAACGGTTATATTTGGCCGTTGGATCATTGGGTCAAACTTAAATAATTCATCATAATAAGGTGAAAATAAACGGTTATATTCGACCATTATGAACTTAGAAGCATAGAGTTTGGTTAAAATCTATTAGATAGATTAGAACAATGGTTGTTCACCAAACTATCCAAGAATTATATATGATATAATTGACAATGGTTGTCTACCTAAATAATCATTTTTAAGGACTTCCAGTGGTTGACTTAAAACATGACGAAATATGGATCTTGGCTCACTAGAAAGAATTATGGGATATACTTTCCGAATTGATAGTAAGGGCTATTAATTTGATAAAAATAGTGGGAGATATATTATGAATATATCATAATCATTTGAACATAATAATTGATAACTCAGACAATCTAATGTTTATTTTGTGCTTTTAACATTGTAGATACTAAGAAATGGCAAACAACACAAACTCTCCATCCGTTCGATCAATCCTTGAGAAGGATAAACTGATAGGAGGAAATAACTTCCTAGACTGGTAGAGGAATTTGAAGATTGTCCTCAGGCAGGAGCGCAAGCTTCATGTCATTGACATCCCTCCGCCAGGTCCCCTTCTTGAGGGCGCTACTGTTGAGGAACGAGAGGCCCACACAAAGGATAAGAATGATGCAAATGATGTTGCATGTCTTATGTTGGCAACTATGAGTGCTGAGCTTCAAAGGCAGCATATGCATATGGATGCATACACTACCTATGAGCACTTGCAAATCATGTTTGCAAGCCAAACTCGTCAAGAAAGGATCAACACGAGTAAGTCATTTTTAATTGCAAACAAGGTGCAAGTGAACCAGCTGATAAGGGTGAATGTCACTACTGTAAGAAAACTGGTCACGGGAAAAGAAACTGTTCAGTTTACTTGGAGGATCTGAAGAAGAAGAAGGCTCAACAAGCTTCTACTTCAGGTATATATATTATAGAAGTCAATATGTCTACTTCTACATCTTGGGTATTGGATATTGGATGTGCTTCTCACATTTGTTTAAATGTGCGGGATCTGCAGAGAAGTAGGACATTGGCTAAGGGAGAAGTAGACCTACGAGTTGGCAATGGAGCAAAAGTTGCTGCTTTGGCTGTAGGCACTTATTATCTATCTTTGCCCTCTGGGCTTGTTTTAGAACTTGATAATTGTTTTACGTGCCTGCGATTTGCAGAAACATTATTTCGGTTTCTTGTTTGGACAAGAAAGGTTTTTCATTTATAATAAGGAACAACAGTTGTTCCTTTGCTTTGAATGATTTGACCTACGGTGTTGCACGTTTGTTTAATGGTTTATATGTTCTTGATTTAGATAATCCTGTCTATAACATAGAAAACAAACGACTTAAAATTAATGACTCAAATCATACATACCTCTGGCATTGTCGTCTAGGCTATATAAATGAGAAACGCATATCCAAATTACATAAAGATGGATACTAGGATAAATTTGATTTTGAATCATACCAAGAATGCGAATCTTGTTTGCTTGGTAAGATGACCAAAACCCCTTTCACTGGTAAGGGTCAAAGGGCCACTGAACGTCTGGAGCTTATACATAGTGATGTATGTGGCCCAATGCGTGTGATGGCTAGAGGAGGCTACTACTACTTCATAACATTTACTGATGATTACAGTAGATATGGATATGTAAATCTTATGAAAAATAAATCCGATTCTTTTGAAAAGTTCAAAGAATATAAGGCTGAAGTAGAGAAGCAAATTGGCGGAGGTGCAAGTATTAAGATCTTACGATCCGATCGTGGGGGTGAATACTTAAGCACTGAATTTAAAGAATATTTAAAAGAGTGTGGTATTGTATCACAACTCACTCCGCCAGGAACACCTCAATGGAATGGAGTTTCAGAGAGGAGAAATCGTACCCTGTTGGACATGGTGCGATTGATGATGAGTCATGCAGATCTTCCAATTAGTTTCTGGGGTCACGCTCTAGAAACAGCGGCTTTCACACTTAACCGTGTTCCTACTAAGAAGGTTCAAAAGACTCCATAGGAGATATGAGAGGAGAAACGGTCAGGCATGAACCTTATGAAAGTTTGGGGATGCAAGGCGTTTGTGAAACGTCAAGTATCAGATAAGCTTGGACCTAAATCCGAAGAGTGCATATTTATGGGATACCCTAAAGAAACAAAGGCGTATTATTTTTATAGTCCCTCTGAGCAGAAAGTGTTTATTGCTCGAGATGCTGTCTTTATGGAAAGAGATTTTGTTTCCAAAAGAAATAGTGGGAGAACTATAGATCTCGATGAAGATCGAGAACCGCAAAATAGCATTGAACCTGAAGTGGAACAGGAGCAGGATAATGCTCAAGAAACACAGGTTGTTCGTAGATCTGGTAGAATTCGCCATGAGCCAGAGAGATATGGATTTCTCTTGACTCAATGTGGTGATTTGATGCTCATAGATGAAGATGAGCCTCTCACATACCAAGATGCTATGAACAATCCAGACTCTAAGAGATGGCTAGAAGCCATGAAATCCGAGATGGATTCCATGTACGAAAACCAAGTATGGACTTTGGTTGATCCACCCGAAGGGGTAAAACCCATAGGGTGCAAATGGGTTTTCAAAAGGAAAACTGACGTGGATGGAAATGTTCAGACCTACAAAGCAAGGCTGGTTGCAAAAGGTTTCAAACAAATTCATGGTATTGACTATGATGAAACTTTCTCACCAGTGGCTATTGTCAAGTCCATAAGGATTTTGCTTGCAATTGCAGCATTCCATGATTATGAAATCTGGCAAATGGATGTCAAAACAGCCTTCCTTAATGGAAGCCTTGAAGAGGATGTGTACATCACACAACCTGAAGGTTTTGTCGATCCAAGGAATGTTGGCAAGGTATGTAAATTGCGTCGATCCATTTATGGATTGAAGCAAGCCTCTAGGAGATGGAATGTAACACCCCTAGATCCGGGGTCGGAGATCCAGGCTGTCACTATATCCTTAATTCCCATTTTGATAAACATTACTCTCAATCTTCCTTTTAGCATGCTGTGACCCCTCAGTCAAACATAACATTTACAGATTATAGGCTCAGAGACAAAATTAAAACGTTACTAAGTTATTACAACCATCTTGAAATAGATATTACAAACCCAAATTGTCATAATCTTAAAAGTTCAACTTAACAGGATTACCATCTAAGGCGGCATCTACAGCCACAATACGGTTTGGTTTTCAGAAGCTTACACAAGTCATGCTTGTAAATAAACCTAACCAACCTAAGCTGTAAACCTATCCAACTTAGTCTGCTCACCTGTGGTAATGCTACTGGGTGCGGCCTCGGCACCTGCCTCGTAAATAGTCTCCTATACTGCTGACCTTTTAGCACGCTTTTGCGGGGGGTCTGCCTTGTTCTTGCCATGCTTATCTGTTGTTGTGTGGTAGTATATATAAAAGAAAAGCAAGAGTGAGCAATATAGCTCAGCCATATAATAATTGTTTTCAAAGTACTTTTGTTAACGTAAACCATATGATATATCATATACTGATATTGTATCATCATTAAACATTTTCATTCTTTATCCAGAAATATAACGAAGAATTTCTGAGGTACTTTGAATAGTTCATCATTCTGTCAACACTATCGGTAATTGAGTACCTAGGCTTTCATTACAGTGTTGCAGTACAATTCCAATTGGAAGAATGGGATTATGCTGGAGCCTCTTCCACGATATCTGGTGATCAGCCAATATACCGTGCCTCTGCTTCTCTACTAGTAGAAGGACGACGTTCCCTTATCGGGTTGCACCCTGACCGCATATGGGCCTTATCATTTGGACTACGCTCGAAGGCGATGTCCCCTCTTCCTCCAATCCCTTAAAGAATTCTATGCATCGTAGGAACAGAATTTAATTCAGTTTCCCCCAAGCACAAAGCTTGACGACTGGTTTAATAATCATTACTAACTTTACTTCCATGAATAATTGAGGAAGTAACCCTAATGTGTGGGTTGACTTTAGTCAACAGATTTCGATTACTAAGAATCGCTTCATCAAACATAACTTGGGAGTTGGTCGAAGTTTTGAGTGTTTAGTCAAACCTGAGCCCCTCCTTACTAGGTAGGGTGCATTTCTTGTTGGTAGCGAAGGGAGAAAATAATTAATACTAGCTCCCAAAACCTTGGGTTCCCGAGTTTTGATAAGTTTGAGCAAGGTAGCGATACTTTTCGATGAGTGAAGCTATAGTCAGTGAAGAAATGGGAACCCGCTCTATTTTTAAATACTTTTTCGACGATCAGAAAATATTTAAAATAATTTTTAAAGTTTTAAATAACTTTTGAAATAAATAATATGATTTGTAAATCATCTTGGAATATTTAATAAATATTCAAATAATATTTATTAAATAAATAATAAGCTTAGAATATTTAATAAATATTTAAATAATATTTATTAAATAAATAAACCTTCAGACTATTCTCAATATGAAAATAATATTCAAATTATTAATAAATATTCAAATAATATTTATTAATATCATCAAAGGAATTTTAATCCGAAAATATCCAATTTATATTTATTGGAATATTTTAAAAATATACGTCATATAACCCTTCCGGTGACTTCCGGTTTTTATGACCTTATCCGGACGAAATATCTCCGACTCCCTTGTTAAGAAAAGGTATTATCATACTCTACTGGAAACTTGTAACACATCATCGTATACATATATATACAAGAGTCTATGCATACGTACATACTTAACAGGTTTATAAATCCCTGTAAACAACCATATATCATATGCTGATTCGCAAAAATACTAACAAACAGTTCATATCATTTATACCACAACAACAACAGTTTGAAAATACTTAAAATACAAGTTTCGAAAACTTGCCTGATAGTGTCGGAATAGTCTGGGCGCTGTCTCTAGTGTGATGATCTATAATAATCAATACGGTTCGGTTAGTTCGTTAAACGATCCCGTCAAATCGACTATTCACGTAAAGACACAACTTCGTAACGATACATCCTTATTATACGTTTGGCTTATTATAAGTCCATGATATCATTTAACCACTTTTGGATAATTATTGGTCTCGCAACGACTTTCGTTAAAGGTCATTTTCAATGAAACTAAAGTTTGTCTTAATTCGTCCCCTAAAAGGGTTTTTCACTTGCGCAACTATGATTCGAAAAATTTTATAAAATTGAAAAATAAACTTTTTCATGAAATTCTTTTTCTCACTTCTTCTTAACTGTCCAGAGGATTTTTCATCCAAATTTCATAATTAAGAACATCTTTTTGCTAGCTCAATTGTTGATCTAAATATAGCTTCTTTCTGCAGTGGTTTCTCATGCGCATTCTTGACTTAAACATTTCTATAAAATCGAAAATTAAGCCTTTTATCTTCAAATTTTTACAGGGATTTAACAACTGACTAAGTTACCCTCTGTAAAAATTTCATAATCACAGAACATTTTTAAAGGGCTCGTTTGACTTGGTAAAGTCAGTCCATCTTAACGATTCGTCCGTTTTAACCGGTTTCACTAAAACGAGCATATCTCATAAACTGTAAATCGTAATCACATGATCTTGGTGTCAAAACAAACTACAAAACAAGTCCTACTGGTTTATGGCCAAAAACCTTCCAAGAAAACACTTGTTTAATTCGGCATTATCTGCACAATTAAGGTGGGTGTGAGTGTTTTACCTTCCTTGGAGTCTTAACAACCTTAACCAAGCTTGACTTTCCTTAAAAACACCTTAGATAGCTTTAACAACCTTTATTCTTCAAGACCTAAACAACCAAGTTTAAAATTTTCGTAGTCAGCATTACCACTCTTGAAAGAACTGGAAAAACAAGGGTCTTACCTTGATTTTCTGGACGAGGCTTCTAAAGAGGAGTTGTAGAGTATCTCAATACCTTTCCAAAAACCTATAGAACATAAAATTTCATTGAGAAATGAGGGAGTTATGGCAGGTTGAAGTGGCTGCTCTGTTTTTGGCCGAAAATAGAGAAAATGGAGGGGGAGAGCTTTTGCTATCTTTTCTTATGTAATTGATAAAATGATATGTATAATTGATATATATCAATCATAATTCAGCACTTATCAATTACCCAAGGTAATCTCCAAAGTAATTTTGCAAAAGAAAGGTAATTGGCAATTTGTCACAAAAGTGGTATACAATGCTTGGTTTAAATAATCATGACTTGACTTATTTGATTAGCATCCAATGCTCCTTGCCTTGCATGGCTTGCATGGCTATTACATGATAAATTGCAGGTATATTACTCACCTATTAATCAACCAATGCTTACCATTTAATTCCATATGCAAGTTTAGAGATTTTCCTGTAAAAGCGTTTCGTCGCGTAGAAATTTCTTTCATCGTTCTTGAACATTTGCCTTTGAAATTCTTCTAATAAATTACATAATTCCTTGCCTTGGTATTTAACTTAGCTTAAAGATTTTCTTAACCTCAATATCCCATATTTATACCAATATTTAATAAAAATGAAAATCTACGTAATCTGACAGTTTCTACATTCCCTTTCTTCTTGGTACAACGATACTTTATCCATAAAAGTATAAATACTTCTTCATTCATATAATATGATCTTAAAACTTTACATAAACTCCACCAATCACCGTTTATGATCATTTTAGAAATATTACAAAAACCTGGGTTCTTACAACCTTCCCTCCTTAAAAGGATTCCGTCCCGGAATCATTTCTAGAACAGATGGGGGTACTTCTCTTGCATGGCGCTTTCCAATTCCCAGGTTAATTCCTCGACATTGTGATTAGTCCACAAAACTCTTACCAGGATAATGGTCTTGTTTCTGAGTACTTTCTCTTTTCGGTCTATGATTTCCACCGGTCACTCGACGTAGGACAAATCTAGCTGTAAATCTACATGCTCATGTTCTACTATATGTTTGGCATTGCGATTGTACTTCCTCAGCATAGACACATGGAAAACATTAATATGTACTTGCTGCAGACTTGGAGGTAAGGCTAACTCGTAAGCCACTTGTCCAATCCGCCTTAATATCTCGAAAGGTCTGATGTATCTCGGACTCAACTTCCCTTTATTCCCAAACCTCATCAGTCCTTTCCAGGGAGATACCTTTAGCAGCACCATATCTCCTACTTCATATTCTCTATCCTTCCGAGATAAGTTGGCATACTTACGTTGTCTGTCTTGGGCTCCTGCCAGTCTTCCCCTTATTAGAACTATCACATCTCTTGTCTGTTGTACCAGTTCAGGTCCTAATATCTTCCTCTCACCAACTTCTTCCCAACATAAGGGAGAACGACATTTCCGGCCATAGAGGGCTTCATATGGGGGCATTCCGATACTCGAGTGATAACTATTGTTATAAGCAAACTCAATCAATGGTAAGTGCTCTTCCCAACTTCCCTTGAAATCCATAACACACACTCTCAGCATGTCCTCTAAGGTCTGAATTGTTCTTTCACTTTGTCCGTCAGTCTGGGGGTGGTATGCAGTACTCATATTTAGCTTGGTTCCCACACAGTCTTGAAAGCTCCTCCAGAACCTGGAGTTAAACCTTGGGTCTCCATCGGACACAATGGTCACGGGAACTCCATGTCGTACCATAATTTTTCTTATATAGATGTCTACTAATTTATCGACAGTGTACCTCTCGTTGATTGGGAGAAAGTGGGCGGACTTAGTCAACCTATCGACGATTACCTATATCGCATCGTGGTTAGTCTTGGTCCTTGGGAGTCCTACTACAAAATCCATGGCTAGGTGCTCCCACTTCCATTCTGGAATCTCTAGGGGTTGCAGTAGTCCACTAGGTCATTGGTGTTCTGCCTTTACCCGTTGGCAGGTCAAACATCTATTTACCCATTCTGTCACATCCTTCTTCATGTTGGGCCACCAATAGTATTCTTTCAAATCTCTATACATCTTCGTGGTACCTGGGTGCACAGAGTACCTTGAGTTATGTCCTTCATATAGGATTTCATCCTTTAGTTCCTGAACATTTGGGACCCAAATTCTCGTTGCATATCTAATGATTCCTCCTGCATCTCTTTCGCACTTAATTTCCTCCCCGGTTAATATCTCTTCCTCCGAGTTCTTTTCCCCTTCCATCATTTGCTCTTGGCACATTCGAATCTTTTCCAATAACGGAGGCTGGATTTGAATTCCCATTAACACTTCTTGGCTACTCCTCGATGTCTTAATTTCAATTTCTAGCTTCTCCATTTCCTTTATCAATTCTTCTGTCGAAGTCATCATCTTGAGCCTTTCCTTCCTGCTAAGGGCATCGGCCACCACATTGGCCTTTCCTGGATGATAACGAATCTCACAATCGTTATCCTTGATTAACTCTAGCCATCTTCTCTGTCTCATATTCAATTCTTCCTGGGTAAAGGTGTACTTGAGGCTTTTATGATCTGTGTAAATTTCACACTTTTCTCCATATAGGTAATGCCTCCATATCTTTAATGCGAAGACTATCGCGGCTAGCTCTAAATCATGGGTAGGGTATCTTACTTCATACTCCTTTAACTGTCGGGAAGGATATGCAATCACCTTACCGTGCTGCGTGAGCACGCAACCTAGTCCTTTATGTGATGCATCACTATAGATCACAAAGTCCCCCTTATCATCTGGCAGTGCTAGCACTGGGGCGGTCATTAATCTTTTCTTTAGCTCTTGAAAGCTCTCGTCACATTTCTCATTCCATACAAACTTTTCAGTCTTTCTGGTGAGTCAGGTCAATGGGGCTGCCAGTTTGGCAAAGTCTTGCACAAACCTCCTATAATACCCGGCTAGTCCCACGAAACTTCTTACTTCGATCGGGGTGGTCGGTCTTTCCCATTTTGATATTGCCTCTATTTTGGCAGGGTCAACTAGTACTCCTTCACTACTAACCACATGACCTAAGAATTGCACTTCTTTCAGCCAAAATTCGCATTTCGAAAATTTGGCATACAACTTTTCTTCCCTCAAGATTCCTAGGACTATCCTCAAGTGTTCTGCATGTTCTTCCTCCGTCTTAGAATAAATCAAGATATCATCAATGAAAACTATAACGCACTTGTCTAGGTACTGTTTGAATACTCGGTTCATCAAGTCCATGAATGCCGCGGGGGCGTTAGTCAATCCAAAGGACATCACTAGAAACTCATAATGGTCGTACCTAGTGCGAAAAACAGTCTTGGGTATATCTTCCGGTTTGATCTTTAACTGATGGTACCCCGTTCTCAGGTCTATCTTCGAAAAGTGAACTGCTCCCTTGAGTTGGTCAAAAAGGTCGTCAATCCTAGGCAAGGGGTACTTGTTCTTAATGGTTAACTTATTCAGCTCTCTGTAGTCTATACATAGCCTCATACTACCATCCTTTTTCTTTACAAACAACACTGGGGCACCCCATGGGGACACACTTGGTCTTATCATGCCCTTATCCAACAGTTCTTGCAACTGAGTGGCCAGTTCTTTCATCTCAACGGGGGCCAATCGATAGGGGGCTTTAGAAACTAGTGCGGTTCCTGGTGCTAATTCTATCGCAAACTCGATTTCCCTATCGGGTGGTAACCCAGGAAGGTCTTCTGGAAACAAATCTTCAAATTCCCTAACAACTGGAATGTCCTTTAGTTCAGGGTTTCTTTGCTTCGTGTCTAATACATAAGCTAAGTAGGCCTCGCTGCCCTTTCATACTAACTTTTTCGCTTGAGCAACAGTCAAGAATTTTTGAGTCTGTCGCTGTCCTTTGAATATGACCTCTTTCTTTCCTAACACCTTTATCCTAACTTTCTTGCTCTTGCAATAAATCTGGGCACCATTACTTGCCAACCAATCCATCCCTAAAATGACATCGAATCCGCCTAACTTAAACGGAATTAGGTTTGCCCGAAAGTGGTGACCTCCTATTACTATATCGCAGTTAGGATATATCTGGCTTACAGGAACCACTTCGTGGTTAGCTATCTCTACCATTAGCCGTTCCTTTAACATTTCTGCTTTCAAGTTCAGTTTACATGCAAAATCTTGCGATATAAAAGATTTGGTAGCTCCAGAATCAAACAAAGTATTAGCACTCAAGGTGTTAAGGGAAAGGGTACCTGCGATGACATCCTCATCCCTTACTACATCCTGCACTATCATGTTGAAAGTCCTAGCGGTGGGTGGTCGGTTGGATTCAGTACCGCTCATCCTTGATCCTGTCGGTTTCAATTTAGGGCAATCTTTCTTCCAGTGGTCTGTACCTCCACACTGGTAACATTTCATGAGCGCATTCCTCTGGGGGCAATTGTTGGAATAGTGTCCAATCTGTCCACATTTAAAACATGTCGTCGTACCCTGAAGACATACCCCTGAATGTTTCTTTCCACAAGTTTTACAGTTAGGTAGGGGAGGGCGCGACTGTCCTGATATGGGTGCCCTGGTTGATCCACCTCCTTGGCCAACACTCTTGTTTTCTGCTCTGTTAAACCCCGTGCTTTTGGCTGGCTGGGACACCGTTCCTCTAACAAACTTGCTGGAGAAACTCTCACTTGCAGCACCACTACTTCGACTTTCAAACTTCCTTTTCTTCATGATCTTGTCCTTCTGGGATTGCTCACTTTCTGCCTCTACAATCGATGCCTTCTGTACTAAAGTGGCGTAATCCGTAATTTCTAACACCGCGATGCAGTTCTGAATCCACTATTTCAATCCTTGTTGAAACCTTCTTGCCTTCTTAATTTCAGTGTTTACATACTCTGGCACGAACCTTGACAGCTCCATGAACCTAGCCTCATATTCGGCTACAGTCAGATTCTCCTGTTTAAGCTCTAGGAACTTGAGTTCCATCTGGGTCTCCATAAACCTCGGAAAGTACTTTTCCAAGAATAACTCTGTGAATCTATCCCATGTAACCACTCCAGCTGGTTCCATATTTTTCTTGGCCTCCCACCAGTAGTTGGCCTCTCCCTTAAGCAGGTATGTAGCAAAGATGGTTTTCTGGGCTTCCTCAGTGCCCATAATCTTAAAGGTCTTCTCCATCTCCTTCAACCAGGCCCTGGCCTCAACGGGGTCTGCTGTCCCATGGAATTCTGGGGGTTTAAGTGATTTAAAGGCCTTAAAGGCATTGGCGACTGCATTGTTGGCGCCGCGGGGTGGTGGCTGTGGCCGTGGCTGGCGCTCCAGATTTTGCCTCATCAGGCGCATAAATTGTTCCATTGGGTCCTCTTCTTCTTCATCATAATCCTCATCATCGAACTCATTGTACTCATCTTCCTCATCCACCTGTTCTTGGTGACGGCGTTCCTCTTCCCTATGTTGGTTACTACCATGAGTGGCGGACTCGGTAGGGTGAGTTCTTGTGTTTCTCCTTGGTGGCATTTTTCTGAAAGTATACATGTATATAAAAATTCTGTTAGGGTTTCCTCATTTTTCTTAATCTGGTTTTCTATGATTGGCACCTCGAAGGTGTAATCTTTTAAAGGTATATATGCATCTTATAAATAGCTATCAAACAATCATGTCATCATATATGTAACAATTTAAACGGAAACAGTTGCTAAAATCGAACGAAATTTACGTCATAATACTGCTAGTGACTTCTGAGAGTCAAAGTTTCAAGTACAACATAAAATTGGAATATATAAAAAGTACATCCAAAGCCAGCTAACATGTCTTCCTATCCAGAGGAAATATACTACGTGACTGACATCACTACCAAAAGTAAAACTACTACAACATCCCCCTGTACTAGAAGACTAAACTGGTCAACCATCCATCAGTCTGTGTGAAAGCGTATCGCCTCCCTAACTCGGCGCATAGTCCTCGAAAGGACTCTCTCTGCATTACTCCGACGAATCCTCCTGCTGTGGCGGGAACGTGGAAGTGCTCTGAGTCGGGTGTGAGCCCTCCTCTCAATCTTTAGTACTGCCCGCCTCATCCGTCTAGCTCTGGAGTCTCTCCCATGGGAGTATAGCCTCGTTCGTCTCTCCTCAGCTAGCTGGAACCTCAGCTCCGCTACTCGGGCCTCCGCTGCCACCAGATCGGTGGTCATCCGGGTCACCATCCAATCGTACTCAGTGGGTCTAATAACCTATATGGGAGGACTAACCAGCTCGCTCTCCGGGGCAACCTCAGTTTCAGCATCCTCTGGTATATATAGGCTCCTCAGAGTCACCCTCCAAATCTGTGTCCCAATGATATCCAATAGGGGATGAATCCTCTCTGAGAGGAGGGGAATGCATAGGAATATCAGTCCACACCACCTCCTCATCCTCAGGCTCCTCTCCGGGTGCGGGGTCAGCTAGAACATCGTCCACGGGATCCTCCTCTGGATCCTTCTCTGGATCCTCCTCTGGATCACTCTCTGGCTCATCTGAGTCCACTGGGTCCTCTATGGGCATAGGGTCATTATCACTGGGATCCTCCTCGGGATCCTCCTCCTGGACTATCTCTCTCTCCCTCCTGCTGGGGGTCAGTCTCTGTCTCAACATCAGGCTCATCTACAGCTCTCAGAAGGGCATCATCGTGTCGCTGCTCGGAACCCTCAGGTAGCTCTACATCCTCGGGTGTCTACACAAAAAGGGAAAAATGTTACTATCCTTGAGGTTCTGATAAATAGTTCCCTTATTAGCTTAAGGTTGTTAGGGCTATGTCTATTAGCCCGACAATGTTTCGATAGGGGTTTGAGTCCTTAAACCTTCCTATCGTCTCTGAGATTATAACCTATTTCTCTGATACCATTTCTGTAACACCCCTAGATCCGGGGTCGGAGATCCAGGCTGTCACTATATCCTTAATTCCCATTTTGATAAACATTACTCTCAATCTTCCTTTTAGCATGCTGTGACCCCTCAGTCAAACATTACATTTACAGATTATAGGCTCAGAGACGAAATTAAAACGTTACTAAGTTATTACAACCATCTTGAAATAGATATTACAAACCCAAATTGTCATAATCTTAAAAGTTCAACTTAACAGGATTACCATCTAAGGCGGCATCTACAGCCACAATACGGTTTGGTTTTCAGAAGCTTACACAAGTCATGCTTGTAAATAAACCTAACCAACCTAAGCTGTAAACCTATCCAACTTAGTCTGCTCACCTGTGGTAATGCTACTGGGTGCGGCCTCGGCACCTGCCTCGTAAATAGTCTCCTATACTGCTGACCGTTTACCACGCTTTTGCGGGGGGTCTGCCTTGTTCTTGCCATGTTTATCTGTTGTTGTGTGGTAGTATATATAAAAGAAAAGCAAGAGTGAGCAATATAGCTCAGCCATATAATAATAGTTTTCAAAGTACTTTTGTTAACGTAAACCATATGATATATCATATACTGATATTGTATCATCATTAAACATTTTCATTCTTTATCCAGAAATATAACGAAGAATTTCTGAGGTACTTTGAATAGTTCATCATTCTGTCAACACTATCGGTAATTGAGCACCTAGGCTTTCATTACAGTGTTACAATACAATTCCAATTGGAAGAATGGGATTATGCTGGAGCCTCTTCCACGATATCTGGTGATCAGCCAATATACCATGCCTCTGCTTCTCTATTAGTAGAAGGACGACGTTCCCTTATCGGGTTGCACCCTGACCGCATATGGGCCTTATCATTTGGACTATGCTCGAAGGCGATGTCCCCTCTTCCTCCAATCCCTTAAAGAATTCTATGCATCGTAGGAACAGAATTTAATTCAGTTTCCCCCAAGCACAAAGCTTGACGACTGGTTTAATAATCATTACTAACTTTACTTCCATGAATAATTGAGGAAGTAACCCTGATGTGTGGGTTGACTTTAGTCAACAGATTTCGATTACTAAGAATCGCTTCATCAAACATAACTTGGGAGTTGGTCGGAGTTTTGAGTGTTTAGTCAAACCTGAGCCCCTCCTTACTAGGTAGGGTGCATTTCTTGTTGGTAGCGAAGGGAGAAAATAATTAATACTAGCTCCCAAAACCTTGGGTTCCCGAGTTTTGATAAGTTTGAGCAAGGTAGCGATACTTTTCGATGAGTGAAGCTATAGTCAGTGAAGAAATGGGAACCCGCTCTATTTTTAAATACTTTTTCGACGATCAGAAAATATTTAAAATAATTTTTAAAGTTTTAAATAACTTTTGAAATAAATAATATGATTTGTAAATCATCTTGGAATATTTAATAAATATTCAAATAATATTTATTAAATAAATAATAAGCTTAGAATATTTAATAAATATTTAAATAATATTTATTAAATAAATAAACCTTCAGACTATTCTCAATATGAAAATAATATTCAAATTATTAATAAATATTCAAATAATATTTATTAATATCATCAAAGGAATTTTAATCCGAAAATATGCAATTTATATTTATTTGAATATTTTAAAAATATACGTCATATAACCCTTCCCGTGACTTCCGGTTTTTATGACCTTATCCGGATGAAATATCTCCGACTCCCTTGTTAAGAAAAGGTATTATCATACTCTACTGGAAACTTGTAACACATCATCGTATACATATATATACAAGAGTCTATGCATACGTACATACTTAACAGGTTTATAAATCCCTGTAAACAACCATATATCATATGCTGATTCGCAAAAATACTAACAAACAGTTCATATCATTTATACCACAACAACAACAGTTTGAAAATACTTAAAATACAAGTTTCGAAAACTTGCCTGATAGTGTCGGAATAGTCTGGGCGCTGTCTCTAGTGTGATGATCTATAATAATCAATACGGTTCGGTTAGTTCGTTAAACGATCCCGTCAAATCGACTATTCACGTAAAGACACAACTTCGTAACGATACATCCTTATTATACGTTTGGCTTATTATAAGTCCATGATATCATTTAACCACTTTTGGATAATTATTGGTCTCGCAACGACTTTCGTTAAAGGTCATTTTCAATGAAACTAAAGTTTGTCTTAATTCGTCCCCTAAAAGGGTTTTTCACTTGCGCAACTATGATTCGAAAAATTTTATAAAATTGAAAAATAAACTTTTTCATGAAATTCTTTTTCTCACTTCTTCTTAACTGTCCAGAGGATTTTTCATCCAAATTTCATAATTAAGAACATCTTTTTGCTAGCTCAATTGTTGATCTAAATATAGCTTCTTTCTGCAGTGGTTTCTCATGCGCATTCTTGACTTAAACATTTCTATAAAATCGAAAATTAAGCCTTTTATCTTCAAATTTTTACAGGGATTTAACAACTGACTAAGTTACCCTCTGTAAAAATTTCATAATCACAGAACATTTTTAAAGGGCTCGTTTGACTTGGTAAAGTCAGTCCATCTTAACGATTCGTCCGTTTTAACCGGTTTCACTAAAACGAGCATATCTCATAAACTGTAAATCGTAATCACATGATCTTGGTGTCAAAACAAACTACAAAACAAGTCCTACTGGTTTATGGCCAAAAACCTTCCAAGAAAACACTTGTTTAATTCGGCATTATCTGCACAATTAACCTAATGAAATTTTGACATTATAACGGCTATAATCCGAACATTTCCAAATTCCATGAACTCCATCTAACCACTCAATTCAACCACACATCATCAAGATCATATAAACATCATCAAGGGTCTATAAGACCAGTGGTAACATCCATTTATCACTATCCAAAACTTTACCCATACTTATAAAACTTAAAAACATCACAATCCCCTTAAACATGTACATACTTGCATCAACCTTTCAAATCAACTTATAACTCATGAAGTTTAAGGTGGGTGTGAGTGTTTTACCTTCCTTGGAGTCTTAACAACCTTAACCAAGCTTGACTTTCCTTAAAAACACCTTAGATAGCTTTAACAACCTTTAGTCTTCAAGACCTAAACAACCAAGTTTAAAATTTTCGTAGTCAGCATTACCACTCTTGAAAGAACTGGAAAAACAAGGGTCTTACCTTGATTTTCTGGACGAGGCTTCTAAAGAGGAGTTGTAGAGTATCTCAATACCTTTCCAAAAAGCTATAGAACATAAAATTTCATTGAGAAATGAGGGAGTTATGGCAGGTTGAAGTGGCTATTCTGTTTTTGGCCGAAAATAGAGAAAATGGAGGGGGAGAGCTTTTGCTATCTTTTCTTATGTAATTGATAAAATGATATGTATAATTGATATATATCAATCATACTTCAGCACTTATCAATTACCCAAGGTAATCTCCAAAGTAATTTTGCAAAAGAAAGGTAATTGGCAATTTGTCACAAAAGTGGTATACAATGCTTGGTTTAAATAATCATGACTTGACTTATTTGATTAGCATCCAATGCTCCTTGCCTTGCATGGCTTGCATGGCTATTACATGATAAATTGCAGGTATATTACTCACCTATTAATCAACCAATGCTTACCATTTAATTCCATATGCAAGTTTAGAGATTTTCCTGTAAAAGCGTTTCGTCGCGTAGAAATTTCTTTCATCGTTCTTGAACATTTGCCTTTGAAATTCTTCTAATAAATTACATAATTCCTTGCCTTGGTATTTAACTTAGCTTAAAGATTTTCTTAACCTCAATATCCCATATTTATACCAATATTTAATAAAAATGAAAATCTACGTAATCTGACAGTTTCTACATTCCCTTTCTTCTTGGTACAACGATACTTTATCCATAAAAGTATAAATACTTCTTCATTCATATAATATGATCTTAAAACTTTACATAACCTCCACCAATCACCTTTTATGATCATTTTAGAAATATTACAAAAACCTGGGTTCTTACATGGAATATCCGTTTTGATGAAATAGTCAAAGAGTTTGGTTTTGTTCAAAACAAAGATGAACCTTGTGTTTACAAGAAGGTTAGTGGGAGCCATGTGGCATTCATAGTATTATATATTGATGATATACTACTAATGAAGAATGACATACCTTCTCTAAAGGCTATTAAGACTTGGTTACGGAGCAACTTCTCTATGAAAGACTTAGGAGATGCATCCTACATTCTAGGAATGAGGATCTATAGGGATAGATCTAGAAGGATGATCGGCCTAAGTCAGAGTACATACATTGATAAGGTTTTGCATTGTTTTGGTATGCAAAATGCGAAAAGGGGATGTGTCCCCGTGTCTCAAGGGATAACGATCTCTAAAGACCAGTGTCCGAAATCCTTGGTTGATAAGGACAACATGAGGAAAGCTCCATATGCCTCAGCAATTGGATCTATCATGTATGCAATGGTATGTACTCGTCCTGATGTCTCGTCTAATCCAAGTGAAGGTCACTGGACGGTAGTCAAGAATATTCTTAAGTACCTGAAAAGGACTAAAGATTTATTCTTGGTGTATGGAGGAGAGGAGAAACTGGTTGTAAAAAGTTACACCGATGCAAGTTTCCAAATAGACAGGGATGATACTGTATCATAGTCTGGTTTTTGTTTTGTCTAAACGGAGGTACTGTAAGCTAGAAGAGTTCATAGCAAGAAACAGTCGTTGTTTCTACAATGGAGGCTGAGTACATTGCAGCTTGTGAAGCGGCAAAGGAAGATGTTTGGATTCGAAAATTCATTACTGAATTGGGAGTGGTTCCATCGATCGCAGATCCCATAGACAAGTACTGCGATGATAATGGAGCCATTGCACAAGCTAAAGAACCTAGATATTACTCCCGATCCAAACATATACTCAGGAGATTTCACCTCATTCGAGAGATAAATGAAAAGGGTGATATACACATATGTAAAGTACACACAAATGATAACATAGCAGACTCACTGACCAAAGGCTTGTCGCAACAGAAGCACGACGGTCACACTAGTTCCATGGGTATTAGATACATGGGTGATTGGCTCTAGTGCAAGTGGGAGATTGTTAGTGTAGGTGCCCTAGAGGCAATACATTGTTTATTTTGATAAACCTTTATGTCATTTGATTATTTAATAAATGTATTTATTATGACTTTAATTACTGCGATATATTTGTTAGCATAATAAATGTCCTTAGAATAATGATACACATTATATAGTTTAAGTATTTAACTTGAACTTGAGATTATATAATATATCATATTCTTAAAGGTCCCTAGTCGAGTATTATTATATAGGACAATAATAATACATAAATAGACTAGTATGTTGTTGACTGATAACCACATCTCATTGGTTATAAGTATGGAGATACTAAAGTCAAAACTTAGGTACATGTAAGGGTACATGGCACTGGACAGACCCACCGTGAGATTCTTCATGTTAATAAAGTCATAAGAAAGACTCACAGTGATAATGGTGTAATGATCCTTTGACTTGCGATCATTATATTTCTATACGAGGATAATATACTTTGACTACATTAAAAGTTACCTTTGACCGGGTGATGATAAAAGTGGACATCGGGTATATTGTGAATCGTATGAGAAATATGAATGATAGATAAAGGATTTAACCCTCCTATCAGATAGGAGAGATATTATTGGCCTCTTGATTGAGTGAGACTATAAAATGCATGGCCGTGCTCAAATAGTGATTTGTTTTAATAGTCTACTCATGGATCAAGTAAACCCGGATTAAATTATGAAGAGGATGACATGAAACATGCCTCGAGTTTAATCTATAATATTTGGTTAAAGGGATTATATTACACGGGAACATTAATCACAAAAGGTTTTATCGAATCACGATTTAATTATTATTTAATTGGGTAGCAATGATGTATTACTAGATGCCGCTCATTGTTTATAATTTTATTAGAGAATAAAATTATTGCCAATTAAATGATAGCCTACAGGGTCACACACATAGAACATTTTAAGGAAGAATTAATTTAAATTTTGAATTTAAATTAATTAAATGATTATTTGTATTTTATTATATTAATTAAGTGGGACTTAATTAAGATATAATAAAATACAAATGAGATATGATTTTAATAATTAAGTATGACTTAATTATTATTTATTTAAATAATAGGATTTGATTCTATTATTTAATTAATCAAACTTGGGCTAGGTTTTTAGTTGGGCTTTTACCTTACACTATCATATAAATATATGATGATAGGTAAAGAAGGTAATTAATTTTGTACGACAAAAATAATCCCCAGCCGCTTGAACCAAAACCTAAAAAGAAGATCTCATATTTTCATTGGAGGCTAGTACCTCCCTTCCAATCAAGAATCGTTCTTGGAGTGTTCGTGTGGATACCGTAGAGGAGGCTTCGAAGAGGAGCACTCAACGATCGTGAAAGCTTGGATCTCCATTAGACATACAATCGTAAAGCTTCTTTAAGGTAAATCATCAATCTCTGAATTAAATATCATGTTTTTGCATGGATCCTGCGGTAGGGTTTCGATAATTATTGTTTTTGTTTTAATTTTCCGCTGCGTTTAATGCTCGAAACCCTTCAATATTTACAATATTGCTAAATGCACATGTATATTGAGATTAATTTCCAACTTTAATATGTTGGAAATTATGCTACTACTTTTGTAGGAAAAGGTGATTAGATCCGGAATCAGGAAGAAGATTAGTTTATCTCAGCCTAGCATTATCTCTAGTCAAATGCCATCTCAATCAAATCAAACCTCAACTATTGTCCAATCGGTATGCATTATATTTCTAAATGCGTACCTATATTAATTCACTTTACCTTTATGATGTTAATTATGCCACTAACTTTTGTAGGCAATGAAGTGTACTCTGTATACATTGAATTTGAACAACCTGGTTGCACATGGTATGGCTTTCCTTTCAGACCAGCAAGGACAAACCATTCATGGAGTCCCCCTACAAGATGATTGCTATAGAGTTTCTGTTGATGAAGTTGTTAAGGGGGCAGCATTCTTACCGTATGAAGCCAGTGATATGCGGACAGTTGAGGATGCTTTGGGTTCTTTTTTGGCTTGGCCCAAAAACCATATCAAGATAATTGATTATCAAGTACGTTTCTTACTTTGCATTCCATTTTGGTTGTGTGCATTTATTCTCCCGCTTTATAATTTTGTTTAAACTGATGGAGCTTTAATTAAATAACATTACTTGTCCAACGGTCTTAACTTTCTTATCTATAGAATTACATTACTTATGTTAAATGGTCGTAACTTGAGTGTTGTTGAAATGATCATCGTATTTGTTTTCCTGTTTTACTCTAGGTACCAATTACTCCAACTGCCAATGGGGAAGGGAAAGAACATAGCGCAGCTCAAGCTAAGGAGGAACGTAGCGCAGATCATGCTAAGAAGGGGAAGAGATGTAATACCATTACTGGTTCCCCAGTAACACGTTCAAAGGCTAAGGCGAACAAGGCAGACAAGCTGAGGAAGAAGCGGAAGCTGGCCGTGGTGTAATTGTAAACTGAATTTTACTCATGTTAATGTGGTTTTCTGGTTCTGAACTTTTCGATAAGTTGTTAATTTTCTGTACTCTGGTTATGGTATGTGGTTTTTATGGATTGTGGAGTTATACTCCATGTGTGGAGTTATACTCCATATCGTTGTTATGGATCATGGATTTAGTATGGATTTTATGGATTAATATGGACTAGTTTGTATTTTGGCATTTTTTTTACTTGTATTTTGGCATTTTAGTTGTTTGCATATATTGTGGCCTTTTTGGATTGGATTGTGGCCTTTTGGTATTGTCATTTGTATCGACCTTTTGGTACGGCCGTGGTCATTTATATTACAAATGAAACCTGTTTGTAATGTGGTTAAGTATGTGTGGCTAGTACCACACTTCAGCCACACTATATATTATATTATATTCGGGGATAGTTACTACAATTATTAGTGACTAAAAGCAGTTGTTTACTAGTATATAAAACATAGAAACGGCCACACAAAAATTATAAAATGTGGCCATACCCAAGTTTTTTGCCACGATTTACCAATAAATAGTGCGACCAAAACTAAGCCTTTGATGATTGTTGGTATTTAGCCACGTTATTATTTCTCTTTAGCCACGACACATCCTGTGGCTGCAAGCTGGTATTTAGTCACACTTTTGAGCTTAAAATGGGGGCTGTCAGACCCAAGGGGTGGTATGCTTTAGTCACTCTGTTTTGAGTTACAGCCACACAGCTGGGGTGTGGCCGTAGGGGGGCATAAAATGACGGGACCTTAGGTCACACTTGGCTGAAAAATTAAAACGTGACGGAAAGTTCTTAGCCACACATATTTGATGTGACGGAAGCCAAAATTTGACGTAGTAAAGATTCTGAAAAGATTTAACTTTAAGGATTGTTCTCCCGTTAGCACTCCTCTTGATCCTAGTATTAAACTCCTACCTAATACAGGTGTTGCAGTATCTCAACTTGAATACTCAAGGGCTATTGGTAGTCTTATGTATGCCATGATAAGCACTAGGCCAGATATTGCCTATGTTGTTGGAAAGCTTAGTAGGTACACTAGCAAACCAAGTTCACATCATTGGCAAGCCTTAAGCCGAGTGTTCAAGTACTTGAAAGGAACCATGGATTATGGTTTGACATATACTGGATTTCCTTCGGTTATTGAAGGTCATTCGGATGCAAGTTGGATTTCCAATAAGGAAGATCATTTTTCCACAAGTGGATGGGTATTCCTTCTTGGGGGAGGTGATATCTCTTGGGCATCGAAGAAACAAAGTTGCATTACTGATTCAACGATGGAATCTGAATTTGTGGCATTATCAGCGGCTGGTAAAGAAGCTGAATGGCTAAGAAATCTGATTTATGAGATTCCATTGTGGCCTAAACCGATATCACCCATATCTATCAGATGTGATAGTGAATCTGCCTTGGCGAATGCTTATAGACAAGTGTTCAAAGGCAAGTCTAGACACTTAGGTGTTAGACATAGCATGATTCGTGAGCTTATCACACACGAAGTTATATCAGTGGAGTTTATAAAAACTCAACATAATTTAGCCGATCATCTAACCAAAGGGTTGAGTAGAGATCTTGTGCACAAGTCAGCGGTAGGGATGGGATTAAAGTCCATAAAAAACCTCTCATGTTGAGATACCCAATTCCCATCTAATATGACATTAGGTGCTGAATTCAATGTGGAAAGCTTAACATTTAGAGATTGGAACACATTAAAGCATCATCCCAAGGTATGTCTAGACCTGCAAGTTAAGGAGGTTGAAGTTTGTCTTCTTAATAGTTCTTTTGAAAAATTGCATATGCAGGTGCGAGAATAAAAGAACTACCTATATGAGCATGAAGTTTAGCCGCTTCAAGAAGCTAGGACTTGGCTTTGATATGCTTATGAAGGATTAGGACACAAGGCTAGTAAAAGATAGTGTCAAGTGAGAACATTTGAGAATGTAAATTTATGTGTATATTATCTTCATGTATTCACTATGAATAACGAAGGTTCAATCCATAGTGACACCTTGGTATTCGAATATTTGGAATGTGTAATATACTAATGTGAAATTCAATCGTCACGATATTTCATTTATACATAAGTTTGTTGTTTGTTGTGATTTTGTTTAGTTAATCATGAATTATGCTAAAATGGGGGAGGATTGTTGGATATTTTAGTGTAATTGGATTGACTAGTTGATCAATGTAATCGCAATGTTACATCGAACAAGTCGGGAGAGTGCGGAGTGCATGCTCTGTTCGAGTTCGTTATGATTTCAGTATTATTGCTTATGAGACATGTCTATTGACATCAAACACATATGTTAGAATGAGATGAATGAGATGTGTCTGTTGGCAAAAAACACATCTTGAGATGTGTCTTTTAGCGTTAGACATGACTGTTGGAATGAGATGTGTCTGTTGGAAAAAGACGCATCTTGAGATGTGTCTATTGGCAAAAGACACATCTGTTGACATCTATAAATAGGTGTTGCATTGATCATTTTCAGATAGTTGGTTCATTTGAAATTCATAACAAAACACATTCTCTCTTCTTGTAGAATTTCTTACTTTATCCAATTGAATTATTTGGGTGAACCACAAATAATTTCAATCTGAAAGTGTTCACACGATTTCAGAAAAATCCAAGTAATCACCCTATTCCCCAACAATCTCTACTCGAAAATGTTCGAGATGGACACTAGAGGATCACGCACTTGTTAATGCAACAAGTGATTTATTGGATTTGGATGGTTGGAAAGCACAACGGTCAATTTAAAAGTGGTGCTTGGGCTAAAGTGAAGGCTATTATGCAACAGAAATTACCTGGTTGTGACAAAAGCCAAGCCTCTTATCGACTCTAGAGTTAAGCTCTTAAGAAAGCAATATGATGCTATTGCAGAGATGTTAAGTCCAAGTGCTAGTGGTTTTGGCTGGAATGATGAAGGAAAGTTTGTCACATGTTCACAATCAGTTTGGGATGATTGGGTAAAGGTAATTATTTAACTAAAGCTTAGAATGAACCTGACTTGAAAAATTCATTTCTTTGATAGTTTTAATGAATTATTATTTGATATGGTGTTGATTGTGCATTGTAGAGTCACCCAAATGCTGCAAGTTTGAGGAATAAGCCTTTCCCATTATTTGATGAGTTAGGCAGAATATTTGGGAAAGATAGAGCTGTAGAAAGTGAGTCTGCAAGTGCAATGGATACACTTGAAGAACTGGAGGAAGAAGAAAAAGATATAGAAGAAGAAGTACCCAATGTACACACCGAGGATAGTCGTGTTCCTAAAACACAGAAGCGTCAAATAGAGACTCCACTTTCAAGCACATCTTCGTCTGCTAGGACAAAGAAGGCAAGGACAGAAACTATTGAAGCTTTAAAATCCTTTTCCAGCAAGCTTGAGAAAATGAGCGGCGTCATGGAGATTGCTAGTGTACACATCGGACGTCTTGCTAATTGTTTTCAACATGAGTCTGATTCCGCCGAAAGAAGGATGCAAGTAAACTTCCAAAATAATGAAAATTGGAGGATTGAGTCCTCCTCAAGTGCTTTTGGCATCGAAAAAAATTGTGCTCAATCCTCTTGAAGTTGATTTCTTCTTTAGTCTTCCTGATGATTACAAATACACTTACGTGCAAGGTTTGTTGATCCCGGATAAACCAGATGAATCTACTAATGAATAAGGTGTAAAGCTTATTTAGAAGTTGTTTGCTCTAGCTTATGTCTCTGTTTATTTTAAAATTGTGTACTCTAGCTTTAGGTGTTATTTTGAAACATTGTGGACATGTTAGATTCTTTTTTCAACCTCTGCATTTTCTATTTTGAAGAATGGTTTTTATGTTAGCTAAACTAATTCCAGTATCACTACTTTATGTAGGCTTCTTGTTACCAGTATGACTTCACAAATCGAATGGAAGATTAACTGAGGAACCCAATCTAAATAAATACTCCCTCTGTCCCATGTAGTTATTAACATTTGCGGACCATTTTTTGGCACGGATTTTAAGGTGCATTTTAAGGATAGTTCTATAACTTATTTTTGATATTTTTTTTTATAAAAATAGAACAATCCTATTTTTATACGAAAAAAGAAAATATCAAAAATAAGTTATAGAACTATTCTTAAAATGCACCTTAAAATGCGTGTCAAATACGCAGTTTTTTATGTAAAGAAATGGATGGGACGGAGGGAGTATCCATTAACAAACCTTGAGCCTCAAATTATTATATTCAAATTAAGTTTTTGTTTAATATTTTTCTAGTTATAACATAAATGAAAAAATGAAAGCAAGTGTTGTGTTCAACATGCTTGTGTATATTTTATGTGTAAAATTTTAAAAGAACAATTATTATGGAAAGGATAAAATAATCATTTGATATATGTTACATGTAGATTAGTTGAACCAAACGGGTCATGGGAAACGAATACCCACGAAATTTAATTAACTTGGCATCAACCAAACAGAAAAATGATATTTCCGTGGAACTTTATTTATACCGGAAGTGTAACTTAACTAAGGAAATCAGTTCCCCTGGCGTACCAAACAAGATTAATTTATTTATCTAAAATAATAAATTTTCACAAAAATATGATAAAAAGTTTGAACCATGCATTCTTTTTCACAAGCATTCTTATTAGATTAATTAATTTTATAAATTTATAATATGGAATTGGGTAGTAAATTTATCCATGTTTGATTTAATTACCTTTTTTCATGTTTTTTTAATAGTAAACTATCATTTTCCTTTTTAAAAACAAATTAAAAACAAATTTAAATGTATGAGAATTAGTTTTATCTAGATTATTTTCATGTGGGCTTATAATTTTCTTATTTTAAGTAGTGAAAGGTGTTTTTTACGATATTTTGTGTTAAACAGAAACATTTTTAAATAAATAGATAAAATTCTAATATTCAAGTAACTAATAGTTATTTGAAAAAATCATTTTTAATGCAAATTCAATATCTTCAATATAAAATTATTAAATTTATCTCAAATGTCTTTGATTTAGCGGAGAATTTTTAATTGTGATTATTCTACTTAAACCTACCAGATAATGAGATGGTTATTAACTAGTAAGGCCATATTGTATGGACTAGAGTTTTTACGTTAATGTAAAAAATAACTTAACTTAATTAATATTGATAATAATAAAATGAAATATTTTTTAATCTCCATGTGTCATTTGTGCGACTGTAATTACTCATTTGAATAAAAAAAATTAAAAAATTGTTGATAAATTGTTACTTAATGAAAATTGGTAGCCTCACAGAGGATATATAGTAGTACGTCCCCTGTCATGGATATATAGTAATTCTATTCCTAGCCTCACAGAGGATATATAGTAATTCTATTCGTAGCCTCACAGAGGATATATACTAGTACGTCCCCTGTCATGGGAGTTAGACCACAATCTATAGCGTGCAAGGATTGAAGCTTAGAGTTTGCAGTAATTTTCCAGATAAAGTTGATGAAGTCCATGCAACAACACGTGGAAAAGACCAACACCTAGATATACAAAGCATACAATCTTGAATATAAGGTGACAAAGGTAGCTAGGAAGGTTTGTAATGACAAGCAATCTGAGAAATAAAGCCATAATTGAGAATCAATACTTTATCTTAGTTTCCTTACCAATGTGTCAAAAATAAGAGCCGACCCTAATTTGCACTTTTGATATCTAAATAATTTTTTAACCAAATAATGGTGTAACAAAACATGCAGGTCCGAGAATATATCAGTATCAACAACTGTTTTGGAATAAAAACTAGGTTATTAGATTGGGGCTAGGGGTTGATGTATTTAATGCTAGGGTTCGTGAGCTTCGTGCTTCAATGGCTGCTTCTGCGTTCGAGACTTAAACGGTCCTCACAGAATGCCTACGTATCTCTGAATTAAGAGAATCAAGCCAATAAAACGTAGTTCTGAGTTGAGGGGTCTGACCCTTTATATAGGCTGAGAAGCCTCAGAATTAGGGTAGGGTTAGGTGACTTGGTGGGCAAGTCAACCTTGAGGAAGGATCTAGACTCCTTCCTTGTAGGAGTCCGTTTCCTTGTACGACTATGTGCCTTGGAGGCTACTCTTTGGAGAGATAATATCCCTATTTGACTTATATTTCCCAGCTCCTAATTAGCCATGAATATTAATTACGAAATTAATATTTAACTAGGGTTTTTGGGCCATCTAGTGGGCCTCACGTTTGGACCATACTAGGTCTAATTAATGCAACATTAAATGTGTCTTTAGGGCTTATTTCTAGCCCATATCATTTGCCCCCCAACTTCTAGGAAAACTGATCAGGTTTTCCTTGAAGTTATAGCGGCCTTATTCGAGACTTGGGTCAGGGTTTATTGCTCTTACGCGAGTATTTTCAATAATACCGTCTTAATGTAAAGCGTGGAGCGACCGACGCATTTACGACGATGTTGAACAACACTAATCGGTGTTACTAGACAGCACTATTCAGCCTTAAACAATGTTTAAACAACGTTAAACAACGTTAAATGGCATAAAAATGGTACTAACGGTACTAATCGGCGCTTAACGGCACTAAACGGTGCTCAAATTTAAAATTTTTCCATGTTTCTGGAATTTTTCAAGCTTTCCTCTTTTTTTTTTTTTTAGCTCAATTTCGAGCTCAATTTCGAGCTCAAACTGCCCCAGATCGCAGCCATTTTCCCTGTTTCTTAAGTCATTTTCGACCTGGACATTTCGAGCAGAAATTAGTTCATTTTCGAGCTCAAAAACGAACTCAAACGGGGGCCAAGTCGTGGCTTCTTTTCAGGATTTTCAGTGTTTTTTCGACCTCGAATGGACGAGCTCAAATGGTGTTGAAACGACCTCAAATTGTCTTCAAGTCGCATGACTTTTTCGCGAGTTTCCGCTCTTTTTCGATCTCAAATTTACAATCTAGCCGTAGTATATTTTCGACCTCAACCCAACCTAATTAAGAACTCAAATAAGGTTCAAGTCGTTAGGGTTTTTATTGTTTTCCAGTTCATTTACGACCTGGGCTTTGCGATCTCGAGTCACGCCTTGGCGACTTCAGATGGGGATCCAAGGTCGTCCCATACGAGCTCATCATAATGTATTTTCGACTTCAAAAATCACCGACCTCGAGCATAATTTTTGTTTGCCATTGGCTTCTTGGGCCTTCTACGGGCTTTTAATGGTGGACCTTGTTTGGGTTTCCTTTTTTTGGGCCTAGGTCACAATGGGCCTTTACTTCCTAGATTTTCATGCTTAACAGACCTAGTATCCAACTGAAAGTTTATTGGGCCTTTTAGAGTCCAACTTTGTGTTGACGGCCCACAAAAATTTCCAGTAGGCTACAGCCGGTTGACCTTCTCCCTAACCGGTTGAAATGCCCTAGACTTTTGCCTATATAAAGGCCAAGCTTCTCTCTTTTATCTTCACAAAAAGTTTCTATATTCTCTCTCAAATATTCAAAGTTCTCTCAAGAAACTCATTTGAAGATATAGAGTTTTTTGAAGATCATTCAAGGTTTGTGGATTTTTTTCCTTGAATCTGCAAATTTCTGGGGATTCTTCAAAGATTTGAAGGCGTTTTTCCAGAAAATTTATCAAGTTTCTTCATTTCGGTTGAAGATTTGAAGGTTTCGTTTGAAGATTCAAAACCACTCCCCAGATTTCTCGAGTTTTCTCTTTGAAGGTATGGATTTCTTCCTCCTTTTCTCAGATTTCTGGGAATTTTTCCTTGAACTTTTGAAGATTTAAAGATATTTTCTAACCCTGCCTTGAAGATTTGAATGTTCTAATTCTTTTCATCATCCTTTCGCAGATTTCCTTTGAAGATTAAAATTTTCCTTTGAAGATTTACTGAGATGGCAGAAGATCGTGCAGCACTTCGTTTCCAGAAATTGCAAGGAGCCTCCAAAAGAGGTATCATCATTCGTTCTCCCCTCATGAGTTTACAGGATATGATTTTAAATTGTACAGAGGATTTTCCATCCTTGTCACACCTTGATTCCTTTAATCATAGTAACATCTTTCATGACATAGAAAAAATCACTGATTATAACAGGATGTATAAAATAGAATCACCCTATAGACTTGTCCCAGCTGATCCTGGGGATCGATCTTGCCATTGGCGCCCCGATGCACTTTGTATTTATAGGGGTGCCATTGTTGCAGGGGTTCGATTCCCTTTCCATGAGTTTATTCCTAGGCTCTTAGCAGATGTAGGAATTAACCCTTGCCAACTTCCTCCCAACTCTTGGAGGGTGATCAATTGTTTCATGGTCCTCTGCCTTAAAAACGAATTCCCTCTTTCTGTAGCTCTCTTTAGAAAGATTTTTTAATTTAAAAATTCTGCTGAATCTACTCCGGGTTGGGTTTACATTAGTCACCGTACTTCCACTCCTCCAATCTTTCACCCCCAATCTATTCCTGACTCCAACCCAAAGTGGAAGAAGGAGTTCATGTATTTGACATGGGAAGGTGGAGATTGGGGCAATGTTTTTCGTAGTACCTTTGGTAAGGTCGTAGATGGCAGTGCCAATGATATTGAGCTAAACGAGGAAGAGACCCATGCCTACAAGGAGCTCATCAAAGATAATCATTCTACTATGGCTTGGGATCTCCTGAATGAGTTCCAGCTTAAAACTTTGGGACTTTCCCGAGTGACCAATAAGGGTAATTTCCTTTCTTTTTGTATTCCTTTACCTGAATATGATTGTCTCATACCCATTATTTGTCTTTTGTTTTGTAATCGCAGCTGCAGCTTTTATCAACAAGACTAATGAGCCTGAAGATGGAGACACTGCTAGGTTGAAAAGGGCTCGTTCAGGGAAAGATCCTCGAGCCCCAACGGCCACGGATGCCTACTTGAGGCCCCATGTAGCTGATGTTGAAGAAGTAGATGGCTCTTCCAAGAGCGCTTGGCGTCCCAACTGGGGTATTAGGAAGAAGGACTCCATTGTTGGAGATTGCAGGCATGCCATGGATTGGTCCTATCATTCCATAACCCCTGGTGACTTCAAAGATTATGTATCCGGCTCCACTCTTGAAGGAGCTGAGAGTGCTGGAGCTCAGGCCTTTGCTGCTGTAAGCTCCTTACTTCCCTCTCTCTTATATACTTGTTTTGTTATTTGAATCGTGGTTTTAACTTTGTCTTTTGTAGGCTAATGCCAACTTCCAGGGGGCCGTATTCCAGGCTAAGACTTGGCGTTCCAATTATGAGACTTATAAGGCAAAGTATGATGACTCTCAGGATGAACTGGGCTCTGTCAAAGCTACCTTAGCGAGGAGGGAGAAAGAGCTTCTAGAGTCTCAGGCTGAAAATGTCACTCTCAGGAAGGGCAAGGACGACCTGATTGATGACTACCTTGCCTCCCAGGAGTATGTGGGCTTCATGGAGAAGCATGACGACTCTCTATTCCCTTACCAGTTTACTCAGGGATGGGATGGAGCTCTTGCTGAGGTTACTAGGAGATTTCCTGGTACCCTTAGTGTTTCAGACTTCCCTAGCCCTCATGCTCCTATGGCCTTGGCAGTGCAGGACACCCAGGAGGAGGACCAGGAGGATGATGAGAGGATCCTGGAGCCAGATCCCTCTGCTCATCTTGGCGCAGATGAAGAGGATGAGCATACTAGAGATGCTCAGTAGTTGATCTCTTCATCTATCTATTTATGTACTCTGCCTTCGGGCATGACTTTGTACTTTTGTTAACTTATTTTGAACTAATCGTTTATGTATTCTGCCTTCGGGCATAACTTTTTAACTCGTAATCCATTGTCCTTGATGCTTCTCAACTTATTCATATTTGCATGTGTAGTCTAGCATTTTATGCATATATATCAATAAGTAATGTTCATATCTTATGCGAAAATGTAGGATAGTCTTATTAGTATGAAGAAATGGGCACAGCCCTTGCATAGGTAGCATAAACGGGCACAGCCCTTACATAGATACTCTATTTCCAATATCTCAAGTTTAAAAACTTGGAATGGTTTCATCGACCTTATTTCTACTTCTATTACATAGGCAAAAAGCTAGGTCCTTTTCAGGAGAGCTTAAACATAGTAAACATTGAGGTTCAATGCATGCCAAGTCCGGGGCACCTCAATCCCGTCCAAGGTTTCCAGTTTGTAAGATCCTCGCCCTAGCGTCTTCTTGACTCGATACGGCCCTTCCCAGTTCGGGGCTAGCTTTCCCTTCTGACCAACTCCAGAAGCCTCGATCTTCCTAAGAACCAAGTCACCTTGCTGAAAGAACCTCTCCTTAACCCTGTGGTTGTAGTAGAAGGATGCTTTCTTTTGATGCTCCGCATTTCTGGCATTTGCCTCGTCCCTGACTTCATCAATCAAATCTAGGGCGAGCCTCATGCCTTCTTCATTAGTCTCTGGTTGAAATGCCTCAATTCGAGGTGATGCATGCATGACTTCTAGTGGTACAACTGCCTCCACTCCATAAGCTAGCAAAAACGGAGTTGCTCCTGTTGTCACCTTACAGGTGGTGCGATACGCCCAGAGTATAGGCAGCAACTCATCCACCCAAGTATTCCTCGAGCGTTCGACCCTTTTCTTTAATCCGTCCAGGATGATTCGATTGGCAACCTCGGCCTGTCCATTTGCTTGCGGATGCGCCACCGAGGTAAAACGAAGCTCAATAGCGTTTTCCTCACAATATTTCTTGAATTCCTCATTGTTAAACTGTGTTCCATTGTCTGTCACAAGGATTCGCGGGATTCCATACCTACAAATTATGTTCTCCCAGAAGAACTGGGAAACTTGCTTGGTGGTTATCTTGGCTAAAGGTTTAGCCTCAATCCACTTAGTGAAGTAATCAATGGCGACAATCAGAAACTTTCTTTGTGCTGAAGCCATGGGAAAAGGACCAAGAATGTCCATCCCCCACATTGCAAACGGAATGGGAGAGCTGATTGAGGTTAACCTCTCAAGCGGCTGCCTTACAACAGGGGCATGTTTTTGACATCTGTCACACTTCTTGACATAATCCTGGGCATCTGCCAACATCTCCGGCCAATAGAATCCCAGGCGGGTAATCTTGTGGGCTAGGGCTCTGCCCCCCAAGTGTTGCCCACAGATCCCTTCATGAACTTCCTCTAATGCTTCCTTAGCCTCTTGGGGCCTTAAACACTTCAAATACGGGATGACAAACGATCTCTTATACAAGATGCCTTCGATCAGGGCATATCTCAATGCTCTCACTGACAATTTTCGTGCCTCCAAGGCATTGTCAGGGAGCCATCCGGTTTCCAAATGAACTTTAATAGAATCTATCTAACAACTTTCAACGTTGATCGGTGCTACCAACTTAGAGTTGATGGTCGGGGCCTTCAAGACCTGGAAGTAAACACTTCCTGCATAATTCTCTATCTCAGAAGAAGCGAACTTAGAGAGAGCATCAGCCTTAACGTTCTCTTCTCTTGGGATGTGCTCTAGATAGCACTCATCAAATTGAGTCATGACAGCTTTCACAACTCGTAAATATTTCGCCATAGTATCATCCTTGGCCTCAAATTCACCATTCACTTGCGAGACTACCAGTCTTGAATCTCCACACACTTTGAGGTTCTTGACCCTCATGACTCTGGCCAATCCCAATCTGGCTATTAGGGCTTCGTACTCAGCTTCATTATTGGTAGTTGGGAAGTCCAACTTCAGAGCGTACTCCACTATGAACCCGTCGGGACTTTGCAATACCAAACCAGCGCCACTAGATTTTGTTTTTGATGCTCCATCAAAATAGAGCACCCAATACTCTTTCTGATCAGGTACAAGTTCTTCATCCTTACTCTCAACCCCAGGGGTGGTTACTATCTCCTGCCCCCCGACTTCTTGGTTGCCAATGGTACATTCAACTACGAAGTCAGCTAATGCCTGAGCCTTGATGGCTGTCCGAGGCTTATATGCAATGTCAAATTCTCCGAGTTCGATTGCCCACTTAATTAGCCTTCCACTGGCCTTCGGGCTATGCAGGATACTTCTCAACTGCTGGTCCGTCAGGACTTCAACCTTGTGTGACTGAAAGTAAGGTCGTAGCTTCCTTGAAGCTGTTATAAATGCTAAAGCAAACTTCTCAATGGTAGAATAATTCAACTCAGCTCCATGCAACACCTTACTCACGTAGTTGATGGGTTTCTGAACCTTGTTCTCTTCCCGTATGAGGACGACACTCAATGCTTGCTCAGATACCGCCAGGTATAGATAAAGAGTCTCCCCGGGACTAGGCTTGGCCAGCAACGGGGCTTCAGCCATGTATTTCTTCAATTGTTCAAAGGCCTCTTGGCTTTCGGGTGTCCATTCAAAATTCTTTACCTTTTTTAATGTTTGAAAGAAAGGTAAACACTTATCACCAGACTTGGAGATAAACCTCCCTAAGGCTGCCACTCGGCCTGTCAACTTCTGCACATCTCTTATAGAACGTGGTGGCTCCATGTCTAAAATTGCCTTGATCTTGTCAGGATTGGCCTCAATGCCTCTCTTTGAAACCATCAACCCTAAAAACTTTCCAGATCCAACACCAAACGCACACTTGGCAGGATTCAACATCATCTTATGGTGCCTCAGCACTTCAAATGCCTCTCCGAGGTGCTTAATATGATCAGCCTTGAGTAGGCTCTTGACTAACATGTCATCAACATACACCTCCATGGTTTTTCCAATCAGATGGGCAAATATCTTATTTACCAGCCGTTGGTAAGTAGCTCATGCATTCTTTAGACCAAATGCCATAACAAGATAACAGAAGACACCAAAGTCAGTTATGAAAGATACCTTAGGGATGTCATCTTTGTGCATCTTAACCTGATTATAGCCGCTGAATCCATCCATGAAGCTTAACATCTCATGTCCAGCTGTGGCATCTATCAACATATCAATCCTTGGAAGTGGAAAATAATCTTTTGGACATGAATCATTCAGGTCGGTGAAGTCTATACACATCCTCCACTTCCCATTCGCTTTCTTGACCATAACAGGGTTTGCTAACCATTTGGGAAACTGAATCTCTTCAATAAAACCAGCTTCCAAGAGCTTATCCACTTCTTGCTTAATGGCCTCTTGCCTTTCCGGAGCAAAGTTTCTCTTCTTCTGCTTTATTGTCTTCCTCTTGGGATCAACATTTAACTTATGAGTTATGAGTTGGGGGTCAATCCCTGGCATATCAGCTGCTGTCCAAGCGAACACGTCGCTATTCTTTTGTAAGAATTCTATCAACTTGCCCTTCAGGGGTTCTTTCAGAGATGCTCCAACATAGGTAACCTTTTCAGGATCGTTCGGCTCTAGAGGTATGGGAATCAAATCCTCTGCTGGCTTTCCTCTATGCTCTTCATCATCGCGGACATCAATGTCTTCAATCGGAAGGACCTGCCCCCCGACTCCATCGGCCCTCAGTGCGGCTACATAACAACTTCTTGCCATCTTCTGATCACCCTTCTGTTCTCCAACACCATTCCGTGTCGGAAACTTAACCTTCATATGATAGGAAGAGGCCACAGCCTTAAACGCATGAAGTCCAGTCCTTCCAAGGATTGCGTTGTATGTTGAGGCTGCCTTAATCACCAAGAAGTTCAGCATCTGAGTCGCCACCTTAGGCTCCTGCCCAATAGTCACGGGTAACTGAATAGTCCCTTCAACGTTGGACTCCACTCCGTTAAATCCGTATATGGGCATGTTTGTAGGGGTCAACTGAGAGTCGTTGTACCCCATCTTCACAAACGCATCATGAAACAAAATATCCACAGAAGCTCCATTGTCTATCAAGACTCGTTTTACTTCTGAGTTTCCAATCACAGGAGTTATGACCAGCGGGTCATCATGGGGGAACTTCACCCCTTCCAAGTCTGAATCATCGAAACCAATTACCATCTTAGTTTTAGCTCGCTTCGGGGCCTCTCCCACAATGTGCATTACTTCTCTAGCATAAGCCTTTCGAGAATTCTTAGTTGTGCCAGCTGCTGTCGGGCCTCCCCAAATCATGTTGATAACTGCCCTTCGGGGCTGTGGATTGCGGTCATGGTTGTCATCCCTCCTGTTATTATCCCTTTTGTCATTGTCCTTTCTCTGGTTCCCACGGTCATCACCCATGGTGAACTGACTTAGTTTTCCTCTTCGTATCAAGAATTCAATCTCATCCTTGAGTTGCCTACAATCGTCGGTGTCATGTCCCACATCTTTATGGAACCTGCAGTACTGATCCTTGTTCCGCTTAGCTGGGTCTCCCCTAAGTGGCTTCGGCCATCGGAAGTCCTTTTCCTTTTCAATATCCAACAGGATCTGACTTCGTGGAGCATTAAGCCTGGCATACTCAGAAAACCTTGGACCTGAGCTCTTTTTTGGAACAGATTCAGAGTCTCTGCTAGTTCGGGGGTACTTATCCCTAACGTCGTACTCTTGTTCTTGTTTCCACTTGTTGTTCCCTCCATTGCCCAATGCGGCTTCCTTTTTCATGCTGTCCTCGGCTTTTATATACTTGTCTACCCTCCGTTGGAGCTCATCCATGCTTTCAGGGGGGTGTTTTGCCAGCGACCTCTTAAAAAAGAGATCCGTGGTTCCGTGCTGCAAGGCTACCATAGCCACCTTATTTTCCAAATCAGTGATGTTCAGGGTCTCCTTAGTGAATCGCTTGACATAATCCCTCAGGTTCTCGTTCTTTCCCTGCACTACATACATAAGGGATGCAGAGCTTTTCTCATGGATTCTTCCGCTAATGAATTGACTGACAAAAGCGGTACTCAATTCCTTGAAAGAGCTAATTGAGTTTGGAGGTAAACGACTATACCAGCGTTGCGCCATGCCCGACAGGGTTTGGGGAAACGCCCTACACTTAAGGGCATCGTTAGCAGGCTGCAGTAACAATGGGCTTGTAAACGTTCTCACATGAGTTGCGGGATCCCCCGTTCCATCATAAGCTTTGATTGTGGGCATCTTAAACTTCCGGGAGATATGCGCGTTCATCACCTCCTCAGTGAATGGAGGGGTTGGATCATCAAGATCTCCTTGTAGCATCAGGTCTTTGGGGTTACTCTTGGGGAGTTCCACCCTTGTAGTCCCTCTGGTTGGGCCCTTCGGCGTCTCCTTGAAGACCTTTCCAAATCTATGAAGGGAATCCCTTCCGAGGTCGGAGGAGGTCGAGTCTGATTAGATCGGGCTTGTTCTCTGGCCATGTCTTCCTTTAATCTTAAGATCTCGGCTTCATAAGCCTTAATCCTCTCAGTAGTTGTTGAAGGGAGTCCATCGTGAGTAGTTTGAGTTCTTCCTCTTGGTTCTTTACTTGCACGTCGCCTCCTCGGAGCTTCATCACGTTCGTAATCATCGTCAGAAGATGACTCATCCGTATAAGGACCAGAAAAATCGTTATAATCTCGATCTCGAATATACAGGGCATGACCACTTGATCCAGCTCCTTGGGTAGGAGGGTAGTTAGGCAGCCCGTACATCGGATTGGTACTTATGGGGAGATCCGTAGTGTGGATCTGAACTCCTCGTGGAGGGTTGTTGGGATCTATAATCAAGGAAGAAATCCCCACATGGAGGGGGTTAGTTCCTGGATTTGTGTGGACGATCGGAGGTAGCGTACTCTCAACATGGGAAGTCGTCCTTAGGGGTTGAGAAACTTGATATGGAACGATAGTCCCGGATGTTGGAGGTACTTGTTCAGTGATGGGTGGAGCAGAGCTAAGAGGTAGAGCCTCGGTTGCGATTGGCTCTGTTATTGCTGGTGTCCTTCGTGTGTTAACCATGGTTGATGTTGTTTTCCCACAGACGGCACCAAATGTTGTGGAATAAAAACTAGGTTATTAGATTGCGGCTAGGGGTTGATGTATTTAATGCTAGGGTTCGTGAGCTTCGTGCTTCAATGGCTGCTTCTGCGTTCGAGACTTAAATGCCAATAAAACGTAGTTCTGAGTTGAGGGGTCTGACCCTTTATATAGGCTGAGAAGCCTCAGAATTAGGGTAGGGTTAGGTGACTTGGTGGGCAAGTCAACCTTGAGGAAGGATCTAGACTCCTTCCTTGTAGGAGTCCGTTTCCTTGTACGACTATGTGCCTTGGAGGCTACTCTTTGGAGAGATAATATCCCTATTTGACTTATATTTCCCAGCTGCTAATTAGCCATGAATATTAATTACAAAATTAATATTTAACTAGGGTTTTTGGGCCATCTAGTGGGCCTCACGTTTGGACCATACTAGGTCTAATTAATGCAACATTAAATGTGTCTTTAGGGCTTATTTCTAGCCCATATCAACAACATACTACAAAGATCAGGGCAATAGTGTTGAAAGTGTTTACTTTTTGCTATGTCGCCATGGCTACGAAGGCAACACTTTGCCACAACAAAAATTTCGACTTTCGACCGAATATGGTCGAATTTAATTTTTAAATTAGCGGGAATTTTCCCGCTCACTTTTGACGGCTGCTAAATTCGACCAATTTGAAAATCCGATCGAAATATTACTAAATTTGACCTTTTATTTTTGACCGCTCCTTAATTCGACCAGATGAGGTAGAAATTAGCCGGCCCAGTTAAATTCGACCATATACGATCGAAATAAGCCGCAACAAAAAATATTAGTCGAAAATAGCCTCATATTAAATTATGTTTAGTCATTGTATATTCCAAACACATATGATTGTCATACACTCATAGTAAATAAGAAAAGTTACTCATTCGTTAAAAAAAAGGTCAAATACTCAAATGCGTAACATTGTTAGCAGCTCAGAACAGGGCCAGGTTGGTTGAAGCTGGTGGCCGGTTAAGGGTTCTGGTGGCACTGTGCTGGTCAGCATTGCTAGAAAAAATGCTTAAGGCCTTAAGACTATCCAACCATAGGGGCCGTATGGGTGATTCAACTAAGGCAGGATGTTCGGGAGCAGCCGGCTAACCTACACTTTGCATGACTCGAAATAGCTTCTTGCATTCTTGAACACATATTCTCTGTTTAAATTAATTTGTCATGGATTTCCGATATTCCATTTGTTTTGCTGATGGTATATACTATTTTGTACCTTTGATCATTTGACTTTCCATACTAGTTTATGGTCTTTTGATCTTGAATTGCTAAAACTTTTACATATTTTGGTGCAAGCCTCTGTCCTTGCCCTCTTCATATCTTATATAGTAAATAAAATATATCATTCTGTTACGACTGGATTTTTGCCAGATCTTGGTTCGGTCGGACCTGCAAGTGAGAAGAATGCGAGGGTTTGGTCCCCCGATTCACCTCCGGTGTGAGAATAAGTTAGTCGGTTTTTGGTAAGGTAATTTTGAACGTAGAGTGTTTGTGTTGTGTATGAATGATCAAATCAAACCTGACTTCACTTATTTCCTTTCATTCGACGGTTACAAGGGAGTTGGCCACGTTTTTTGGTTATGTCCCACGTTCTAGGGAAGTGCAACAATACGACCGTTATACCCTAAATGGGCCGGACGAATGTGGACTTCTATTCGGATTCGGATTTTGATTCTGGGCCTTCGGTTCGGCCCAGTAAGGAAGTGGGCCTCCAACATGTCCCTGGGAAGTTGTGTCCCTTTATGATTGATAGCTGTCTGATCTCGGGATCCGCGCTTTAATCTCTGCCATTGAATTCGAAGCGACCCTTGTCCAAACGTCGCGTCTCTGTATTTAAGCCTTCTAAAACCCATTCAATTTCACTTTTACGTTTACAAACTATACAATTCTCAGAGTAAAAATCTTATTTCTCAGAGCTTTTTGTAGGCAAAAATTGGAACTGTTGTTTCATCGTCGGTCATCTTCACTTCTCCGATTCCGGTCGACGTCTACGTTCAAGCGATTTATCCTCAAGAACTCTGTCTCATCAAGAATCTTCAAACTAGTAAGCGACATTTTCCCCTTCGCTTCCTTATTGTAATTGTCCTGCATTTCATATGTTCATGTATGTATCTGTATGTATGTATGCATAAAATCACCTGTGCTCTTTAGACGAAATACTCGTATGTCCAAAACGTTTTAGGTTCTTCCTGATGTACCATTTTACTCTTGTATTAGTATTTCCCAAGATTTTGGAATTTGTCCGAAGGTAATCTGGGCAAGAACTTCCTTCGGGATCTTCGAACCTTGAGGACACACTTCGGACCATCCCGATCCCTCAGAATTCCCTTCAGAATGTCTTAGTTTCCCATAGTTTTTACGCTTTCGACTCCCTTCGCCCTAGGTTGTAGAATACCCCGACCGATCCTGGCTCACTGTACTCGGCCCGTTCCCTTTTGTTGTCATCTTTTTTGTCCGAGTACAAGGCTAACATCTCTTCATTTTCGAATGAAGGGACATGGATCGGTCAACCGAAGGTGCTGGTCCTTCGGAGGTTTCGCCCTTCAGTGATGCCAAACTATATCCAGCCGCGAATTTCCGGTCGCAGCTGACCGAAGAAAAAATAGAAGATTTCTATTCCAAATATCTAGTAGAGAAGAATGTCTGGTACTTCTTCGCACCGAGGAAGAAGGACCGTATCTGGCACAACCCCGAGATTCCACCCATCTGCGGGGGAAGTGTAGCCACCGGCAAATCCGAAATGGCGTTCAAATGCGGCTTTTAGTTACCGATATTGCTAATTCTGAAGAAATTATTGAAGCAACTGGGGATAGCTGTAGGGAAGTTGGACCCGAACAGCTTTTTCCACATCAACGCCTTCCAAGCTCGATGCCTGGCCAAGGAGATGACTTTGAGGATGACCTTGTTCTGGCATCATTATGAGCTTCGAAGGAATACAAAGAGCAACGGCTACTATACCATAGCCCATCGAACCGGTAGGGTCGACTGGGCTCAAACAAACTCCAGCAATAAAGGGGCCCATGAAAAGTGGGCTTTTATCTCGGGGCCGAAGATGGAGAAATATGGCCGATGGCGGGATCTCGACCCGTCCAGGTTGAAATATCCCGAACTCTTGCAAGCGGACACACATGACTACCGTCTGCTCTGCGAACTCGAAATGGACAAGGTTCCGCTATCGGAAGGCAGGGATAACAATTGGTTGGTCGCCCTTTGGGGTAGTGGTAACACCTATCTTTGCCTTGTTCTTGCATTTGAGTATTACATTTTATCTTCTGCTGTACATATTTTAACCTTCTATTATTTTGTGCAGTGTCTTCACTTCAAGAGATTATTGAGCGCAAACGTAGAAGGCGGCCCAACTTGCTTCAGCTGCTACGGCTGAAGCCGAGGCTGCCGCTCAGCCGGCCGATGGGGATGGGAAGTCGGATCCCGATCGGAGAGAGACAATTGAAACTCCACCTGTTTCTTCTCCTCCTCAGGATCTGAGGACAAACGATACAAGTCTGGTCGCATCGACCGACTCCCGAAAGAGAGGCCGATCGGGAGATTCTGGTCTGAAAGTATACTCTCCCCCTTGGGGAGTTATTGAAACCGATCAAATCATTGTCCCTGCTCCGCAATTATCTACCATTGTAGGTCCCGATCTCTGTCGGGGCCTCATCCTGCCAGTCGATAGGCCGACGTTCGCCAAGGCGAACGACCTTGAGGCTTGTACTGAGATGTTGGCTTTGCTCTCTATGGTAAGCCTTTTTTCTCTGTGGTATTATCCATTTTATTTGCCTTCAACTTTTAATTCATTTCCCATATTTGTTTCCAGGGTGTCTCCTGGTCAGCTGTTGTTGCCGAACGGATGGAGGGAATCCAGACCAAGCTGAAGGCGGCCGGCCAACTGGAACGATCTAGAGAGGGTCTCCATAACGCAACCAACGATCTAGAGAGGGTCACTGGCCAGGCTAGCTCCTTGAAGGCTGAGAATGATGCTCTGAAGGAGAAGCTGGAGGGGATGGATGCTTTGAAGAAGCGGGTTGAGTGGAGAAACCAACAACTTAAAGCCACTAGGAAGAACGTTCGGAAGATGCAGAAGAAGCTAGATGCTACCGAAGAGCGGTGTTACCAAATGGGGTATGACGCTGCCCTGGTGAAGGCACACTCTCTCGGTTTCGATCATACTTAGATGATTGATGCCGAGTTGGGTATGACCGATCCAGTTGGTAGAATAACGTCTGATGAGCCTCTGGTAGTCTCTTCGGGTGAAGATGAGCCTCTCTCCGAATAGTTTCTTTGACTTTAATCTTATTTTGATGGCCTTCGGACTTGTAATGTTTAACATTGCCTTCGGGCTTTTCATTTGCGCCTTTAGCTTGTAATATTTTACTCTGCCTTCGGGCTTAATGTTTTCACCTTCGGGCTCTCTGAATTTTGCCTTAGTATAATTATTTTTATTTATGCATCGTTGGCTTCGGCCTTAGCTTAGCCTCCGTTTCTGTTCATGCATCTTCGGCTTAAATTTGCCTTAGCACGATTATTTTTCTTTTTATGCATCTTTGGCTTCGTTCTGCCTTAACATAATTACTTTTTATTTTTATGCGTCTTCGGCTTCATTTTTCCTTAGCATAATTACTTATGTTTTTATGCATCTTCGGCCTCGGCCTAGCATGTATGTGCATTTTTGGTCGTAACCTAGCTGTCCCCCAGTATTTAAGGGGTTTTGTAATTGATTAAGGTCCCGTTCGGTCGGTTGAAATTTTTTTCCTCCCTACCTTAATTAATGTCAAAGCAACTTAAATACTAAGACCTTTTTGTAAGGGTCCAAATTTCATTCGGTCGGCCCCAAATTTGGATTCGTCAAGTATTTGTAACTTAAATCATAATGTACTTGAACACTAAAAATAAGTTAGAGGGCGCATGTTTTATTCGGTCGGCCCCAAACATGGGTCCGTTAAGCTTAATATTGTGTACTTAACCTTTTGGCTACAAATGTACTTAGCTTAATAATAGCAGATAAAAGATGGAGCAAAACAATCTTTTCATTAATCATGCAACTCTTACATAGATTTGATTACAGATTGATGCTAGCTTAGGGAATTCAGAATAAGCTTGCATAAAACAAAGTACTGAAGTAAAAAGCAATAAAATTCGTTCAGTAAGATTACTGGTAAAAACGGCGAAGGCGAGCGGCATGCCAGGTGTTTTTAATTGGGTTACCGTCCGACTGAGCCAATTTGTAGGTGCCTGGCCGAACCACTTCAATTACCACATAAGGTCCTTCCCAGTTCGGCATAAGCTTTCCTTGTTTAGTCGGCATAGATGTTGCTAACTCCCGTAGGACCAAATCGCCTACTTGGAAAGTCCTCTTTTTGACTCCAAAATCATAGTACTGTACCGCTTGGAGCTGGTACCTTAAGTTTCTTTGGTGGGCTACCTCCCTTTCTTCTTCCAGTAAATCCACGTTCGCCCGGAGTCCGAACTCATTCGTTTCCACATTGAAGACTTGTGTTCGATAAGACTCTAAGCCAACCTCAACAGGCAGAAGGGCGTCTGTTCCAAAGGCCAGTTTGAAGGGCGTTTCCCCGGTTGAAGATCTTGCGGTGGTTCGGTAGGCCCAAAGGACCCAAGGTAACTCTTCGGCCCAAAGACCCTTGGCTTCTCCTAGCCTCTTCTTAATCCCATCGAAGATAGTTTTGTTGGTCACTTCGATCGCCCCGTTTCCTTGGGGATGTCCGACTGAACTGAACTTCTGTCTGATTCCGAATTGAGCTAGAAACTTTCTGAACTTACTTCCGATGAACTGAGTTCCATTGTCTGATACACATACCATGGGAATGCCAAACCTTAAGATCACTTGCTCTAACATGAACTTCTTTGTTGCTTCTTCGGTAATGGCTAAAAGTGGTCTGGCTTCTATCCACTTGGTCATATAGTCGATCGCCACAATGCAATACTTTGCTTGTTTAGTACTGGTAGGTAGGATTCCAACGATGTCAACCGTCCACATAGCAAATAGAATCGGGCTAAGGACTGAAGACATCTCTTCGGGTGGTTGCTTCAGTATTGTGCTGAATAGCTGGCACTGTCTGCACTTCTTTGCATATTCTGATGTATCTTCCTTCATCTTCGGCCAGAAAAACCCTTGCCTGAGAATCTTGAAGGCTAAAGATCTTCCTGCCAAATGTTCTCCACAAATTCCATCATGAACCGTCTCGAGGGCTAGCTGCTGTTCATCTTTGTCTAAACACCTAAGCAATGGCTGACTTGCCGATCGTCTGAACAAACGGCCCCCGACCAGAGTATAACTCCCGACCGATATTTCACCTTCTGTGCTTCCTTTCGGTCAAATGGTAGGGTACCCTTCTCCAAGAATGCCCTAATGGGAGTCATCCAATTGACCCCTTGGTGAATTTCCATACACTGCTTCTTATATATCGAAGGCGTCTTTACTTCGGTTAGATAGATGGACCCGTTCAGGTTCTGGGTTTCTGCCGAAGCTAGCCTTGAAAGAGCATCTGCCCGACTGTTGTTTTCTCTAGCTACTTGAGTTAATTCAAAAGATTCAAACATCAAAGATTGCTCGCGTACCTTGAGGGCGTAGGCCTTCGTTCTGGGATCTTTTTGCCCGTACTCCCCTGAGAACTGTTTTACCACCAACATCGAATCACTAAACGCCCTGAGGTACTTAACTTCCAATTTTTTGCCAAGTCTAATCCTGCCAAAAGTGCTTCATATTCGGCTTCATTGTTCGTCAATGGGAAAGTGAACCTAATAGCTTGACAGATTTCAAATCCTTCTGGGCTTGTCAGAATTAAACCTGCCCCACATTTTTCCTTGGCGACTGACCCATCCACAAACAACTACCATTTTCCTGGCGCCTGAATTAGCTATTCTTCGGGAGCCAAGTCATTCGGCCCCGAGAAAGAGCATTCTACCATGAAATCCGCTAGTGCTTGGGCTTTGAAAGGCAGAGTGTATTAACTTGTAACACTATAACTAATGTAACTCAATTAAAAGAAAAGATACTTAACCAGAAGACAATCAAGAACAAGAAGTCACAAGAAATCAACACTAAATGAAGACAAGGTAATTGATACAATTGAACATGTTAACTATGATCAAGCCAAGAAGAAATCATTGAGAGAAGTTCAAGTCAAAGTTGTTCAGGCCTCAGTGATTTGAGAATTCGAGATTCAAGATCATAACTATCAGTATCAACAAGACCAACTGATTTCAAGTGAACAAGAAGGAAAGCAAATATTGGAAAGTCAAGTTACTAAGTGAATATGGTAATTTATTCAAGAAGCAGAAACACTATCAAGACTAGTCACTTATGAACCAGACCAGTGCATCAAGTGTCAGGACATTGATAGCAAGTTTATGTCAGTAATAAAGATCCATGTTCAAGAGCTTGCCGAAGAATAAAGAAGACATGAAGATATCACAAGCTCAAGATGTGCATTGAAGTTTCAAGTTGAAGACCAGAATATTTTCTAAGTACTAAATGTTCTGGATGGCCAAGTAGAATATTTCTAAGTAGAAGTTCGACTTAGAAATTTCGAGATGGCTAAGTAGAAATTCTCAAGTAGAAGTTCTACTTAGAGTGCAGCTTCAACATGACACATGGCATCTTCTGATTGGCAGATTTCCAAGCTTTCAAGATAAGGCAAGATTTATGTGGACATCATTGGGCCACGTACATCTTAGTCTTTGAAGACTACAGGACATAGATTACATGTAGTATAAATAGAAGCACTTGTGTAATGTTTTAGTTAGTGAGCAATATTGAGAAAAACACAAGAAAAAGAGAGAGAGTATATTCACAGAGCTTAGAATCATTCACTTCTCTCTCAACTTCTGTTATACTTTGTAATGAATGTTGTAGCAACCTTTTCAAGTTATATATAAAGAAATATATTCCTTGAATCTGTGTGTTCATTTATTGCATCGTATTTATTGCTACTCATAATCGAAAAGTTGTATTCACCCCCCCTCTACAACACATTTGGACCTAACAATTGGTATCAGAGCGGATGTTTAACATACAAAACATAGATCCTTGTGTTTGGTAGAAGAATCGTGAGTTTTCATTTTCTAGATCTACTTTTCATTTTTTCGAAAAGTGTGCTTTAATTCGTTTCCAGTGAAAACTCATCAGGGAAAAATTATTTAAATACTCCAGGTGTGATTATTTGACTTGGGTGTATTTTAATTAATTTTTGTGAATTAATCTGGGTTCATTGATATTTGGTGTTCTTGAGTGTTCATCATCTGTTCTTATCAAAGAAGATAACCCAACAACTTTTTGATCTCCTTTTTCAAACAAATAAGATAGTCAAAAAGGTGTTTTTGTACTTTTGATTTGATTATTATTCCTTGACCGAAAGCAAAAGAAAGTGTACTCAGTGCTTAGCAAGTGGGTTAGTCACTTTCGGTGTGTAAAGTAATCAAAAGTCAAAAAGGGTGTTAAAGTGATAATATTGTTTATTCAATATTAAAAGTAATCTGCAGAAAATTATTCTAAGGACAAAAAGTTCTACATAGAATTTCTACTTGAGATTTTCTACATAGAATTTCGATTTGGACAATTTCTACTTGGTGAATTTCGACTTGAACAATTTCTACTTAGAGAAATTTCGACTTGAGCAAAATTTCTACTTAGAGAAATTTCGACTTGGCAGAAGTTCTACATAGATATTCTACATAGCCTAGTCTTGGGTACTTAGAAATTTTTAGTGACAAGATTTGAAATGGCTCCTAAAAATTCTTTCAAGATCCCAATGTTCAACCGAGATCACTATGAAGAATGGGTTTTCAGAATGAGACTCTACTTAGAGACTATTAACCCTGAGTATCTGGAAGTCCTTGAAAAGGGTAAATTTGTTCCAATGAAAGCTATTCCTGAGCGTACGGAAGGAGAGGAGGTTATACCTGCTCGGTCTGAGCCTAAAAAGGCAGCGGACTTTACGGATGCTGACAAGGAGCAAATAGCTTATGATACTTCTGTAAGACAAACCTTGATGGAATCTCTCGATCATGAAATGTTCAACATAGTCAAAGGTTTGAATACAGCAAAGAAGATTTGGGACAAGATAGAAGTTGTCATGGAAGGATCTGCAGAGGTTAGAAGCAACAAGACACTTATACTCAAGATGGAGTATGACACCTTTAGAATACGAAAAGGAGAAAGCATAACAGATGTCTATCTTCGATTCAGTCAGTTGGTATTAGATTTGAATCTGAGAGGTGTTACTCTCCCCATGGTTGAGACCAATACGAGATATCTGAGGAACCAGCCAAAGAGCATTGAACATAGGGTCTACGCAATCAGAGAAACCAGAGATTTGCATACAACTTCTCTGGAAGAATATTATGGAATTCTGAAGACCTATGAGCTGGAGACACTTCAAGATCAAGCATGGGACAATGATTCAAAAGGAAAAGAAACTGCATCAGGATTAGTTGCTGATGAGGAAGAGTCTAAGAAGGCAATGGTTGCAGCAAAGCCTAAATCATCACTTGCACCACATCAAGTTGATAATGATGACGAGTGCGCATCTAACAGTGATGATGACTACTTCACCCAAGAAGAGCTGGACAACATGGACGATAGTGTCGTGGCATACATGGCAAGGAAGTTCAGCAACATGAGATTTAGAAAGAGCAACCGACCACAGAGAAATTCTTCATCTTACTATCGGGCTGCTAAGGGTGGTGGTAGTTCATCAGGCTACAAAAGCAAAGGCAAGAGTACCAGCTACAAATCTCCGTTGGATTTCAAAATGAAGTTCAATTGCTATAATTGTGGTGAACCTGGACATTTTGCCTCGGACTGCAAAAAGCCTAAACAGACTTATCCAAAAGAGACATTTGAAGCCCTCAAAAGCAAGTATGAATCGCTGGTGAAAGAAAAACATGGTAAAAGAGCTTTAGTAGTAACAGAAGGAAGAGCTTGGGATGATTCAGATGAGGAAGATGTTACTCATGTAGCAAACTTTGCGCTCATGGCTGAGACATCAGAGGAACCAGAGGTACCAGTTCTAACCCTTAAAGTAGAAATGTCTATTGATGATTATAAGGAACAGAACGGCGCTCTTAGCGAAGAGATCTACATGTTGTGCAAAAGCCTAGACACTTCTCAAAAGGAACAGAAAATACTTGTCGCCAAAAGCAGAATGCTTGAGGCAAAAGTGGAAGAGTTAGAGGCCGCATGCATTGTAGATACTTCTCTAAGAGATTTTATTAAATCTTTGGAACACAAGCTCGTCCTTAAGGAAGAAATAGAATCATGTTTAAGGAACAAACTAGCTGAGTTAGAAACTAAATGTGAAGCTTACAAACTAGCTGCTAGTAAAGTGTATGTAGATAATGACGTATTTAAGAAGATAACTGGAGTAGGTGTAGGACTTGGTTATTCTGATCTTTCTAAGAAAGAAGGCAAGAGACATATCGATCCTAGCTCCAGTGACCTTAAAAAGGAAACACCTAGTATTCTTAAATCTTCTGTCAAACCCATCTACAAACACCTTGTTCCTAGAATAGAAGAAGAAGAGACTGAATTGATAGCTAGATATGAGATTGAGATGGAAGATCGTCAGAAAGCACAACCTATAACTCCTATTAAACAAGTTAAAATCAATTTCCCTAGTGATGAATCTAGACTAGGAATAGGAGCTAAGGCTGTTAAACAACAAGGGAAGAAAGGCATAAAAGAGGTTAAGGCTGAACGAATAAAGAAAGCATGTTATCACTGCAAATCTACTGAACATCTTTCTTATGCATGTAAAGCTAACATAAATGTTCCTGCTACACATGCCATGCCTGTCACACATACAATGAATAATCTGCATCAGAATCATGCACAGTGTGGTCAACCTAATTGTATGCCATGCACTTTTAACGTCATGCAAACTTTTGTGAATTTAATGAATGCATCTAGCCAGTCGTGCTCAAATACTGCTGCTAGTTCAAACATCAAGAAAAAGCATGTGAGAGCTAAGACTGTCAGTCCTCCTAAAGTTAGGAGTGACAAACCTTCTCCTAGGACTGATAAATATGTCAAGTCTGAGAAAGGAAAGGAGGAAGTCGAAAGCTCTTGTAATGTTAAGAAAAGTGCATCTCCTGTTGTTAAATCTGTTGATTATCAATCTTATCGAAAAGCCGGGCCCAATCAAAGTTGGGTTCCGAAGAAAGTCTAACCAATCTGTCATTGCAGGGCATTAAGCAAAAGAGAAATAAAGTTATATGGGTGCTAGACAGTGGAGCATCGAGGCATATGACTGGAAACAAGTCCCTGCTTACAGAGTTGGTTATGAAAGCTGGCCCTTATGTTACCTTTAGAGATGACAGCATAGGTGTGACAAAGGGATATGGCAAACTGAAAACTGGCAATGTCATCATTGAAGATATTTCCTATGTTGAGGGATTAAAGCATAATTTGTTGAGTATCAGTCATTTCTGTGACAAAGGTTACGAAATTGTCTTCAACAAGAAAGGTGTATCAATCACTCACATCAAGGAAGGTTCATTGGCTTTGAGAGGAGTTCGAAAGGCAGATCTTTTTGTTGCAGACATGGATTCAGCAAATCAGAATGAAGTCACCTGTTTCTACAGCAAAGCTTCGGATGATGAAAGCTGGTTATGGCACAAAAAATTATCTCACTTAAACTTCAAAACGATGAATGCTCTCGCGAGGCGAGAATTGGTGAGAGATCTACCTCAAATGGAGTTCGCTCCGAAAGGACTCTATGAAGCCTGTGAAATGGGAAAGTCGAAACGAGCATCGCATAAAAGCAAAGAAATTTCTAGTATCACTGAGCCTCTGCAACTTCTTCATATGGATTTGTTTGGCCCAGTGAATGTCCTATCTTTGTCTAGGAAAAGATATGCATTGGTAATCGTGGATGACTTCTCCAAGTATACATGGGTATTGTTCGCAATGACGAAAGACGAAGTACCTTTCCTAATCATTGATCACATCACTCAAATTGAGAATGTTTCAACACTTACTGTGAAGACGATTAGATCAGACAATGGCACTGAATTTAAAAACGCAGTGCTAAATGACTTCTGTGTATCTAAGGGAATACGTCGTCAGTACTCAGCCCCGAGAACTCCACAACAAAATGGAGTAGTTGAAAGGAAGAATAGAACATTGGTTGAAGCAGCAAGAACTTTGTTGTGTGATTCGAAACTTCCTCTGTATTTCTGGGCAGAAGCAGTGAGTACCGTGTGTTACACTCAAAATCGATCCTTGATCATAAAAGATAAAGAAAAGACACCATGTGAGCTAATGAACGGAAGAAGACCAACAATCAAATACTTTCATGTCTTCGGAGCAAAATGCTATGTACTAATAGATGATGAAAATCTAGGCAAGTTTGCAGCAAAAGCTCGTGAAGGAATCTTTGTTGGTTACTCCACAGATGTGGTAGCAGCTTATAGGGTGTTCTTAGTAAATGATCGAAAAGTGACTGAAAGCTACAACGTCAGATTCGACGATACCAAACTCTCATCAATTTCAAGAGATTCTAGTGAACCCGAGTCACTAAAATTTCAGAATCTGGACTTAGAAGATCTTGAAGATGAACCTGAGTTGGTTGTCCCATTAAATGTTCCAAGTGTACGTGAAGAACCTGAGTCTAGTGAACAAGCTAATTCTACAAGATCAGGAGAGACTTCTTCAGTACGAACCGGCAACAACTCAGGGGGAGTAAATAGCAGCTCAAGAACTACTGTTCAAGGCTCGAGTCGAGTTGACTCTAGTTCTGTAGGAGCTGGTACTAACTCAGGGGGAGTTAGTGAAAGTAATCAAAGTAGTCAGCACCACAACTCAGAAAGTCATGCTGAATCATCAAGACAATTTCCAAGAGAACGGGTATGGAATAGAGACCATCCGTTTGAATTAATTATTGGTGATCCAGATGCTGGTGTGTCTACTAGAAGAAATGCAAGAGCTGACCTGGCTAATATTTGCTTATATTCTGGGTTCTTATCCAAGCTTGAACCTAAAGAAATAGAAGAAGCTCTTGGTGATGCTGATTGGGTGATTGCAATGCAAGAGGAACTCAATCAGTTTGAAAGGCAGAAAGTTTGGAAACTGGTACCCCGACCAAAGAACAAATCAGTAATTGGAGCAAGGTGGGTATTCAGAAATAAAATGGATGAAAACGGACTTGTAACACGAAACAAGGCTCGTTTGGTTGCAAAAGGTTATTCTCAGCGAGAAGGAATTGATTATGATGAGACCTATGCACCAGTTGCAAGACTTGAGGCAGTCAGGATGTTTTTGGCATTTGCAGCACATAAGAACTTCAAGGTTTTCCAGATGGATGTGAAAAGTGCCTTCCTGAACGGAGAGTTAGAAGAAGAAGTGTATCTGGAACAGCCGCCTGGCTTCATTGATCCAGAACTTGTAGATTTTGTGTATCTTCTCTTCAAATCTGTCTATGGCCTCAGGCAATCCCCAAGATGTTGGTATGAAACCCTATCCGTATTCTTAATTGAAAGTGGTTTTACTAGGGGAGTAATTGACAAAACATTGTTCTATAAGAATGTGAAGAATGATTTAATACTTGTTCAAGTCTATGTGGACGATATTATCTTCGGGTCATCGAATGAGCGCTTGTGCGAGAAATTTGCTAAGCTAATGCAAGACAAATACGAGATGAGCATGATGGGGGAGCTGTCTTTCTTCCTTGGATTACAGATCAGTCAGAGAAAAGATGGTATCTTTATCTGTCAATCCAAGTACGTCAGAGATTTACTCAAGAAGTATAATCTAGAAGATGCATCAGCAGCTAAGACTCCCATGGCAACAGCCACGAAGCTTGATGAAGACAAATCAGGTAAATCAGTTGACATCACAAGCTATCGAGGTATGATTGGCTCACTTCTCTATTTAACTGCAAGTAAACCCGATATAATGTTCGCGACTTGTTTATGTGCAAGATTCCAAGCGGATCCTAGATAATCACATCTCATAGCCGTCAAAAGAATTTTTAGGTATCTCAAGGGCACACCAAATCTAGGAATTTGGTACCCAAGAGATACAGGTTTTAATCTAATTGGCTATACGGATTCAGATTATGCAGGTTGCAGGATTGATAGGAAAAGCACATCTGGTGCTTGTCAATTTCTTGGCAGAAGATTGGTGTCCTGGCAAAGTAAAAAGCAACATACAGTATCTACTTCTACTGCTGAAGCTGAGTACATTGCTGCTGGAAGCTGTGTAGCTCAAATACTGTGGATGAGGAACCAATTGAAGGATTATGGCATGGAGCACAAGAAAATTCCAATTATGTGTGACAACACAAGTGCCATTGCCATAACCAACAATCCTGTAGATCACTCAAGAACCAAGCACATCGACATCAGGTATCACTTCATAAGAGAACATGTCGAGGAGGGGACTGTGGAGCTACATTTTGTGCCCACAATGCAACAAATTGCAGATATATTCACCAAACCTCTTGATGAAGTAACATTCAATAGGTTGGTTGGTGAATTGGGAATGCTTAACACAAGTTAGTAAAGCCTTCTATCTGTAAAATCCATGTTTATGTTTGTATATGCAAGCTATTTAATCATTATGTGTTTAGACTTTAAAATGCCTAATTAATGATTATTATAGGGTGCATATAGTGTGATTTTGCATGAATTCAGTGTGTTTTAAGTGTCTTTTATAGCACAAATCTTTGAATTTATGCTTGTTAAATTGCATGATCATAGGGGGAGTTAAATTCATAATATTCTAAATATTGCATGATTTTTAGATGAATTTACCTATGATTTTCATGTAATTAGAGGCCTTAGAATTATCAAGGAATGTTTTAATTATGTCATATATTAAAAATCCTTGAATTGATATTTATATTAATTTGGCAAAATTAAGTGTTGAGTTTTTCAAAGAAAAATTGCCAAATTATTCTAAGTATCTTCAAAATTTCGAGTTAAACACTATCTCGAAACTTATCTTGAAATTCTGGTTGAATTTCGATTTGAGCTTCCAGAGTGAAGTTTTGAAAATTCTAAGTCTGGGAAAAATTTCGAGTTAGCCTCTATCTCGAAATTTATCTCGAAATTCGACTTAGGGTTCGAATTTGAGTTACCAGTGTGCCTATTTCCTTATTCAAAATATTCCATATAATATCTATCTTACAGGGGATATTGTTTGAATTAATCTGAGAGAATAACTTCGAATTATTTAATAATTTCGAGTTAGACTCTATCTCAAAACTCAACTCGAATTTCAACTTGATGTTCGAGATAGAGCTCTCAGTTGTTAAGGGGATTTTTCGAGTTAACTCCTAACTCGAAGTCTATCTCGAATTTCTACTTGAATTTCGAGATAGGTTTCCCTAGTGATGTTGGTGGTTTGTGCTGTTTACATGATCTTTAATAGATAAATGGTTCAAGTTTTTCGAGTTAACAGCTATCTCGAACTCTATCTCGAAGTTCGGCTTAAATGTTCGAGATAGACTTCGAGATAGACTTCGAGATAGACTTCGACTTAGACTTCGAGATAGATTTCGACTTGGGTTCTCCCTGTATGTACTTGGAGTTTTCATACTTTTTAACAGGGACACTTTAGTCATTTCACATTAATGTCTATATATACATATCTAACTCGATCTATTTTTTCACTTTTACCTAATTGAGTTTTACAGCCGCCCCATATACATACAGGCGATTTCATACTTACAAACACTGATTCGTGATTCTTGTGACTAATCTCATACGGACAACGAATTAATGCCCATTTTTAGACTGCTATCATCTGTGTGTCATCATTTATCTCTGTGATTGTGTCTTGTATACCTGTTCATTTTCATCGATATATACACACACGTATATACACACAAAAGTTCACAGATTTGTTCATACACGATTTCACACACAAGCACTTCACTGTTAAAGCAGATTTAGATATTTGTTTGAAATTTGCCTTCCATTAACTGTTACTTGGATCCCGTAGTTTAATTTTTCAAAAAGGGACTTGTGTTGTTCTTGATAAATTAAAAGGGATATAACGGTTAATTCTAAAATTAATTGTTTTTCAGAAATTAATATTAAAATTCACATCTTTTAAAGGAAAAACATTTTAATTAAAATGACTCACCAATTTTCACTTGCCAAAAACAATTTTTATAATATTTCTACGGAAATTGGTGATCAACTCCCGCGCTTTAAGTCTTGGATACGATTTCTCAATTTGTATTCCAAAGCTAGCGATGCTTTTACTGCTAAACCTACACTAGTACATGATGCTTTACAGCAATTATGGACTAGTGCGGTTTCTTTTGGGAGCAAATCAACCCCCTTTGGTTTCAGGTTTACCTTAGCGGGTCAGGAATATGAGGTGACTGAACAAATTTTCAACAAGGTTCTGGGATTCCCCATTAAAGATGTTTATGATTCAGAACCTACAGCTGCAGAACGCCTCAGATTCTTTGAAGAAATAGGATGTTATCCTCCGACTGGCCGGATCACTGGAAACATCCAAAAACAATTTCTTCATGTGGAATGGAATTACTTTTTCGAGGCCATCACAAGAAAGTGATTACCATCAAATTTCCATTCCCATGCAAAACCTTGGAATTGCCCTAGCAAGAGAGCTGGATATCAATTATGGACGAATAGTTCTCTCTGAGATAGTGGCTGTGATGGGATCTCCTGCAAGCAGATACCTCAACACAACAGATGTTGTCTGCTGGTTTCCTCGGTTCTTACAGATGCTGATTAATCATTTAATACCGAAGGATGCTCTTGCAATTAGACAGAGTTTTGCCAGAAGCCAAAAATCTGCACCACTAGGAATGGGCACTAAGTCACTTTCAACAGTTGAAAATCAGGATAAACATCATGGAAAACCGATGTCTATTCCTGATACCTTACAAAAGTGGCTTACTTATGATGAGGGAGTTACCACCTTGATGGAATTCTCACAAGTTTCATCACATGCTCAGAATCGGTCTGCTCATGCTGAGGCATTTGAAGAGATTCCTGATGAGCAAAGCGGTGACGAACAAGGTAATGAATCAGGTAATCTCTCTCGACATTCTAATCATTCCTCTTCCTATGTTTCTGATTCCCAGACCCAAGAGACTGCTAGCCCGCATGATCTATCCCAGGGTAAGAGCTATATTTCTAATTCTATATCACCCCAGTCACCGGAATCCAAACAGCCAGCACAAGTAAATGTAGGATATGATGAGGAGAGTGAACCCGAAGAGCAGCAACTTATTCGAAAGAAACCCAAATTTTCTCATGCTGCTACTTCTAAATCTCAGTCAAACCCTAGAGTGTCACACGCAACCACTCCACCTCACGAGAGTGGTTCACCCCTTGAACAATCTGCACATAGGGATTTTGATGATGATTATGTACCTTTTGAAGATACTGTTGCTTCAAGAGGACATGAAGCTTTAAAAGCTTCAGCCGTACCTTCACCGGTACGTACTGATGCTACAAAGAGGATCGGTTCTGATGTCGTACAAGAACACTTTGTAGCCTCTCAGCCTGAGATTCCAACTCAGGAACAAACAGCATTTGATCCCATAACTGTAAATTATATTGCTTATCCAGTTTCTGCAGGTACTGCTTCATATTATGGATCATTTATTGAAGATATACACGAGCGTGAGACAGGGAGTGTGTGTGAGAGGTTAGGGAGAGAGGGACCTTCATTTTTAAGGCCCGAAATCGAGCGCCAAATACCAACAGAACGAGAATTAGAGCGAGGTCACCTAAACCAAACACCGTCCCTTAATACTGAAAATCTTGAAACTCGTATGTCTTCTATGGAAAATCAAATGAAGCAGTTTGGGCAGTCAATGGGGCAGTTAGGGATGAACGTTGGAAACAATCAAAGGGCCCTTGACGACTACGCAGCACGAATGGCAAGTCAAGCTACAGCTTTTAATGATTTGACAAACAAGGTAAATGACTTGGGCCATGCTGCTGGTGTCTTGGGAAACACTCTGAATGACAGGATGGGAGCAATGGAGCTTACAATGGATACTCTGGCTGTGGAGATCAGTAGAGTTATGTTCGCAATCAGAAGTTTTGTGCCCCCAGAGTGTTTCGCGCCGCAACAACCTCCCCCCGATGCTGGTACAGGTGGTGCTAGTGGAGCAGGACCCTATGGTTCTGGTTTTGAAGATTTTTATGCAGCTGGTGGATCTGGAGACCAGGGTGGAGTTCAGGATAACTCACCTAAGGGGGAGAGTATAAAGGAGACGAGACAGCAGGGAGTTCAAATCGAAGAAATTCCAGAACAAGCTGATCTTGTAAAAGAAATAGAAATTGAGCCGTCTATTGATGAAGAGGCTCTGAGAAGGAAAAAGGGTAAGGCCATAGCGATTGAGCAAGATGAGCCATTCGTTGACCTGAGTCATCAAGAAAAAGTACAGGTGGTACTTGACTCAGATTCCGATATGGAAGACGCACCTTTGAAACATGCTATAAAGAGATCATTGAAAGATCAAGGTGGAGGTGCTGGGATGTCTGTCGGAAGGCCTGAAGAAATTACTGTTGATGAGGAAACCCTGAAGTCTCAAAAGTTAGCCTTAGATCAAGCTGAGTTCTTTAAAATGAAGGCAATGCAAGATCGTGCTGCGTTTCAGGAAAAGAAAGCGGAGCTACAAGGGAAGCAGTACGATTATGAGCTTGCAAGGCTAGCTGATCCTCAAATTGATCTGGACAATAGAAGGATAGGACAGAAGTGGGATGACGCAAGAAAGATATTGATGGGACCCTGTACAAAAGGAGATCATAACAAGGAGGCAGATGATCTGTTCTACAATCTAAATTTGCAGAATCCAATGGCTGCTGACTACATAAGTACTTTAAAGAGATTAATTTCTAAAGTCAGGATTGGATACAATTCAACGCAAAAGGAGTGGCAGGTTATTTTGTCTTTCACAGAAGGAGTCCCAATGTCTTTCATGTATGTGGATGATCAATTCATGACGAGAAGATCTGCATCAGAGTTGTTCTTGCTAGCAACAAAAATTCAATACTCTCATTCTGAGAATCTAAGCATTCTGTATAGGGATCAGTTAATGCGGCTAGCAGAGGACAAGGGTCCAGAATTCTCAGCATATCCAAATGTTGTCCGGATGGTGGTTGACAGTAAAATGAAGAGGGTGAGCTTGGAGGAAAAGGACTTAATGGAACTTTCAGTGGAATCTCTTAAGGCCGTCTGTAGGCAAATGATGAGTAAGGGATTCGCTTCTGAGCTTAAAGATAAATCAGTGAAGATCATTGAAAGCGTCATACTCAAGAAGAGCAATGAGGTGTGGAAGTGTGATGTCATTGCTCCAAACCCTCTTGATAATGTGAAGATTGAACCAGAGCTAATGGAGAAGAAATGGAATATTCTTCAAGCTATGAAGAATGTAGATGAAGCTCTGAATCTTCCTACTGGAGAACTGGAACAAGGAGAGATAAGGGAGGCAGTTGGTGTTCCAGGAAGAGACAGCGTATACTGGATACATTCTTTTGCTGATAATACAGCTGATGCCTTAGTATTCATAGATGCAGACCAGAAGCAAACATTCTTGCATATGAGTAAACAATGGCTGCTGCAGACTCAAGATGCTGCATTTCTGGAGAAAGTGTTATATGTGTTCAAATGGGAAGATGTGGAAGTTAAGTATGTGACAGAAAAGCAGAGACTCGTGAGTTACCTGTCTGATGTAGTAGTGGAAAAGAAGCGATTGGAGCGAGATGCGGCTAGTGTCCACAATACTAACCGTGTCAAAGGCTATCCCAAAATGATCTATTGTCAGTTTAAAGCTGATAAAACTCATAGGAAACCTCGGCTTATAATGAAGAAATTTGAGGACATTCCAGAGATCAGGACTACTCAGGAGGTGGACAAACTCAGAAGGCTTTTCAAACATCCTTACCTAGAACCCAGGAACCCTCTAGAGATGGAAGCAGTAAGTTTGTTGAATACTAGGTGGACGCAACTTCATGATCCAGTATATAAGAAACAAAAGCAGCAAGAGGAGAAGCGCAGAAGGCAGAAAGAAGAAAAGGACCAAGCTGCTGAAGCTAGGAAAAGGAAACGGAATTAGGGTTAAAGGTCAGAGTGGTGTGAACTTGAAGTTGGAAAAACTTCATGTCTTTCGGTTGCTTTAACTCACTTGAGGAAAATTCATCTTAGAATGAATCCAATAAGGTGATATAAGTTTGACTAAAAGATATGAAATAATCCAGGTGATAGGAATCATTCAAATGATCTTTAATTCGAGGTTCGAATTCTGTTTCTAGTTTAAGTTCTTTGTATTGTTTTCAAGTACTTTTCAATTGTATATTTTTCAAGAATGTAATGTTAATTATCTTTTCTCGTCTCATTGATTAGTTGAGTTATCCTTCATTAATTTGAATGTCATTGTTAGACAATCAAATTGGGGGAGATTGAAAGGCAGAGTGTATTAACTTGTAACACTATAACTAATGTAACTCAATTAAAAGAAAAGATACTTAACCAGAAGACAATCAAGAACAAGAAGTCACAAGAAATCAACACTAAATGAAGACAAGGTAATTGATACAATTGAACATGTTAACTATGATCAAGCCAAGAAGAAATCATTGAGAGAAGTTCAAGTCAAAGTTGTTCAGGCCTCAGTGATTTGAGAATTCGAGATTCAAGATCATAACTATCAGTATCAACAAGACCAACTGATTTCAAGTGAACAAGAAGGAAAGCAAATATTGGAAAGTCAAGTTACTAAGTGAATATGGTAATTTATTCAAGAAGCAGAAACACTATCAAGACTAGTCACTTATGAACCAGACCAGTGCATCAAGTGTCAGGACATTGATAGCAAGTTTATGTCAGTAATAAAGATCCATGTTCAAGAGCTTGCCGAAGAATAAAGAAGACATGAAGATATCACAAGCTCAAGATGTGCATTGAAGTTTCAAGTTGAAGACCAGAATATTTCTAAGTACTAAATGTTCTGGATGGCCAAGTAGAATATTTCTAAGTAGAAGTTCGACTTAGAAATTTCGAGATGGCTAAGTAGAAATTCTCAAGTAGAAGTTCTACTTAGAGTGCAGCTTCAACATGACACATGGCATCTTCTGATTGGCAGATTTCCAAGCTTTCAAGATAAGGAAAGATTTATGTGGACATCATTGGGCCACGTACATCTTAGTCTTTGAAGACTACAGGACATAGATTACATGTAGTATAAATAGAAGCACTTGTGTAATGTTTTAGTTAGTGAGCAATATTGAGAAAAACACAAGAAAAAGAGAGAGAGTATATTCACAGAGCTTAGAATCATTCACTTCTCTCTCAACTTCTGTTATACTTTGTAATGAATGTTGTAGCAACCTTTTCAAGTTATATATAAAGAAATATATTCCTTGAATCTGTGTGTTCATTTATTGCATCGTATTTATTGCTACTCATAATCGAAAAGTTGTATTCACCCCCCCTCTACAACACATTTGGACCTAACAGGCTTTGATCGAGGTCCTTGGCGTATACTCCAAATCGTGCTCCCTCAGCTCGATCGCCCAAGAAACTACTCTGCCCGATGTCTCTGGCCTTTGCAAGATTTTCTTTAACGGCTGAACTGTTACAACTTTGATCGTCCTTCCTTGGAAATAGTGCCTTAGCTTTCTTGCGGCCATTACCAACCCATAGGCGAACTTCTCTGCATTCGGATATCTAGTTTCTGCATCTTTGAGAATATGGGAAACGTAGAACACCGGATGCTGGTTTCCTTCATGTTCTTTGACCAACACGGCTCCAAGGGTTCGGTCGTTCACAGCTAAGTACAGCTGCAAGGTTTCTTTTGGATCAGGCCTCATTAAGAGTGGGGCTTTCACTAAATATTCTTTGACCTCCTCAAAAGCTTTCTGGCAGTTAGGCCCCCACTCGAAATTCTTGGACCCCTGAAGTACTTCAAAGAATGGTAAGGCCTTTTCGGCCGATCTGGAAATGAACCTCCTGAGGACTGCTAACCGTCCGATCAGCTTCTGAATGTCCCTGATCGTCTTTGGTGCTTCCATATCGATGACTGCCTTGATATTTTCTGGGTTTGCCTCAATCCCTCGGGCACTATCCATGTATCCTAGAAATTTTCCACTATTTACTCCGAATGTACACTTGTTCGGGTTGATCCTCATGTTGTTTCACCTAAGTGTTTCGAAACACTCCCTCAAATCCTCAGCATGATCCCTAAAAAGGGATTTAACAATCATGTCATCTACATAACATTCCATGTTTCGACCTATCTGAGCCTTGAAAACTTTGTTGATCATTTTTTGAAATGTTGCCCCGGCGTTCTTCAGGCCGAAGGGCATCTTAATATAAGCATAAGTGCCATTCGGTGTGATGAATGCTGTTTTTGGAACGTCCTCGGCATTCATGGCAATTTGGTGGTATCCTGAGAATGCATACAAAAAACTGAGTATTCAATGAAATTTGCTTCCAGCAACTTTTCCACTTCAGCTTGAATTACTTTCTGCCTTTCCATTGCGAAATTTCACTTCTTTTGTCTTATAGGCTTGGCTTCGAGAACTACATTTAAACAGTGTTTGGCTACCGAAGGGTCCAACCCTGGCATATCTTCGGGATTCCATGCAAACACATCATGGAACTCCCTAATGACTTTGATGACTTTCTCTTTTAGCTCCGATTCCATGTTTTTTCCAATTTGGATCATCTTTCCAGACTGACCCACATATAGCTCTACTTCTTCGGTTTCGGCAGCCGGCTCGGCAATCGGGCTCGAGAGGTCGGCCCCAAATTTCTCCAATTCTATGTTCAACAATTGATGGCTGCCCCCAATATCATTTTCACTTCTTTTCCTTTTTCCAGCTTCGTTCATTTCGACATCTTTATCTTTCTCTAGATCTTCCAACATGATAATTCGGGCGGCCTTTTGGTCGCCTCTCATCTCTCCGACCCCATGTTCGGTCGGGAACTTCAACTTTAGGTGGGGAATGGATGACACGACCTGAAAAAGAGACAAGGTTGGCCTCCCCAAAATCCCGTTATACGGGCTGTCCACCCGAATGACATAGAACTTTGCTTCTTTAACCACAGTGTATGGAGCTTTGCCCAACAAAATGTTCAATGTGATCGTGCCTTCGATCGGTACAGGTTGATTGCCGAAGCAATAAAGTTGTGCCTCATGGCACGGCTCCAGTTGCTCTCCACCCAAATTCTTCTTGCAGTATGTTCGATGATACAGTATGTTGACCGAACTTCCTTCATCGACCAGCACTCTCCAAATCTTGTTTTCCCCAATGACGGGGTTTATGACAAGAGGGTCTTCGTGCGGCCATATCACATCTTCAAAGTCATCTTCCGTGAATAATATCGGGAGTGGTTGCTTGGCTGCACTTGACTGGTAGAGACTATAGATTTGCCTGGCATACTTCTTTCGGGCTGTCTTACCGTCCCGATCGAGTATGGTTCCTCCGGATATTGTTCTGACTTTGCCCTGATACTTCTCTGAACCTTCGGCCTCTCTAGTGTCCCTCTTCTTCTCCTTATCATCTAGCCTGTCTCTCAGATCTCCCACGAACTTGGTCAGTTCTCCATCTTTTATCATTTTCTCAATCAATTTCTTCAAGTGGTAACATTCATCAGTATTGTGACCTTTATCCCGATGATAGTCACAATATTTGTTGCCGCTCCTTCTGTTTTCAGGGGTCTTTAACTTGGGTGGCCTAACGAACCCAGGTTTACCCTTTACCTCGTGGAGAATCTTCGAGATAGGTGTGTTAAGTGGTGTGAACACAGTACTATCTCTATCTCTTCTTCGTTCAGCCCCTTTATCAGGCCTTGTATCATTCAGTCTGCTCTTAATGTCACCACGACCCCTTCGGTCATCCCTTCTATCATTTCTTCTATTATATCTATCATTTTTCTTGCTCTCTTTGTACCTCCCAATCGATTCTAACTTCCTTCTAATAGCCTCCTTCTTAAATATATATCATTCAAAGATTTAGGAGGCATATCGTAAAGAGAAGATCGAAGCTTTTTACCTATAACAGGGTCGACCTTGACTTTATCCAAGTTGGTAACCATTCCGGCTTCTTCTTTAAACCTTGCCAAGTAGTCGCCCAATTCCTCGTTCGATCCCTGCCTACAGTGGATCAGGGCTTCGGTGTCCTTCTCTCTTCGGCACAAGTGGGAGTAGTGCCTCAAGAATTTCTTCTTTATCTGCTCATACGAGCCTATCGATCTAGGTCTTAATGACCTGTACCACATGGATGCATTCCCCTTGAGGTATGTTTTGAACATCTTGGAGAGCATCACATCACAATGCCCCATACCCCTCATGAGCGATTCATACTTCTCACAATGGTCCTCGGGGTCTCCCTTTCCATTGAACTCGTTCATCTTTGGAAACTGCCTTCCCGGTGGAGGTCGAAACTATTCAACATCCTCGGTCACCATTGGCTCGTGGATGAACCTTCTTTCTCCAAACATAGCCTTCTCGTTCCTACGGATACGGTCATCCGTATGTGGACCTTCTTCCTCCGAATCAGAGGAATACACTACCTTCGACCGGGTTCTCCTAGAATTTGATTTAGAGTCCCCTGACTCGTCTTCATCATTTCTAGTCCTCGGCCTCTTATCTCTTCGGTCATCCAACTCCGGGTCTTCGGCTTCTAAAGCCTCGCGGAGTGCTTTCTCTTGCAACTCAATCTCCTCCCTTTGGAGCTTTAGGGCCTCTAGCCTCAAGCAATCGGCCTCCCTTTTCTTGGCCAGACGTTCGGCCTCCCTACTGCTCCTTTCTTTTTCCATTTCCTTTCGCTTCCCCTTGGCATTTTGTTTTTCTCGCCATTTCATGAGCATTTCCTGTTGTTCTTCAGAAGACGGCATATCTCCTTCTTCATCAAAAGTTAACAGCCTTGGGGTGATGGGAGCTGTCCTTGGGATCAGGGGAGGAGTGGTGCGGCTGTTTCCAGCCACTGTGCTATTATCAGCTACTGGTATTTCGGTTTCATTCATCATGATTGATGGTAGATTTCAACACAAAACGTATCTCTACTTTCCCACAAACGGCGCCAAATGTTACGACTAGATTTCTGCCGGATCTTGGTTCGGTCGGACCTGCAAGTGAGAAGAATGCGAGGGTTTGGTCCCCCGATTCACCTCCGGTGTGAGAATAAGTTAGTCAGTTTTTGGTAAGGTAATTTAGAATGTAGAGTATTTGTGTTGTGTATGAATGATCAAATCAAACCTGACTTCACTTATTTCCTTTCATTTGACGGTTACAAGGGAGTTGGCCATGTTTTTTGGTTATGTCCCACGTTCTAGGGAAGTGCAACAATATGACCGTTATACCCTAAATGGGCCGGACGAATGTGGACTTCTATTCGAATTCAGATTTTGATTCTGGGCCTTCGGTTCGGCCCAGTAAGGAAGTGGGCCTCCAACACATTCTATTGAAAAATACATTGAAATATTACAATTCAAAATTTGACAAAACAAGACAACTCGATCAACTCTTACACGTGGAGTTTGGATTTTGATATTCTTTCAAGAAAAACAAGATATTATACAAATACATATCTATTTTTGGACTAGGTAAATATTAATAAATCTAAAGTAAAAAATCTAAGGTTTTCAAAAAAATGTAGCCAATCTTTATCTTTTACAAGAAAACTGTTGTAAGGAATATGACTTATATGTACAAGGTTGCAGAGGTTGTGTATATACTGAAAATGGAAACTACTTGCATTGCTTGTGCCTTTTAAATGAATGAATACAGGGACTTATATAAGCCCAAAGACTACAACGTGATAGCATAAAAATAGAAAAAACCCAACTGAATCCTAGCATAATTCCACTACGTTTATTATTCCTAAAAACTCTCTAACACTACTACGACTAAGTCTAGCAGCTACATAACATTTGTTTAAATAAATCTAATAAAACAAATACTAAACTAATAAGTTTAAGATTAATTCCAACAATCACCCCCATAATCTTAAACTTACGAAACACTTCTCTTCATCTTTCATGATGCCCTTGTCATCACCAACACACTAATTTGTTGATGCACTTCTCACCAAGTTCTAATATTGGGTTTGTTGATGCACTTCTCACCAACATATCTTTGATTTTGGAGTGCACTTCTCTCCGTGGTGCACATCTCACCGGCAACTTAGACAAATTTTTCATGGCTGCTTGTACCAGTATTTCTTTCTAATTCAATTGTTTGCTTCTAGAACCAGCAGAGAAAACTACCCTCTCAACCTGAGACTAAATCTCTGTGGCCTCAAAACACAACTCCTTGACCCTTCTTTTAAATGTACAGCAGCCTTGTTCTTGTCGGTGAACACACCATCCGTAACCACTGCTCCAATGACTCCAGTAGCAGCTACTACCAGTTCTCTATTCTCTATCACAACACCTTCTTATGCCCTCAAGGATCGGAGGGAAGGTTGTTAAGCCTTGAACCCCCTGGGGCTTTGATACCAAGTGTTGTAAGGAATATGACTTATATGTACAAGAATGCAGAGGTTGTGTATATACTAAAAAGGGAAACTACTTGCATTGCTTGTGCCTTTTAAATGAATGAATACATGGACTTATATAAGCCCAAAGACTACAACGTGACAGCATAAAAATAGAAACAACCCAATTGAATCCTAGCATAACTCCCCTACGTTTATTATTCTTAAAACCTCTCTAACACTACTACGACTAAGTCTAGCAGCTACTTCACATTTGTTTAAATAAATCTAATAAAACAAATACTAAACTAATAAGTTTAAGTGTTTATGTATATGAGAGTAGAGAGTACTGATACTTCTTTTCATATAGAATATAATAAGATTACATGCATATATATAAGGTATCTAGGAGATATGGACTCCTAAAAACCAGCAACTACTTACCAAACAACACTACACTACCTCCACGATCCTACAAATACTGAAACTACTTCTACGACTAAGTCTCTGCTGTTTACATGGGATGACAGCTGAGTTATGCAAATTTAAAACATAAATACTCATCTAAAGAAAACAGATAATTAATAACTAAATTTAAGATTATTCCAACAATCACCCCCTTAATCTTAAATTTATGAAGCACTTTTCTTCATCTATGTGATGCACATCTCACCACCTTCAGTTTTGCATTTCTTTGATGTACTTTATGTCATACATTCACTTCCATTTTGTGATGCACTTCTCGTCACCTATATATTTTGTTGATGCACATTATCACCAACATCAAAATTTTGAAGAACTTCTCTCCATGGTGCACTTCTCACCCACAATAATACTAAAATTAATTTTCTTCAATGGCCACTTTGTGCCAAAGTTTCTTGCTCACTGCCCTCACAAGTGTTCCATCTCATTCAATTTTGCATGGCTTTCTACCACTCTATCTCGTTTTATGCCTTCAGTAGTCTTCTCCGGCATCGCCTCGTCTTTCTTGGCAGCTCCATACTACACATGCAGCTTTGCCACCGGCGTCCATGCCACCACCACCCAGCGACAACCCAAGGAACAGAGGGAAGGCTTAAGCCTTGAACCCCCCCGGGGCTCTGATACCAAGTGTAGAAAATATAATATATAATTTGTTTATGTATATGAGAGTATAGAGTACTGATACTTATTTTCATATAGAACTGAATAAGATTAGATGCATATATATAAGGTATCTAGGAGACATGGACTCCTAAAAACCAGCAACTACTTACCAATTAAACAACACTATACTACCTCCACGATCCTACAAATACTGAAACTACTTCTACGACTAAGTCTCTGCTGTTTACATGGGATGACAGCTGAGTTATGCAAATTTAAAACATAAATACTTATCTAAAGAAAATAAATAATTAATAACTAAATTTAAGATTATTCAAACAAAAACAATATACACGAAAGATCATGCAGATGTAGATTTGATATCTCTAGATATCACATATCTGTCTAGGTTTTGATGTAATCTTTGGGTTGGTAACAACTTTACGCCTATATACATCATTACATGTATAGTCCACCATATCTACTACCTTCATATTTTCTTTAACAATGGCTATATGAGTGACATTCCTCTTCAAAACGTTCAGGTCATTCCCTTTTAAGATTTTGTCTTTCTCCAGTTTCTATAACGAGTTCGTATAATCAAGGGTTCTCATGTATGTTAGCAATTGGCATTCACATAATTTGGTTTGTCGAGGTACACCAATAAGACTGGAGGACAACAAAAATCAAATTTTGTTGGATGTCAAATGATGATATGTACACTAAATACAAATTTTTAGTTAAAGCATAAGATTTAAGTGAACATGTTACAAGTGAATTTGCTTTACAAAATAATATGTTTTTTAATCGTGGAATTAAACATGTACATGAACGTTGCTCGATCTACTCAATATCCATGTTCTATTCAGTGAAACAAATTTTCAGCATTCAACCTCTAACATACAACTTGACTGGGATTCATTCCTTTTTCATGTATGAGTTTCATTACTCTCCCTGGCTGCCCATGAGGCCACAGGTTCAACAACTCATTATTCATCCACTTTATGAAAATCTACATTTGACTGTAATGTAACACCCTTTTCATTTGAAAGTGAAATCACAAAAAAAAAAAATTAAACATGATAAAAAGTGTTGTTGGAGGAATTTCGTAACACAAAATTGGAGGTTTGTTGGAATAGTATAGCGAAATTATGAGTATGTGGCTACTTTAGGGGATTAGGGTTTATAAAAAAAGAGGGGGCTGGACTTGGCAGGTGTCTCGATTTATGTCGTGTATTGGATTGCATCTGCCAAGATGCCTTCGTACCTATATTTATATATGATCAAGCCGGTTTATAAAAATAGAGGGGGCTGGACTTGGCATGTGTCTCGATTAGTGTCGTGTATCGGATTCCATCTACCAAGATGCCTACGTACCTATGTTTATATAGGATCAAGCCTACGTAGTTCTGTGCAATTGTGTTTATCTCTGAGAGACATTAGGGATAAACTTTGTTAATGTGGTAATTACTGATTTTATCTGATTTAATCTTGTCATTGTGATATCTTCCTGATTTGAAGAATATCGTTTGGAGATATTTTTGGTAATTGATTGATTGGGATTGATTCTTTCCTCGTTTCAGAAAGAGGATAAAATTTAGCGGTTAAGAAAAAATTATTAATCTTAATGAATAATTAATAAATAATTGGAATTTGGGAGGTTATTAGACATGCCAAAAACATGGCATAACAAAAAGAAACTAAAATGTAAAATAAAGTGCCAAAACTGTAGGCTTTCCAAGCAAATTTAACTCCACATTAGTATGACATTGTCCGCTTTGAGCCGAGTCCGCACGGATTTGTTTTTGGATGACTTCCAAAAGGTCTCATACTAATGGAGTTATCTGGATGCTTATAAACTAGCTATCTAGCCTTCTCATAAACGATGTGGGACAACTCCCAACAATCTCCCCCTTCACACATCGTGCTAGACACCTACCGAATCTGCCACCATTATGTGTGATCTGCTCCCCTTGATCCATATTGGAAGTTCCTGGCTATCTGGCTCCCGTTAAACCCATACTGGAATTAAGGCCCACCTGCTCCTCCTCAAGCCTATCCTGGAATAGCACATCTGCCTCTTCCTGGATCCTCCTACAGCCCATCTAAGATTGTTCTGGATCATTACAACCATAGCTCTGATACCACTTGTTGGGCCGCGATCGAGCCTTAACTTCACATTAGTATGATATTGTCGACCGTGCCCCTCCCACAACCAATGTGGGACAACTCCTAACAAAAACACCAATTGTGTCATTAAAAATCTTATTTGTTTTTGGCCAAAATCTTAGAAATTAAAAATTCATCACTTCGATTATATGTTTTAAGAAATGAGTAATAATTTTCTAAAAGTCTTATAACTGTTTTAAGCATATTTCAAATTCATATTATATAAACATCTAATTAAAAATCTAACTAACTAAAAGTAAATAAATATATAAAATTTTAAATAATTTAGTGACTTTGGTGAATCACTTTATAACAATAATTTTTTTGATCAATTTAACAATACAAGATAATAATATCGTTATAAAGTTTTGCTCTACAACTTAAAGTTACATTAAATATATTTTATAATAATATTTTGACGTAAACTTCACACCATTTCAAAATAATCATTATATGCTGGAATAAAGAACTTGTCTATTATGGACTTTAGATTCGATTTTTCCCTTAAAAAAGAACTTTATAATAAATAAGTATCTCTTTAAATAATAAATCATGTACACAATTCTTTTTTTGTTGCAATTTTTATTATTATCTATCAAATATACAAAATATTGTAATTACATATTTTATTTTAATATTTAAACATATTCTTATCATATTGGTGTAATGATTTTTTTTAAGTATGATCGAATTGTCGATGCCTTGGTTGAGGTAGAATATGATCCTCTAGCACTATCATATGTTTAGCCAAAACCTCTCAAGTTTGCATTGTTAGGACTTGTAGCGGTCTACTCCAGATTGGATTTGATTTGTATAATGTGTACAAGTTGCTATTTTTATCATCTTTAATTCTTTAGATACTTTGTTTGGATACAACTACAAGAGTGAAAATATAGTTATTCTATAAGGTACATATTGGACCTCATCACTATGGAATATAAGAATCTACAGTCGAGCAGTGATTTTAAAAAAAATACACAAGAAATGTATTCATCATATGAGGGTGATCTCAAATACATATTTATATTTTATAAGCAATATTTGTCGAAATAATTGAGCTCATTTACAAATTTAAAATGAATCTCATTTTCAAAACTACAACATTCATATTTAAAGTGAATCTAATTTACAAAATTATAACATTTATGCTCAACACTATTTTTCATAAAAAGTGTTGTGATTCTATCCCGATTAAGCTTCTTTAGGATTAAACTAACTGATCAAAATATACATATACAAGATATAATGTTTTAGTAATAGCCCCAACATTATTCAAAATTTAGCATCAAATAAAACTTTTAGTGTAGTCAAAAAAACATTCAATGCTAATTTTTAATGTGTGTTAGTAGGTTGGACTGCCACAAACTTCTACTCCTTACTTATATCATCTTTAATGAAAGAGCCCAACTTCTCTTTTATGGCTCCCGGTCACTAGAAAATATTTGTCAGTAACCTGTTACACAACATATGATTTCTGCTCCGTTGGATGGTTGATCCAACGAATGAGATTTAAAAAAAAATTGCCCGTACCGCAAAAATTTTCCGCGATACAGGTAAATTACCAAAATACCTTCCCCTGTTTTCACACAAAAAATCTAATGTACACGTACCGCAGAAAGTTTATGCGGTACATGATGGACCATTTGCCATAGCAAACATTTGCCAGAGACCGAACCCCTTGTATTTAAATGTACGTCTCACTAGAATTGGCACAGATTTTTTTTTAATCTCACATGTAGCATGTACCGTTTTTATTTTAGCTACATCACTGTCTTGAATTGTCTTTGATCGTTTTTTCCATTGTCTCTTGAGATCCATTCATTTCTTTTTAAATTAAGGGAGATTTTAAAACTTTGCGTGATTGCAAATAAAACAACTACTAGGATATGTACATGTACCGCAGAAAATTTCTGTGGTACGTGGTGGACCATTTGCCACAGCATACATTTGTCAGTGACCGGACCCCCTCTTTTATTAGGTCCCAATCACATGCCAAATAAGTAAAAGTTGTACTTGGTACCTAGCTGAGCAAATTCATTCAATGCGAAATTCATTATCATCAATCATCTGACCCCACTTGTGTAGGGTGTTGAAGAACATGACAAACTTAATTAACGAATAGAATGTTATATAAAATTGAGGAAGTGCAGAGTTAGACCTGGCCCGGCTTGATGGATTGGACAGTTTTTAATATATGCTCCGATGCTAAATTTTTTATTAGGATCCATTTCACGTTCTTCAACGATTGATATAACATTCAAACCTACAATCAAATGCATACCGGACCCAATAACCCACCACAGTCCAGTCCAAAAGTGCTAGCAAATTCGTACACATTAGTTATTGACTTGTACCTATAAAGGTCTCAAATGCTCTTATTCGAATTGATGTGGCATGTTACAAACACTCGCTCTTATTGGGTCGACGTCTTCGTCAAGCCCACACACAAAATTTCTAAACTCGAGTAATGCCTCTGCACTTCCAGCCGACCAAAGCTTTGATACTATTTGTAACATTCAAGCCCAAAACCGAATGCATATCGGGCCCAACATCCACCACAAGTCAGTACAAAAGTGCTAGCAAATTGGTAAACATTAGTTGTTAACTTGTATCTATAAAGGCCCCAAATACTCTTATTCTAATCGATGTGGCATGTAATAAAAAAATGTTGTCACCAAGAATTGATCTACTGAACTCCTCCATTATGAAAACTTATGTTCACACACACAACCACTACACCATAAGGTCTGATCAGAATTAGATAGGATGATTTGATTCTTGAGTTATCGCCTAGCTTAGAGGTAAGTTTCTAATCGTTCTTTCTAGTATTTTCCAAATTACGTGTTATGTGTATATCTGTTTATCAAAACTTGGGCTAAATGATGATATATTTTGAGGTTATATGTGCTAGGGTATATCTGTGTTATGTGTATGCAATAGTTTTGGAACTCTGATTTATGCCATGGTTTGCAAAAATAAAGACTTAGGACTGAGTCACCAGGTTGTAGTGACAGTTTTTAGAAAATTTAGGACCGTTATCACCTGGTTGTAGTGGTCTTGGTATGAATTGTGTGTTTCAAGTTATTGCTGTTATGTGGTGTCGTATCGAATTGTATCGAATAAGAATAAGTGTATCGTAAGTGATTGGTTCGTATATTGTTATCGTAATATGTTGTGAGAGGAATTTGGTACAACACTTCGAGAGAATATCGCTGGAATAACGGATGAATCGCTTGATTTCCGGCTGCAGAATCAGCGTTCAATCATTTACAGCCCGGCGTTCAACTGCCAGAGTGGGCGGTTGTTTGTAATGATTTTGGGACTGAGTTTGCAAGGTCACCGGACAACAAGGACGGAGTAATTCCTACTCAGTCGATCCCAGCTGCCAGAGATGTGTATTGCTCAAGTTTTCTACATGATCCATGTAGAGTGAAGTGAGATTCAACCCTTGCAAAGTGCCTACATATCCTATATTTATAGGAATCAAGTCCCATGTAGTTCTAGGGTTTTGGACTTCTTGTTGATAGCCCAGCCACGTTTTGATAAGCCTTATCCTCCTGACCATGATGATCCATTGGTTATTTTGTTGATGAAGAAGAGTCCTAGCTCCCTTAGGACACTGACTGAACCCTGGCCTTCCGTTGTACAGCCGCCTATATATATACACAGTGTATATATCATATATGTTTTATATTTATTTTCCTCAACTGAACTGATCCAGTTAATTATCCCAGATGATATGATTATCCAGTAGTTATCCCTCCATAAAACCACAGTTATCTTCATATTTATATGATTTTCCATCATATATCCGCATATATATACATAATCCATGTATATATGATGATTATCCATGATTCCAGAGGTTGTTGGGTCGTCCCTGATGTTTAGGAGTTATCAAAAAGTCAATTAGAGTGATATATATCCGTTCTCCTACAATTTAGGAGGCTGCTGGGCCAATTCCCGCGGACTGTCGGGGTACGAGTGTGAACCCCTGCTTGGAAGCCCTTCACATGCATGAACCCCTATCAGGCCTCCCACACAGCAATACCTCTATCTAGGGTTCAGACACCTGAACCCCTGCATGAATGAACCCGAACCAGATGCCAGAATCTTCATCTTTCAGTATATTTCCAAGGCATATTGGGCCAAAACATCCATACCTAGTCCAACCTATCCATCCATATCCACATTACTCAAACTCGTGACCGTAATGGGCCTTAAATCAAGCCCAAGGTGGATTTTGGGCACAACAACTAGCCCCCGGTTCCTTATAGCCTTTTAATGCAAAAGGAACCAAAGTATGACATGATCTAATCCTTCCTTATCTTCCTCAGAGAAATACATAGCTTCCACATCATGCTTCCAAGCTTACATGAGCTAACTCGGCGTAAGAAATAGGAAACATAATGCTTTCACATATGTACCCCATCTGAATCCTTAAATGAACTCCTTCCACATACCTTAGACTATGCATAGCGTACCAGTTCCAGTCATGAGCTTTTTATCCTTATCACCTGAACCTACCAACTTCCAGCCTTCTTCCTTGAAAACTATAGCTTGCCTTCTCGATATATTTCTTTTCCTTGTGAGGTTGGCCTCCATGTGTGAATCCTTGTTGGTGAAGCCATGAAGCTTCCGCTGTTGCATATAGGATTCAATCTTCCAGAACCCTATGCTACCAAGACAACTAGAAAAAGTAATTAGTAACATGAGCTAAGTAGCTCACATATATGATGCACATAGTGCATAGATATATAATGCATATATGCAAATATGATTATGCGAGTGCATATGATTTTGTATATATAAACTCATTACTGCCTTCACACTCATGTAGAACCTTAGCGAACGCACTCCTCAAGACATATGCCACAACATTTAGAGATTTCCATGAACCCATCTCCATGGACCTCTCAATATGTTGTTAAGTTTTCCGAGACTTCATGAACATCTGCCCATAAACCATAGGACTTTTCCAAACCGTGCCCATAAACCATGGGACTTTGCCAAACCATGCCCATCAACTATGGGGCTTTTCCCAAGTGAACCTATAATCCATATGATGCAGATGAGTATATGCGTACCCCAAGAGGGACCAAGGTAAGGCTATAGAAACCTCCTCAATTGTAACTATGTCTTTCTAAGTGGTTACGTTATGAGGCATATAGTATGCCTAAGTACCTATCAGCCAGCAAGTTTGAAAATAATTTTGAAGCTCATTCATAATATAAGTAAATTTATGTCATGATGTCCCTTTGTGTATAAATCCATGCAAGTTTAAAATCATGTGATACGCATATCCAGATTAACATGAATTAATGTGTGATAGAAGATAATGATCCATTTGAAAAGATGAACTTCGCAATGAAGTTTTTGGCTGCTATATAAATTTCCTTGTATGCATAGAAAATATGTGTGATAGAGAATATGTAAAAGATTGAAAGTAGAACTTATCTTTTCTTTTAGCACGTGAATCCAAGTCAGGGTTCAACCATTGAAGCCATAAGGTTGGGGCTGCCACCCTTTGAGCTTAAGATGAGGACCTCATTCCATTATGTAAGCCCTTCCATGGTGAGATGTTGAATTACCCCCCAAGGATCAGATTTCCTTCTCGCACGATATGTAAGTCTTCCTCCGCCTGAATCCTTGAACCTTTGTTCGTGCATATGCTATGTGTAAAGTAGCCTTCTTAGGGGTACGTTCAAGCCCTAGGGGTGGTTCACCCAGTTGTACCCTTGAATGTTTTATAAATATCCAGGCTTCACGCAATAGCCTTAACTTGTATATATTTGTTCACCACTACCTGTCAAGGGTTCACGTGGGCTCATCACACTACCTGTGAAGGGTTTACGTGGGCGTAAGATTGATAGGAGCTTTGCTCACCTAGGATACCCAGGGTCAATGCGAACTCGGAAGGTTCCACTACCTATTGAGGGTTCACGTGGACCTAGCCACGTTACCTGCCGAGGGCTTTAAGTTGATGGGAGTTTCGCTAGCCTAGTGTCCCTAGGATCGACGCGAACCCATGACATGCATAATCCATACATGTTAAAACCTACTCATGCATAATCCATACATGAGAAATCCAATCCATGAAATCCAAATCCAAATCCAATCCAAATCCAAATCCAAATCCAATCCAAGTCCAATCCAAATCCAAATCCAACCCAAATCCAAGTCCAATCCAGATCCAAATCCAATCCAAATCCCATCCAGATCCAAATCCAATCCAATCCAAATCCAAGTCCAATCCAGATCCAAATCCAATCCAAATCCCATCCAGATCCAAATCCAATCCAAGTCCAATCCAGATCCAAATCCAATCCAAATCCCATCCAGATCCAAATCCAATCCAAATCCAAGTCCAATCCAAATCCAATCCAGATCTAAATCCAATCCAAATCCAAATCCAATCTATATCTAAATCCAATCCAAATTCAATCCTTACTCCTAGAGGAAGCCCGTACCTAAGAGGTTCATACCTAAAAGGTTCCTACCTAATAAGTCCATACACGTACTACACCCTAGAGTTCTTTGGCATAACCTATCTTATAGTAAAGAACTAGGTTCACGTAAACAATAACACATGAACACATAAAGAAGGCATGTGAACTTAAGACATGAAGCACATAAGTACACATAGCACACAAAGCATATAAGTACACATAGTCATTCACAGCAGTTAAGCAAATAAAGGCAAAGATAAAGTGATCATAGTTTTAATCAAGTCATAAAAATTATTTCACAGATAAGCGCTCATACCTTCCCCCGGGCTTCCACTAATATAAGATAGAACCTCTTACCGACTGAACCCCTAATCCTAGACCGGTCTTCGGGATCAGACCTAGAGTGCATGAAGAATTCCCATTAACGAGGTTCCATCATGGGAGTTTCCCTCGACCAGGTTCCATCCTCGAAGATTCCCTCAATGAGGTTCCATGTGATTTCCTCACAATGCTAATTTCCTTACGATGTTAGTTTCCTTACGATGTTAATTTCCAAGAGTTAAACTTCACTCACCCAGTTTCCCTGGGGTCGTGGCGAAGCCGTCTACCATCCAATGTGATTTCCTCACACTGCTAAAATCCTTAGCGTTCCAGTTTCCAAGAGTTGGACCTTACTCATCCAGTTTCCCTGGGGTCGTGGCGAAGCCGTTTGCCAAATTGTACGTAGCTTCCACAGCTGTACATAAGTCCCATAATGGGGTTAGTTGTCCACCAACATGATTACACGGAAGTTTATCGGCTTTACGCCTTTTCAGGGTTCAAACGAGTGAACCTCCATATAGGGGAACTTTATGGCCCTAGCGTCCCTAGGTCCAGCCTGCCTTAGGGTTCCCATCCATTCACATGTAATCCACATGTGATGCATGTATAATTTATACATGTTCCTGCCTTGATTCATGTATAATCCATACATGTGCCTGCCTTGATTCATGTATAATCCATACATGTGCCTGCCTTGATTCATGTATAATCCATACATGTTCCATATAGTCCGTGTAATCAATTAGCACATAATCCATGTGCTTCCAATCCTGCCTTGTGCACGTAATCCACATGCGATTCATGTATAATCCATACATGTTCCTTTAGCATATAATTCATATGCTATAAATCCAGCTCATGCATAATCCATACATGAGAAATCCTCTCCATGCATAATCCATACATGGTAAATCCAGCTCATGCATAATCCATACATGAGAAATCCTTTCCAAATTAATTCACGAAATCCAATCTGCATATGCTCCTTGATCTAGCTTCCAGGGGTACCTCGAATTAGATTCCATTAGGGGTTCGCATACCAGAACCTCAAGAATCTCATGGTCCTGAGCCCTAACCCATTCATTGTAAATAAGTTCCGTTTGCTTAAAAAATTTACCATTTTCAAGATACCATCACGGCAGTATACCATCCACTACCCCCCGGTTCCTTGCAGCCATTAATGCAAGAGGAACCTAATATAATCCTTACTCAGGCTCAATCAACCTTCACCCTGAACCTCTAAGCTTACGTGAGCGTACTCATTGTAAGAAACAAGGGGTTTCAAAGGTGAAGCGACTACTGCTCGTAAATTCCTTCCAAGAAAGACCATGTTATTTTTTCTTGATGATGACTGATAAGTGGAGTTATATCCACTTGGATCGCTTCAATTCGGCTTAAATTGGTGTACTTGGACTCAAGTATGTGGTGTTTTTGATGTGTTTGTAGTGAATTTGTGCAGGAATAAGAGTCGGATGTAGGATGATGTTTTCCATGTTTAATTGGTGGGTTTTGAGCTTAAAAAATGAAAGTACATCAAATTGCGAGAGTGCCGGAAGAAACGGAATGAAAATCGGAGTTAAAACGAAGAAAATAGAGCAAAATTAGCAAATGAACAGTAGGTCGGGCGCGGCCGCGCCTAATTTGTGCTGATTTCGGGCGCAGGCGCGCGGGAATGAACAGTAGCGCGGCGGGCGGCGCGGGCGCGGGAAAATCAGCCAAAATTTCTGATTTTTGTTTTGGTCATATCTTGAGTTCTACAAGTCCGTTTTGGACGATTCAACTGCCCACACGAAGATAACGGAATTCTCTTTCATTCTAAAGTGGTCTTGAGCACCTGACACTGCCAGAAAATTCCAGAACTTTTGGAAACCCCTTCTGAGAAGGAAATTGCATTGTTTTCTAATTCTAATCATTGTGGAATTACCTTGGATAACCAGAAGCTTCTAGAATCAGACTTATACATGGCAATTGCAATTCTATTTCATTCAAGAAAGGAAAATTACCGGAATTCTATCCTAAATCAAAGACTGTAATTACTTGGTTGAGGAGGCACTTGGGGCTATAAATACACCTCTTGGGGACATAAAAAGAAGACCACGACAAGACACAACACACCAGAAATTTATATCATTGTATTTGTTTTACATCATGTTTTCATTAGACCCCGTGACGATGAGAAGTTCGATCATGAGCTAATCGTTGTCATGGGGTCCTAACGGATTTATTTATGGAATTTAGTAGTTGATTGCTTATTTGATATGTGTGTGATGAATTATTGATATCCTTATATGGTTGTGTTTCATGTGTTTAGATGCGTCATGAACATCTAATTTGTTAATCTCTTACGAAACGAGAGTGGATCTTGAGATTTAGAACTTGCCATGCTAGCATAGGATAGGTTGATGTTTTAACATCATGATTTGTGGCGTAAATAGAGATATTATGCTACCCTATGTGATCTATATGGATAACTTGTTCTTCAACCGTTATGTTTTCAAATTCTATAGAGATATAGGGTCTAAGCATAATTGGTGTCTATTCATCTTCTATCTCTTTTGTGGATGTATGTTTAGTTTGGTACTAGTATACCGAGAGGTAACTTTTACTTGTTTCGTGTTGTCCGATCAGATATCGAAACCATCACATATATTGATTAAGGCATGATCTCTAAAGGAAGTATTTAATGAAGTTAGGATACCATGGTTTCTCTTGTAGAAGTAATTCGATTTTAATTCTCATTAGATAATTCTTAGTTTATTAATTTGCATATTAGTTTAATTTAGATAGTTAAAACCCATATTTGTTATTTGTCTTAGCAGTGGATAATAATCATACATTGTTGCATAGGTGCATGAACTGAATTGAAACCATAACCAGATCTCTGTGGGAACGAACTCAACTTATATCTATATTACTTGTGACCACGTACGCTTGCGTGATTTTGTGTAAACAAGTTTTTTGGCACCGCTGCCGGGGATCATCGGTGTTTTATTTTTGGTTTATGTGCTTGTCAATAGTGGTCGTTAGAGTTCACTGACTCAGATTGTTTCTTATATATAGTTGTTTAGTTTTGTGTGTTGCAGGTAGCAATGGGAGAACCAGTAGCAGCAGCGAAAGCATTAATGTATTATTCTCAACCAAAGATCAAGGACATCCAATTTAGCATTGTCAGGCTAGCTATTGCAGCTAATACTTTCGAAATCAAGCCTAACATAATTCAGATGGTGCAGAATTCGTTTTAGTTTGGGGGTGCTCCTACGGAGGATCCTAACATGCACATCCGGGACTTTATTGAGATTTGCGACACTTTCAAGATCAACGGGGTATCGGAAGATGCTATCAAATTGAGACTTTTCCCATTCTCTTTAAGGGATAAAGCTAAGGGCTGGTTGCATTCTCTACCAGCAGGTTCTATTTTGACATGGGAGGAACTTGCTCAGAAATTTCTCACTAAATTTTTCCCCATGGCAAAGACCGTAGCAATCAGGAACGCTATAACTCAGTTTTCACAGCAGTCTGAAGAATCTTTGTGCGAGGCTTGGGAGCGATATAAGGAGATGATAAGGAAGTGTCCACATCATGGGATCCCTGATTGGATGGTGATTAACTGTTTTTATAATGGCTTGGGTGCACAGTCAAGACCCATGCTAGATGCAGCATCAGGTGGAGCTTTATGGGCTAAGAGCTATGAGGAAGCTTATGAGTTGATTGAGATGATGGCTGCGAATGAATACCAGAATCCAATTCAAAGATTATCACAAGGCAAATTAGCAGGAATTCTCGAAGTTAATACAGTCACAGCTCTAGCAGCTCAGCTAGAGGCACTTAATAAGAAATTGGATTTTATGTCAAAGCATGGGGTGCCTCAAGTTGCTAGTGTTTGTGAGCTATGTGAGGGTGCACATGAGACGAGTCAATGTGCCATATCTTCTAAAGCGGCACAGTTTGTGAGCAACTTCCAGCAACCTTCGCAACCAGCTCCAACCACCTATCAACCCAATTTCGGATGGAGCAACAATCAAGATTTTCAGCAACAACAGTTTCATGGGGATGATGGTCAATCTTCGAATGAAAAATCTGAATTGGATGAATTGAGGTTGATGATTGAAAGTCAGGCGGTATCTCTCAAGACATTGGAGAATCAGATTGGGCAAATTGCAAGTGCCTTTCTCAACGGACTGCAGGGAGTTCTTCCTAGTGACACAGAGGTAAATCCAGGAAAACAAGATGGCATGGAGCAGGTTAATACCATAACACTCAGATCTGGAAAAGTCACGAACGATCAGAATTCAGCAATTGAGGATGAAGAAGGAATTCATGATCAGAATCCTATAGAAAAAGAAGAAAATTCTGTTTTGTCAGAACCTGTGGTGGATAGTGATGAGGAGGAAGAGTGTGAGTCGCTCGGCTTGGCTGATCTCTGGGATTCTAAGGTGCTGATTGATGAGGTTGTTTCATGGTCAAATCTTGAGGATAGTGCAATTGAGTCTTTTCTTGAGGAAGAAAAATTCCAAGGTGAAGTGAGTGTTCACAAGCCATGTGAGGAATTTGATCATGTTAGGATGGTGGAAGATTTGGAAAGGGCACTATTTGGGACAGACACTGTTGCGATGCACAAATTTCAAGAATTGGTATGTGCGAACCAAGAGATTGATGACCATGGGAAAGATGCAGTTCTTCTACTTGTCTCAGAATGTAAAGATGGAGGTAGCGCATTAGAGCCAATGGAGGAAGTTCTCTTTGAGGAACCAAAGGCTTCAGCAACTTACATTTACCATCCTCCATTATATTCGAGCGAAGCCCGCGAGTGTGTGTTGTTCTACAAATTGAAAGATTTTGGGTCAACAGATGAAGGCATTGGAATAGGACAGAGTTATTACACGAATAGGCCAAGCGAGGAGAAAGGGCAGAAAGTGTGCCGTCGTGATGACGATGAAGTCTCGCGAAGAGAGGACCAGGCGACCTATTATCATCCTTAATGGAGGCTTGGAAGTAACGTCAAGCTATTGACGTTAAAGAAGCGCTTCGTGGGAGGCAACCCACGCTTTTCGGCATTTTTATTTAGGTATGTTTCCCTCTATCCCTTGTATTACCTTCAATTCAATGCGGACATTGAATATTTTAAGTTTGGGGGTGGTTTGGGGGATTAGTAGTAGTTGTTGTATTATGTGTTCATGTAGGATTTCATGCTTTGCATATTAGTAATAGTAAAATTATGCATTTATGTTCGTGTTATCTACGTTTGTTTCATATAGGACATTCTGTTTTTTTTATTTTCGTATATCATGTGAGTGCATAATAGTTTGCATTTGCACCCATGCTTGATAGGAATTTTGTGTTGTTGACGCTTTTGTTCGAAAAGTGATATGCTTTGTTCTTGTGCACACACATACACTAGTAAGTTGAAGCTAGTAGACTTATTGAATGTTATAAGTAATTAGAAGGACATGAATATGTGCAAGATAATTTAGTTTGCATGCTTTGAATACAAGTAGGGGCGTTAGAGAGATTTTTTGCTTGGGATTGAGTATGTTTTTCCACCAAGTGAGTTTTTGAGCCTTATTGCATATTTGCTGCAATTTATTTGTTTGCTTGAGTGTCCACGGATTGTTTGCATTGCTAGCAGTTGTTTGAGGTCTTTCTTGAAACGCATGACATTATTTGACGATTAAAATGATAAAGGCAATTAGGATTAACCGCATATTTTCCCATATTACCATACCATGTTTACATGATCAATTAGTTAACCCGTTGAGCTTAATCCTATTTTTCGGTGACATACCACATTACTTGCCTAGACCTTTTTCTTGTATTGGCCTTACATTTATTTGAACCCACATTGTCAAAGGCTAGTAGGGTGCTTAAGGGAGTAATAAGGTGTGCAAGGAGGGGTTTATTGTTGGTCTTACTTTTGGGGGAAATATTGAAAATTGGGTTTGTTTACTTGATAGTCGGCATTTGTAATAAAATTTTGGGATCATTGTTATTGTTTATATTATTGTTTGTGTTATATTTAGCTCTCGAAGAAAAAAAAAGAAAAAAAAAAGAAGAAAAAAAATGAAAAAAAAATATTATGAGAGCATGTTTGTTTTTTTGTTGTTGTGATCCTACTTTGGTCGACTAGTCGATTGTTTTTGTTGGAAGAAAAATAGAAAAATTATGTGGGGGGAAATAGGGTGTTGTGTATGATTTATTATGGTACTTTCTAGCTTTTGACACTTCACCTGATTTGGCTTATTTGACATACCTTGTCCCTAGCCCCGTTACAACCCAAATAAAGACCTTTTGATTATCGTCATTGATGTATGTTGTGTTAAGAGTTAGATTGATGCCAAATGTCAAGCATGCTTATGATTTTGTTGGAATTGAGTGATACACTTACCCTTGTTCTTGAGTGAATATTCTTTTATGAGTGGATTGTGAGTGTTTGCTTGTTTTTGCGTATGAGATCCCGAGTTTTATCTCAAAGATGTACTCTTGTAGGCTTAGCATGTTTACTAACTTATTCTTACACTTGACATGGGCTTGTGAGAACTTATGCATGTTCATTGAGTAGACTATGTGAATACTTGCACTTTCGACACCAAGACATTGCGTATTTACTTTGATTCTTAAGTTGATATGGCATGAGAGGATTTGAAGGTATGGTAGGTTAGATTAATTGCATTTGCATATTAGTTGCATTCATGCATTGCATTGCATTAGGTTAAATGAATTTTGTGGGTACATTCACTATAGGCCCTCACGAGACCTTACTCGTCCACTAGGGCTACCTAGGGGTTTAAAGGGCTTGTTGCATATGCCAAATGCAACCGTGATCACCTACGGAAGTGGTACTAGTTAGTTGTATATTTTTGTCTATTTATGCTTGAGGACAAGCATCGGTTTAAGTTTGGGGGTGTGATAAGTGGAGTTATATCCACTTGGATCGCTTCAATTCGGCTTAAATTGGTGTACTCGGACTCAAGTATGTGGTGTTTTTGATGTGTTTGTAGTGAATTTGTGCAGGAATAAGAGTCGGATGTGGGATGATGTTTTCCATGTTTAATTGGTGGGTTTTGAGCTTAAAAAATGAAAGTACATCAAATTGCGAGAGTGCCGGAAGAAACGGAATGAAAACCGGAGTTAAAACGAAGAAAATAGAGCAAAATCAGCAAATGAACAGTAGGTCGGGCGCGGCCGCGCCTAATTTGTGCTGATTTCGGGCGCGGGCGCGCGGGAATGAACAGTAGCGCGGCGGGCGGCGCGGGCGCGGGAAAATCAGCCAAAATTTCTGATTTTTGTTTTGGTCATATCTTGAGTTCTACAAGTCCGTTTTGGACGATTCAACTGCCCACGCGAAGATAACGGAATTCTCTTTCATTCTAAAGTGGTCTTGAGCACCTGACACTGCCAGAAAATTCCAGAACTTTTGGAAACCCCTTCTGAGAAGGAAATTGCATTGTTTTCTAATTCTAATCATTGTGGAATTACCTTGGATAACCAGAAGCTTCTAGAATCAGACTTATACATGGCAATTGCAATTCTATTTCATTCAAGAAAGGAAAATTACCGGAATTCTATCCTAAATCAAAGACTGTAATTACTTGGTTGAGGAGGCACTTGGGGCTATAAATACACCTCTTGGGGACACAAAAAGAAGACCACGACAAGACACAACACACCAGAAATTTATATCATTGTATTTGTTTTACATCATGTTTTCATTAGACCCCGTGATGATGAGAAGTTCGATCATGAGCTAATCGTTGTCATGGGGTCCTAACGGATTTATTTATGGAATTTAGTAGTTGATTGCTTATTTGATATGTGTGTGATGAATTATTGATATCCTTATATGGTTGTGTTTCATGTGTTTAGATGCGTCATGAACATCTAATTTGTTAATCTCTTGCGAAACGAGAGTGGATCTTGAGATTTAGAACTTGCCATGCTAGCATAGGATAGGTTGATGTTTTAACATCATGATTTGTGGCGTAAATAGAGATATTATGCTACCCTATGTGATCTATATGGATAACTTGTTCTTCAACCGTTATGTTTTCAAATTCTATAGAGATATAGGGTCTAAGCATAATTGGTGTCTATTCATCTTCTATCTCTTTTGTGGATGTATGTTTAGTTTGGTACTAGTATACCGAGAGGTAACTTTTACTTGTTTCGTGTTGTCCGATCAGATATCGAAACCATCACATATATTGATTAAGGCATGATCTCTAAAGGAAGTATTTAATGAAGTTAGGATACCATGGTTTCTCTTGTAGAAGTAATTCGATTTTAATTCTCATTAGACAATTAATTCTTAGTTTATTAATTTGCATATTAGTTTAATTTAGATAGTTAAAACCCATATTTGTTATTTGTCTTAGCAGTGGATAATAATCATACATTGTTGCATAGGTGCATGAACTGAATTGAAACCATAACCAGATCTCTGTGGGAACGAACTCAACTTATATCTATATTACTTGTGACCACGTACGCTTGCGTGATTTTGTGTAAACAAGTTTTTTGGCGCCGCTGCCGGGGATCATCGGTGTTTTATTTTTGGTTTATGTGCTTGTCAATAGCGGTCGTTAGAGTTCACTGACTCGGATTGTTTCTTATATATAGTTGTTTAGTTTTGTGTGTTGCAGGTAGCAATGGGAGAACCAGTAGCAGCAGCGAAAGCATTAATGTATTATTCTCAACCAAAGATCAAGGACATCCAATTTAGCATTGTCAGGCTAGCTATTGCAGCTAATACTTTCGAAATCAAGCCTAACATAATTCAGATGGTGCAGAATTCGTTTCAGTTTGGGGGTGCTCCTACGGAGGATCCTAACATGCACATCCGGGATTTTATTGAGATTTGCGACACTTTCAAGATCAACGGGGTATCGGAAGATGCTATCAAATTGAGACTTTTCCCATTCTCTTTAAGGGATAAAGATAAGGGCTGGTTGCATTCTCTACCAGCAGGTTCTATTTTGACATGGGAGGAACTTGCTCAGAAATTTCTCACTAAATTTTCCCCCATGGCAAAGACCGTAGCAATCAGGAACGCTATAACTCAGTTTTCACAGCAGTCTGAAGAATCTTTGTGCGAGGCTTGGGAGCGATATAAGGAGATGATAAGGAAGTGTCCACATCATGGGATCCCTGATTGGATGGTGATTAACTGTTTTTATAATGGCTTGGGTGCACAGTCAAGACCCATGCTAGATGCAGCATCAGGTGGAGCTTTATGGGCTAAGAGCTATGAGGAAGCTTATGAGTTGATTGAGATGATGGCTGCGAATGAATACCAGAATCCAACTCAAAGATTATCACAAGGCAAATTAGCAGGAATTCTCGAAGTTAATACAGTCACAGCTCTAGCAGCTCAGCTAGAGGCACTTAATAAGAAATTGGATTTTATGTCAAAGCATGGGGTGCCTCAAGTTGCTAGTGTTTGTGAGCTATGTGAGGGTGCACATGAGACGAGTCAATGTGCCATATCTTCTAAAGCGGCACAGTTTGTGAGCAACTTCCAGCAACCTTCGCAACCAGCTCCAACCACCTATCATCCCAATTTCGGATGGAGCAACAATCAAGATTTTCAGCAGCAACAGTTTCATGGGGATGATGGTCAATCTTCGAATGAAAAATCTGAATTGGATGAATTGAGGTTGATGATTGAAAGTCAGGCGGTATCTCTCAAGACATTGGAGAATCAGATTGGGCAAATTGCAAGTGCCTTTCTCAACGGACTGCAGGGAGTTCTTCCTAGTGACACAGAGGTAAATCCAGGAAAACAAGATGGCATGGAGCAGGTTAATGCCATAACACTCAGATCTGGAAAAGTCACGAACGATCAGAATTCAGCAATTGAGGATGAAGAAGGAATTCATGATCAGAATCCTATAGAAAAAGAAGAAAATTCTGTTTTGTCAGAACCTGTGGTGGATAGTGATGAGGAGGAAGAGTGTGAGTCGCTCGGCTTGGCTGATCTCTGGGATTCTAAGGTGCTGATTGATGAGGTTGTTTCATGGCCAAATCTTGAGGATAGTGCAATTGAGTCTTTTCTTGAGGAAGACAAATTCCAAGGTGAAGTGAGTGTTCACAAGCCATGTGAGGAATTTGATCATGTTAGGATGGTGGAAGATTTAGAAAGGGCACTATTTGGGACAGACACTGTTGCGATGCACAAATTTCAAGAATTGGTATGTGCGAACCAAGAGATTGATGACCATGGGAAAGATGTAGTTCTTCTACTTGTCTCAGAATGTAAAGATGGAGGTAGCGCATTAGAGCCAATGGAGGAAGTTCTCTTTGAGGAACCAAAGGCTTCAGCAACTTACATTTACCATCCTCCATTATATTCGAGCGAAGCCCGCGAGTGTGTGTTGTTCTACAAATTGAAAGATTTTGGGTCAACAGATGAAGGCATTGGAATAGGACAGAGTTATTACACGAATAGGCCAAGCGAGGAGAAAGGGCAGAAAGTGTGCCGTCGTGATGACGATGAAGTCTCGCGAAGAGAGGACCAGGCGACCTATTATCATCCTTAATGGAGGCTTGGAAGTAACGTCAAGCTATTGACGTTAAAGAAGCGCTTCGTGGGAGGCAACCCACGCTTTTCGGCATTTTTATTTAGGTATGTTTCCCTCTATCCCTTGTATTACCTTCAATTCAATGCGGACATTGAATATTTTAAGTTTGGGGGTGGTTTGGGGGATTAGTAGTAGTTGTTGTATTATGTGTTCATGTAGGATTTCATGCTTTGCATATTAGTAATAGTAAAATTATGCATTTATGTTCGTGTTATCTACGTTTGTTTCATATAGGACATTCTGTTTTTTTTATTTTCGTATATCATGTGAGTGCATAATAGTTTGCATTTGCACCCATGCTTGATAGGAATTTTGTGTTGTTGACGCTTTTGTTCGAAAAGTGATATGCTTTGTTCTTGTGCACACACATACACTAGTAAGTTGAAGCTAGTAGACTTATTGAATGTTATAAGTAATTAGAAGGACATGAATATGTGCAAGATAATTTAGTTTGCATGCTTTGAATACAAGTAGGGGCGTTAGAGAGATTTTTTGCTTGGGATTGAGTATGTTTTTCCACCAAGTGAGTTTTTGAGCCTTATTGCATATTTGCTGCAATTTATTTGTTTGCTTGAGTGTCCACGGATTGTTTGCATTGCTAGCAGTTGTTTGAGGTCTTTCTTGAAACGCATGACATTATTTGACGATTAAAATGATAAAGGCAATTAGGATTAACCGCATATTTTCCCATATTACCATACCATGTTTACATGATCAATTAGTTAACCCGTTGAGCTTAATCCTATTTTTCGGTGACATACCACATTACTTGCCTAGACCTTTTTCTTGTATTGGCCTTACATTTATTTGAACCCACATTGTCAAAGGCTAGTAGAGTGATTAAGGGAGTAATAAGGTGTGCAAGGAGGGGTTTATTGTTGGTCTTAATTTTGGGGGAAATATTGAAAATTGGGTTTGTTTACTTGATAGTCGGCATTTGTAATAAAATTTTGGGATCATTGTTATTGTTTATATTATTGTTTGTGTTATATTTAGCTCTCGAAGAAAAAAAAAGAAAAAAAAAAGAAGAAAAAAAATGAAAAAAAAATATTATGAGAGCATGTTTGTTTTTTTGTTGTTGTGATCCTACTTTGGTCGACTAGTCGATTGTTTTTGTTGGAAGAAAAATAGAAAAATTATGTGGGGGGAAATAGGGTGTTGTGTATGATTTATTATGGTACTTTCTAGCTTTTGACACTTCACCTGATTTGGCTTATTTGACATACCTTGTCCCTAGCCCCGTTACAACCCAAATAAAGACCTTTTGATTATCGTCATTGATGTATGTTGTGTTAAGAGTTAGATTGATGCCAAATGTCAAGCATGCTTATGATTTTGTTGGAATTGAGTGATACACTTACCCTTGTTCTTGAGTGAATATTCTTTTATGAGTGGATTGTGAGTATTTGCTTGTTTTTGCGTATGAGATCCCGAGTTTTATCTCAAAGATGTACTCTTGTAGGCTTAGCATGTTTACTAACTTATTCTTACACTTGACATGGGCTTGTGAGAACTTATGCATGTTCATTGAGTAGACTATGTGAATACTTGCACTTTCGACACCAAGACATTGCGTATTTACTTTGATTCTTAAGTTGATATGGCATAAGAGGATTTGAAGGTATGGTAGGTTAGATTAATTGCATTTGCATATTAGTTGCATTCATGCATTGCATTGCATTAGGTTAAATGAATTTTGTGGGTACATTCACTATAGGCCCTCACGAGACCTTACTCGTCCACTAGGGCTACCTAGGGGTTTAAAGGGCTTGTTGCATATGCCAAATGCAACCGTGATCACCTACGGAAGTGGTACTAGTTAGTTGTATATTTTTGTCTATTTATGCTTGAGGACAAGCATCGGTTTAAGTTTGGGGGTGTGATAAGTGGAGTTATATCCACTTGGATCGCTTCAATTCGGCTTAAATTGGTGTACTCGGACTCAAGTATGTGGTGTTTTTGATGTGTTTGTAGTGAATTTGTGCAGGAATAAGAGTCGGATGTGGGATGATGTTTTCCATGTTTAATTGGTGGGTTTTGAGCTTAAAAAATGAAAGTACATCAAATTGCGAGAGTGCCGGAAGAAACAGAATGAAAACCGGAGTTAAAACGAAGAAAATAGAGCAAAATCAGCAAATGAACAGTAGGTCGGGCGCGGCCGCGCCTAATTTGTGCTGATTTCGGGCGCGGGCGCGCGGGAATGAACAGTAGCGCGGCGGGCGGCGCGGGCGCGGGAAAATCAGCCAAAATTTCTGATTTTTGTTTTGGTCATATCTTGAGTTCTACAAGTCCGTTTTGGACGATTCAACTGCCCACGCGAAGATAACGGAATTCTCTTTCATTCTAAAGTGGTCTTGAGCACCTGACACTGCCAGAAAATTCCAGAACTTTTGGAAACCCCTTCTGAGAAGGAAATTGCATTGTTTTCTAATTCTAATCATTGTGGAATTACCTTGGATAACCAGAAGCTTCTAGAATCAGACTTATACATGGCAATTGCAATTCTATTTCATTCAAGAAAGGAAAATTACCGGAATTCTATCCTAAATCAAAGACTGTAATTACTTGGTTGAGGAGGCACTTGGGGCTATAAATACACCTCTTGGGGACACAAAAAGAAGACCACGACAAGACACAACACACCAGAAATTTATATCATTGTATTTGTTTTACATCATGTTTTCATTAGACCCCGTGATGATGAGAAGTTCGATCATGAGCTAATCGTTGTCATGGGGTCCTAACGGATTTATTTATGGAATTTAGTAGTTGATTGCTTATTTGATATGTGTGTGATGAATTATTGATATCCTTATATGGTTGTGTTTCATGTGTTTAGATGCGTCATGAACATCTAATTTGTTAATCTCTTGCGAAACGAGAGTGGATCTTGAGATTTAGAACTTGCCATGCTAGCATAGGATAGGTTGATGTTTTAACATCATGATTTGTGGCGTAAATAGAGATATTATGCTACCCTATGTGATCTATATGGATAACTTGTTCTTCAACCGTTATGTTTTCAAATTCTATAGAGATATAGGGTCTAAGCATAATTGGTGTCTATTCATCTTCTATCTCTTTTGTGGATGTATGTTTAGTTTGGTACTAGTATACCGAGAGGTAACTTTTACTTGTTTCGTGTTGTCCGATCAGATATCGAAACCATCACATATATTGATTAAGGCATGATCTCTAAAGGAAGTATTTAATGAAGTTAGGATACCATGGTTTCTCTTGTAGAAGTAATTCGATTTTAATTCTCATTAGACAATTAATTCTTAGTTTATTAATTTGCATATTAGTTTAATTTAGATAGTTAAAACCCATATTTGTTATTTGTCTTAGCAGTGGATAATAATCATACATTGTTGCATAGGTGCATGAACTGAATTGAAACCATAACCAGATCTCTGTGGGAACGAACTCAACTTATATCTATATTACTTGTGACCACGTACGCTTGCGTGATTTTGTGTAAACAATGACTCCATAAATTCTATTCTTGAACCTCCAGGGTTCGGTTGTCGTAACTCTACGTTGTGGTTCCATCAATAAACCTTCCAGCCTTTTATGCTCGATGCACGTATGCCCACACATGCTTGCCATCCTCACTCGCCTTTGAATCTTGATGATTGTATCCATATCACCTCATATGGTTTTCCAAGGATCTCTTTCAGTTTCCAAGTTCGAAACCTCATTTCACAAACCTCCTTGGTACCAAAAATTCATATAAATCAAGCTTCCGTAGGTTCAATTGACTGAACCTCCTGCCACAGGTATCAAGTACGCATGCCTTCAAGATCCCACCCCAGGCATATACCGTGGACATAGTTGTGACCGCCTATAAATCCAACCATGTTAATTGCTAAAGATCCCGTTTTATATTAACTTTTGTTGCTATAACCCAGTAAGGGGTTTTGAGGCTGAAGGCCGCCAAGGGTTCACGAACCTGAACCTCCTTTGTACATCTTCTCATTTAAAAATAGGGTGCATCTTAGAAATCCTCCATGTAGCCTTGTATCCACTACCCCCCGATTCCTCGGTGTAGTTTGTCCATGGCCAATATTGAAACATATTCAGACTCTCATCCACTTTGAGGAAAAGTCTAAATGGACATCCTTGAAGCTAGCTATACATGTCTCACCGTAGTTTCAACCTCTTTTTTAATCCGTGTGGGAAGCCATGCTCCTCCTTATAAATGCGAGGTATGAAACCATTTTCTTTTTCTAGATGGTACGTAACCATTTTTTATTTGGCCTCCGCTTAGGTGCTTCAACCAGTACCCCCCAGTATGCCTTTCACCTGTATTCAGATTTCTTCCATCCTTAGGTGGGGAAGCCGCTAGCAACAGTGTCTTGGTGGAAGCTACCCCTAATTCTTTTCCATCTTCTTGGTGTATGCAAACCCAAGTCCATTCCAATTGAGGTTCCGTTGTTAGCTTTGTTGTTTCCTTAAGCTTTTGTAGCTTCTAGTTTTTCCTTTAAGGGGTTCGCGTATGAACCTCGCAACCATCTCTTTATTGATCGAGAGGTCATTCATACCTCATTCCTTGCTTAGTAGCATCTTTTCCATAATTCCATCGAGATTATAATCCTCAGTTCCTTTCGTAATTCCTTTCTTGAGGTATCTCTGTGTTCCGACTTCTGATGTCTAGGGGGCTTATAGCAGGGGAACCCCAATGTGGGAAACCTTCTAGCTTCTAGTGCTTGAGGGGTTTACAGTATGAGAACCTTCATAGCCATAATATAAATTAAGTCCACCATTTGCATCTCCTTCAGAACGGGTCATCCTACCATAGTGTTGTAGAATACGCTCTCAACCATAACTCCTTCCAAGGGGGTGGATAAGAGGGGTTCATCCTTCAATACTACCAGTGATATTTTCAGTTCGTGAGAGATTCGAGTCCACCTTCAACTTCCACGATAAGCTTTTTGCTAGAGCTTAATTTAATATTTCTTGGGACCCAACGCTTTTAGCTGGATATATATTTCAAATTTCCCCATTCCACTGTTAATGAAGTTTTCACCGTGAGAACCTTTATAAGCTGCTTTTGCCTTTAGTGGGGCAACCTCATTTCTCTGGGCTTCATTGATTCATTTTTTTTTTGAAAAGCTTCTCAACTGTTGCTTCTACATGTTGCATTCTGCCTTCATAATCCTCCATTAGAGCAGCCATTTACATCAACGTAATGGGTGGTGCTACCCCCCGAAAAATTGGAACCACTTTATGGGGTTCCATCAGCAGGGCTGCTGGTAACATGATTCCCCAAGTATCCTGAACGGAGCTTCCATCGTATCCGTATAGTGAGGTATCCACTTCTAACCATTTCCTTGATTTAACCATTTGAGTATCCCATACCAGTTGTGTAACGCCCATTTGTTGCATAAGAGGCCAAACATGGCCAAGATTGTTTTTCTTGATGAATCCCCTTTAGGCACTAATTAATTCTTTTGGGGTCCTCATGTCGAGTGACACAACTACCATGGTGAAACCCCTACATTGAGTTCCAATATTTTCCATTTTGGCTTAAAGCCTTTGAATAGGATTTTCCATGCTTAAACCCTTTTCCAGGTTGCTTCCCGGGTTCTTCTTGCTTATTGCGGGCCTTCTCATTGTTCAGCTTCTTGCTTATGAGCAAGGGGCCTTCCATCATCGAACCTATCGTATACAAATCCTATTTATGGGAAGCTCTTTTTCGGGGGAGTCCTTTTTACCAATCTTTTCCACATTTTAGTTTGGAAAGCTTCATAATAAGCTTCCTGCCCAGTCTATTGAACATACTCGGCCTTCTGTTAAGTGAAGCCTCAGGGTTTTAGGGCTTATTTTCCTTGAACCTGTCATCATCGAACCCCTATCCGGGTTCCTCTCACCAATAAACCTCATTTTCATGGAAGCTTTCTCTTCTTGCTCATTCGTGTTCTCATGATCAATGTTGATGGGAAACCTTCATACCGAATATGTGAATTATCAATAAGACACCTCTAAGCTTACATGAGCTAGCTCGTTGTAAGAAACAAAAGGTATCTAAGAGGATAATGTAAAATATTTCCGATAGCTCACCAATGAGGGAATTCATATCCTTGCCATCATCCAGGTTTACCTATTGATCATTAATTAAGGGGTTCGCATCCCTGCTTCAATTTGGGTTCACCCGTACCCCTTCAATCAGGAGGGTCGTACCCCTATCTGCACTGGGGTTCACCTGTTACTCATTTGTCAGGAGGTTCGCACCCTTATCTGCGCTGGGATTCACCTACAGCTCATCAATTATGGTGTTCGTACCCCCATCATCATTCAAGTTCACCCATTTACTCCCTTCATGGATTGTGCTCCACAATTTTTAACGGAAACTCCTGGACTTGTTTAACCCCAGAATTGTTGAAGGGGGAGCCTTGATAGACCTTAACCTCCAAGTGGTTGAACCCTTAGATTGATATTCTCCACTTTTCGACTATAAAAGCCTATTTGTCGAATGCCAAAATTATGTATTTGGGGGTTCATCTGCGAGAAACCTTCTGGTTAAGAAATTGGGGGTTCATCTGTGAAGAACCTTATGGTTGAGAAACTGGGGGTTCATCTGCGAGGAACCTTTTGGCTGAGAAATTGGGGGTCATCTGGATCCGAGTGCCTTCTGTCATGGGTGCGACCTCCAGATTGAGGTTCTTCCTACCTTTAGCCTTTGAACCCCTCAACTGGTACCTCTTTAGATGGCCATTATCTCCATCAACATGTGGACATTCAGTTCCTCATACATTCAGTTATACATTAACACACTCTTGATGTGAGAGTTTCTGGATCGCGGAACCCCGCATAGCTGAACCCCTATTCTAGACCCTTCCTATCGGAATTTAGCATCCAAAACAGTTATTTTCCAGCCATTCTTTCCAAGACCTCAGAGCCACATCCCTTCTTTTATGCATTTTACCACCAAATGACCATAATAAAGGTTATGGGTAACCTTCCTTCTTCTTCTTCCTTTTTTTTTCGATAAGCCATGACATTTTCTCCATTTTTTCTTCTTTTTATATCCCTTTTTCCAGAGACTTGATTTTCTAACCCATCCACATGATATAATCCGCTATATCTTGATTGGTGAACTCCTTTTCGGACTCAATTTCGTGGTCGTCTCCATTGTTCTTCGGTGTATGTTCATCACCGGAGCTTTTTATTATCTTTCCTCTCAAAAGATCATCCAATGCCCTCCTTCTAGCGCCAAAAATGTTGTGAGAGGAATTTGGTACAACACTTCGAGAGAATATCGCTGGAATAACGGATGAATCGCTTGATTTCCGGCTGCAGAATCAGCGTTCAAGCGTTTACAGCCCGGCGTTCAACTGCCAGAGTGGGCGGTTGTTTGTAATGATTTTGGGACTGAGTTTGCAAGGTCACCGGACAGCAAGGACGGAGTAATTCCTACTCAGTCGATCCCAGCTGCCAAAGATGTGTATTGCTCAAGTTTTCTACATGATCCATGTAGAGTGAAGTGAGATTCAACCCTTGCAAAGTGCCTACATATCCTATGTTTATAGGAATCAAGTCCCATGTAGTTCTAGGGTTTTGGACTTGTTGATAGCCCAGCCACGTTTTGATAAGCCTTATCCTCCTGACCATGATGATCCATTGGTTATTTTGTTGATGAAGAAGAGTCCTAGCTCCCTTAGGACACTGACTGAACCCTGGCCTTCCGTTGTACAGCCGCCTATATATATACACAGTATATATATCACATATGTTTTATATTTATTTTCCTCAACTGAACTGATCCAGTTAATTATCCCAGATGATATGATTATCCAGTAATTATCCCTCCATAAAACCATAGTTATCTTCATATTTATATGATTTTCCATCATATATCCGCATATATATACATAATCCATGTATATATGATGATTATCCATGATTCCACAGGTTGTTGGGTCGTCCCTGATGTTTAGGAGTTATCCAAAAGTCAATTAGAGTGATATATATCCGTTCTCCTACAATTTAGGAGGCTGCTGGGCCAATTCCCGCGGACAGTCGGGGTACGAGGGTGAACCCCTGCTTGGAAGCCCTTCACATGCATGAACCCCTATTAGGCCTCCCACATAGCAGTTCTCTATCTAGGGTTCAGACACCTGAACCCCTGCATGAATGAACCCGAACCAGATGCCAGAATCTTCATCTTTCAGTATATTTCCAAGGCATATTGGGCCAAAACATCCATACCTAGTCCAACCTATCCATCCATATCCACATTACTCAAACTCGTGACCGTAATGGGCCTTAAATCAAGCCCAGGGTGGATTTTGGGCACAACATAATGTATTGAATATTAATATCTTATATGTATACGTGTTACTTGGCCTTACTAGTTGGATCTCTTGATTACTCATTACTTAAATTTTTAGATTCGGTGTAAGATCGAGTGGGATAGTAATGGAGTTCAAGGATCTTAGGTTCAGAGCTTAGAATTGGATTAGAATGACTTTTCGATAAATATTAATTATGCTTTACAAATTATAATTTGTTTTAGTTTTCAATTTAAAATTAATAATCAGAAAAGTTTGGGCTATTACGGTTCTTAAAACCAAACAGCTAAATTATTTTCCTAAAAAAGATTGTTTGTCATCGTCAGAGTCAAACAGCTAAATTATTTTCCTAAAAAAGATTGTTTGTCATCGTCAGAGTCTTTCAGCTAAATTATTGATCTACTCGATAATGATGTTTTATGCACTGAAACAAAGTTTCACTATTCAACCTCTGACAGACAACTCTCACCTGGGATTTATTCCTTTTCTCATGTATGAGTTTCACTCCCCACCCACCCGGTCACGTTTGAAAACCAATTATTCATCTCCTTGACTCCTTGTGAAAATCTTATGTATTTAAAATGTGACATTACCTGTATAGGAAGTGTGTAATCTTTGAGTAATTTCTTGGAACATTATTTTATAATTTTAATTTAAAAGTGAATACACATAATAAAATTAATATGATAATAGGAAACCCAAGAAGTTATATCAGTTAATTACAAAATACTCATGTCATTAAAAATAATATTTCCTCCTTCCAAATTTACATGTCTTACTTGTCTTTTTGTAATCAAATTTACTTAACTTTGATTGTAAATTAAAAATTATTCTTTCAGTATTTTGAAAAATCGAAATATACATATTAAATTAACTTAAATATATTTTCTAATGATATAATTTTGATAATTATTTTTATTATATACTATATAAAATTTTCAATCAAAGTTAGATAAATTTGGCACAAAAAATATAAACTAGGAAGTAGGAGTGCACTTTACACGTAGGAGTGCACTTTACTCTAGAGGGCAATGGTGTATGTAGGATGCCATGCAGTAACATTCTAACTTAATATTAAAAGAAAATAGTAGTATTATATATATAAGAAATTAATGGGCCCTTAGGTACCAATTATTAAAAATTAAAAAATTGCCACATATCATTTATACTAAAAATTCTAACCTCAGGTAAGATCACTAAGGTCAGCCTCAGGGTCATTATTCTCTACATATAATGTTAACTCGAATAACTTGTAGAAGGGGGGTTGAATACAAGTTATTTAATCGTGTCTGATTTTTACTTGATTATATGAACAAGAATAAACGAATGAATCAAACTCTGTTTGTATTAATAAGATCAAATACAAACTCTACCAAAGGTGTACAAATACCTTTAGTAGCTGCTGACAAAATAAATTTCTCTCTGTTTGCACTCTCGTATACTTACGATTACAAACCTCACGAACTTAACACTTTTTACAATGATATAGAGAGAGTATTTATAATGCTACCTATCAACTAATAACAGAAAGATAATATATACATGACAATGTTCTGCCGTCCAGTTGATAGTTTCCATCAATAGAAAATTCTTCTCTTCATAATATCTTCTTGCTTGTTCCTCAAACAAAGATCCTGTTTTATAGCACTTGCCAGTTTCTGTAGCATCCATAATGACATCATCAGTAACACGACTGATATCAGGATTTCATCTTGCATCAGTATCTGATCACCATCAGTATTAGACCTTCATCAGGATTTGCTCTCTGTTCCTGACATGTAGTCTCCGATACACTGTTCATTCCTGACTAAACCTTACAGATAACTATCTAACACATATTTCCTATACAAAGTGCTAAATCCTTTATAAAATCAGGATATACAAGAAGTATAAGTAAAATTCTATTCTTAACATCACAACTCATGAATTATTCCAAACAATCTCCCCCTATTTATGCTTTAAAATCTGAAGCATAAATATGAGTTGTTGATGTCAAAACATATAATAATACAATCAGAATAGAATTTATGAATTCAAAAATCATGAAGTTAAGTACCTCCTCTTTCAGATATAGACATAGTATCCAGTACTTAGACGAAAGAATTGAACTATTTGATGCTTCTTTTCCTTTACCACTTCCATGATGAGATTCACCTCTGTCACTGTCTTTATCTCCCCTACCAGTTCTTCTTTTATCTCCCCTAGTCTGTTGTTGTTGTTGTCTTTGAAATGTCTTTATCTCCCCCTTTTTGACATCAGCAACATTAATTCCAAGAGATTCAGTAACAGAACAAATGAGATTCATCAGAACTGCTTGATTTTCCATAATAGTGACTTGGTTATCTTCAAGTGTTTGAAGTCTTGATTAAATTTCAACTTGAGATTTCTGAATATCTTGTAGAATTTCAGAATTGACTTCAATGTTGGAAGTGTTTGGAATATCTTCAGATTCAAGTCTTGTAGAAGAAGTTGCCTGTGTAGAATGATATTCAAGTAATAAAACTCGATTAGAGTTACAAACATCTTCATCTTTATGATCTGAAGCTGCAATATGATCATCTTGTCCTTCACCAGTATTCTGTGTACTAACATCTACAAATCCTGAAGCTTCCTTAGATTGATTAGATAATGTTGATGTCTCAATTCTGGCTGATATTGGTAGTACAAACAAAGGAACACTTGGATCATTAGAAATATCTTCTGGTACTGATGGTGTAGAAGTTTGTCTTAGCCTTTCACCTCTTCTGTTGATAATTCCGGCAAGCCTTTCTTTTTGCTTTTGAGCTTTAACTTCTGGCTTTGAATTGTGCTTTGCTAAGTCATTCTTCTCATACATCTTGATAAAAGAATAAGTACCAGCATCCATACCAAGATTATTAGACCAAGATTCAGGAAATACCTGATCCTAGAAATTAAACGATGGTTTCCTAATTTTCTCTCCCTCACTATGGAGTTGATCATCCATACCCTCAATCTCACTTTGACTATCTAAAGTCAACACTCTTTCTACCTCTTCTTTTGCCTGGTCAGGAGCCAGCCGCTCTGATTGTGGATCAATATCCATCTTTTCAAGTGTATCACTCAAATTTGGATAAGTGCTCTCATGACCTACAGAAAAATAGAGTTTAGAAGAAGTTTTTATACCTGAACTCACATGGAGAGAGGGTTCCTCATTTGGCATGGGGCTTGAGGTTTTCTCCAAGAAGTGAGCTGCTATAGTCTCTGAACCCTTACAATCATCTTCTTTCCTTCCAGAGACTACAGGCTCCAGTATACCACTTTCAGGTTCTTTACTAGACTCTGATGTCTTCAGTAATACTTCATTAGACACCATAGTTAGTACATCACCGTCTTTAAGTGTTGTTTACTGAGACTCACCCTCAAGGTGGATAGACTCTGACTGAATAATATTTGTTTGATCTTCAAGAAAACCAGTCAAAGTTATTCCTCCCATATCATAGGGTTTCTCACTTGCAATTTCAGTCATCACAGAAGACCTTTCAACATCAGCTATCACAGCTCCTGAGTCATCCAACCTCTGACTAGATGGTTCTTGTGTTGCAGTGACTGTGATCTGATCTTTCCTACTATCCACCACTGGTGCAATAGTATCTTCTGTTGACTGGATTCCTCTATCTACTTCCTCCAGTTGTTCACCTTGAGCTGAAGCATCTTCAATAATGACATCCTTGTCAAATAAATATGCATGAAGTGATTGAAGTGTAACATGCTTCGAGAGTCCAAATTTCTTGACCAATTGTCTTCTGACAGATACATAGAAATACATCTTCATTAAGTCAAGTCTTTGATGTAGAAGTCCATATTCATCTGGAAATAAAAGTTTTGGTACTCTTTCAACCAAAAAAATCTAGAACAGGCCTTGACAACTTCACTTTGAGAGAAATTAGTCCCATAGCCAGTCTGTAAGATAATGTAGTTTCCCATGAAGAATCAATATCCAGATCTCTGTGGTCATTTGCTGACTTGATTGTAGCTTCATTTGTAGAGACCTGCATGATATTAGTTGGACTAGACTCTGTGTGTAGGTGACAATTGAATCTTTCTCCTTGTTCTCCTGGTATAGTGAGCAAAAGATTTATCCTGAGAAGACTCAAGAGGTGTAGACATAGAAGTCATCTTGGGATGAGATCCTTTTTCAATAGACACAGTCTTTTGAGAGACAGTATCCAGTAACTGTTTTCCCTTTTTAAGTACTACAATCTTTTGAGAAATTGCAGCATGGCTGTGACTAGGTGCTTCATCTCTTTGTCCTAGCTTAGAAAGTCGAATTGCAGCCTTCAATTCCTCTCTCTCAGCAAGAGATATATTATCATCATCTTCACTAGAACTACTACTACTACTTGACACAACAAATCTTCTCTTCCTTACAACTGATGTCTTTTGAAAAATACCAGAGGTTGGTTTCTTTGAAATAATAGGTTGTGGATTAAAACTTTGTTCTTGAATTGTTTCAGAGACTATAATGTTTTGGGCTACTTGGGTAGACACAGGTGAGTTCTCCTCCAAATGAGATTCCTGAGCCATTTCACCACAAAAGAAAGAAAAATTGTAGAGAGTAGGAAGATGAGTTTTAAGAATTACCTGAACATGATGTGGATAATGAATTTCAGGTATTTCATCTAGAATCTCTTCATTGTCCTTCTTTGTAATGTCAGAGAAAATTCTCTTTTGCTGTACATAAGAAGAAACACAATGTTCTCTACCAAATCTAGCTTCAACATCAGGAATAAAATGGTTAATAAACAATTGTATAAATCTATGATAATAAACCATTTTCCTGCTTTGATCTCTTAACCCAAGTTTAATACACATCTGACTTAAGATAATGTGACCAATGTTAACTACTCTGTCATAAAGCAAACTGTAAGCAATATGTGAAGTAACAGAAGTAATTTGATCAAAAGAACTACATTTACCAGTAAAGCATTTAGCTAATTGATCAAAGAAGAAAGACCACTCTTTCCTAAGAAAAGATCTTCTTAACTGGCTCATGTTATCTAAAGGTCCATTATAACCTAGAGCCTGTTTGGGAAACCGAACTTGAAGCAAAAGCTGGCTTTAAGTTGTTTTCTGCATGTTTGGCAACCGTGGCTTTAAGCCGGCTTTAAGTTAAAAAACTGCTTTAAGTCAGAAGTTCCATTTAGAGGGTGTTTGGGATTGCTTAAAATAAGTTACTTTTGATTTAATGGGGGTATTTTTAACTTAAAGGAGAAAGTAAAGTTGTTTACTTTAAGTTGAATGAAAGTGTTTGGGTAATTTTACTTAAAGTTAAATGGGGGTTTAATAATTTTGACTTAAAGTGAAATTTGACTAAAAAATTTTTTAAATTCATGATATTTAAGCTTTACAAGAATTGTGGAAAAAAAAAACTCAATAAGTCATAAGTCATAAGTCAAAAGTACCTAAATGTAACTTCTGACTTAAAGCAGTTTTTTAACTTAAAGCCGGCTTAAAGCCGGTGTAGCCAAACGGAGCATTTGGCACTTAAAGCCCTATGGACTTAAAATAAGTGGTTGCCAAACGGGCTGTTAGTACTTTTGACTTATGACTTATGACTTATGGAGTTTTTTTTTTCTTTTTTCACAATTCTTGTAAAGTTTAAATATTATGATTTTTAAATTTTTTAAAGTCAAATTTCACTTTAAGTCAAAATTATTAAACCCCCATTTAACTTTAAGTAAAATTACCCAAACACTTTCATTCAACTTAAAGTAAACAACTTCACTTTTTCCTTTAAGTTAAAAACACCCCCATTAAGTCAAAAGTAACTTATTTTAAGCAATCCCAAACACCCTCCTAATGCAGACAACATAGTTCTAACATCATCATCAGATGGTACATTCTCATAAATCAAACTAACAGGTAAGTGAAGTACTGAATTAACAACAGATTCAGTAATATCAAATGAGTCTTGTCCTAAATGTAGAACAATCTTACCTGATTGACTCTGAGTAGAATCAATTACCTCAGCATTCTCCCAAGCTTGTGTAACAGCTGCTTGATTAATTTGTGGAGATGCTGTCAATGCATAACTTAATGGTCCATATGCCAGAAAGTTCATGATTGGATGAAAATCAGATGACACTCCTTCCTTGTTGGTGATAGCTGCTACATGATTGTTCGTCATAAAATCGAAGTCACCAAACTTGAAAGCTACTGACTTAGGTAATCTTCTCTGAGTTGCCATTTTTAATCTGAAAAGAACTTGAAAAATTCTTGAAATGGATTAGTGATTTTGAAAACTCGAGAGTGTTTTTACTTTAGAGAATATGAAATTATAGAAAGAAATTACACGATTAGAGTTTCAAAACAAATATATTTCACAAATCTTTCAGACCACTATCCCACGTTGACACGTAGATTGACAGGTGTCAGTCCCTGAAAAATGCGGTTATCCATGATTTTTGGAAAATAAAATTCAAAATTGATTTTCATGAAATAAATCAGGGTATTATCAAGATAAAAAATCAATACTGATCAGCTTCATTTTCCTGTTGTGACCTCCATCAAAGTAATCACAAAATGTAATGTGATTTAAAAATAATAATTCTCAAATCCTGATGATCACACTTGAAATCCTGATCAATATCATCCTGATTCTAGAGACTTAATATGGAGTTTCCACGTGGCATTTTCCTTTTATCTGAAAAAGAAATAAACAATTAATTTGAACAAAATCAATTGGTTAGATATATTCGACATTTCAAGAAATAAAGTCACACGCGATAATTAGCATTTGACTTCATTCCAAGTGACTATTCAACTTCTCACGTCTTTCTATAAAAGAAACAGATGCCTTATGCCATTCTCCATAAACCTTTTAATTTCTTTTCTTCTCAACAATGCTTCTCAAACCAAAATTCCATTCAAACCCATTCTTTAGATATTTCACAGTCGATGAACATCCTGTTCTTGATCATCTCTTTGAAAAGATGACTCTTCTCATCGAACTAATCATGGATGAATTAGTTTCAGATAATATCCAGAGGTTTCTCCTAGAACATCCATCTGTTGGATAAAATCTTCCCCTAACCTCCTCAAAACTTGAGGATGAAGAATTTGGCCGAGAGTCTGAGGTTGATCTTGATGGGGATGCTATACATTTAAGTTAGCTACTCTCATTCAATTCGCCTAGACAAGGAATCCAAGAGCAGACGAGGCTTTTTAATCCCCTGATGGATTTCTTGAGATGCTCCTTGTCCTGTACCTCAGAATTCATTTCATTAGACAAGTATAGAATTATCAGTAGAAGTTAGACAAAAAGATGTTGTATTTCATTTCCATATATGTAATGCTTTCAATTAATGAAAATACAATTTCTTATTATCTACTTGTCTTTTGATTATTGAATGATGTATAAATTATCAGTATGCAAATATTAAAACTTGCTGGCATAGACTTAACACATCACAGAATTAGATTACTACACAAAGTAAACGCCAGGATCTGAAATAATTTTTACAATCCTGATACTGACACAATACTGATGACGTCAGCATCCTGATAACAAATCTAATCCTGATGATTATTAACAAGTCTATCATACTGAAATTTATCAAGGCAAAGTGTTATAGCTAAAGCATTTAACAATCAAATATAGATCCTGACAAGAATATCAAGTCTATAAGCTAAAAACAACATACCTTGCTACTATTGCAGATGTTAAAGATCTAGAAATTTAACATTCCTAACTCACTTACTAATCTACTGAATGTAGTCTCATCAAGTGGTTTAGTTAGAATTTCTGCAAGCTGTTTGTCAGTAGGAACAAAATGAAGTTCCACAGTACCATTCTCAATATGTTCTCTAATAAAATGATACCTGACATCAATGTGCTTAGTCCTTGAATGTTGAACTGGATTTTCTGCAATTTTAATAGCACTAGTATTATCACAAAACATAGGAATATTACTAAGTGTCATACCATAATCCATCAGCTGATTTCTTATCCACAGGAGCTGTGCACAACAACTGCCTGCTGCTATGTACTCAGCTTCTGCAGTTGAGGTTGAAATAGATTGTTGTTTCTTTCTTGCCCAAGAAATCAATCTATTTCCCAAGAATTGACATGTACCTGTAGTGCTTTTCCTGTCTATCTTACACCCTGCATAATCAGAGTCTGAATAGCCAATTAGAAAGAAATCAGATTCTCTAGGGTACCACAAACCAGGATTTGGAGTTCCTTTGAGATATCTAAAAATTCTCTTCACAGCAATTAATTGAGATTCCTTAGGATCACTTTGGAATCTAGCACATAAACAGGTAGAAAACATTATATCTGGTCTACTTGCAGTTAGATATAACAATGAGCCTATCATGCCTCTATAATTAGTATTATCCACACTCTTTCCCTAAGGATCAAAGTCTAGTTTAGTGGCTGTTGCCATGGGTGTTTTTGCAACTGCACAGTCTTGAAAGTCAAACCTTCTTAAAAGATCTTTGATATACTTTGACTGATTAATGAAAATACCAGTCTCAGTTTGTTTGACCTGCAAGCCTAAGAAATAATTTAATTCACCCATCATGCTCATCTGATACTTAGACTGCATAAGCTTGCTAAACTTAGCACACAATTTTTCATTAGTAGAACCAAAAATAATATCATCAACATAAACTTGAACTAAAAGCAATTCACCTTTTATCTTTCTAAAGAATAGAGTTTTGTCAATTGTACCTCTTGTGAAGCCATTTTCAAGAAGAAATTTAGACAAAGTCTCATACCATGCTCTTGCTGCCTGCTTTAGTCCATAGAGTGCCTTGTCAAGTTTGTAGACATGATTTGGAAACTTTGGATCAACAAATCCAGGTGGCTGTTCCACATACACTTCCTCATCAAGTTTGCCATTTAGAAAAGCACTCTTTACATCCATCTGATATACCTTGAATTTTGAATGAGCTGCAAATGCAAGAAACATTCTGATTGCTTCCAATCTTGCTACAGGTGCAAAGGTCTCATCATAATCAATGCCTTCTTCCTGAGAATAACCCTTGGCCACCAGTCTTGCTTTGTTTCTTACAATCATACCAGATTCATCTAGCTTGTTTCTGAAAACCCATCTTGCACCAACAATAGATCTATCTTTAGGTCTTGGTACCAGTTTCCAGACTTTGTTTCTCTCAAACTCATTTAACTCCTCCTGCATTACAATTACCCAATCAGGATCCTGTAAGGCTTCTTCAACCTTCTTAGGTTCATTCTTTGAGAGAAAGCAACTATACAAGCATTCATTTTGAATTGATCTTCTAGTTCGAACACCACTATTTGGATCACCAATAATCAAATCTTCAGTATGATCCTTTGTCCATTTTCTAACAGGTGGTAGATTAACTCTGCTAGTCTCTCCCCCTAAGTTAGTGGTATCTCTTGTAGAAGAATTCTTGTTAGAAATGATTGATGAGAACAGTGTTTGGAAGCTAAAGTGACAAAACAGAGTTTAGCTGGAAGCAGTCAGAGTTTAGTTAAACACTGACTGGAAACGCAACAGAGGTTGTTTAAACTCTGTAGCGGTATTGTCTGAAGAGTCAACAGTGTTTGAAGATTGATTCAAGATAAATATGGAAGCAATATCTTTGAAGATTGGAAAGCTGTCAAAGAGATTGAGTTGACTTGGAAGACTGGAGCAATCGTGATTGATATCAATTGTATAGCTTGATTATAGGAGAATCAGTTACTGATTGTACGAAGCTGTATGTTCTATAAATACAGTTAGGTTAACCCTAGAAGGGTAATCGAACATTGAGAAATTCATTGATTGTAACCTAAGCAGCTCTCTGTGATATTTTACATCAATGAGAGAGGAATTGTTAATTCCAAATAGTTTTTAAGTATTAAACAGCGTGTTCTTGTTAAGTTACTCATACAGTATTTGATTAACTATTGTGTATTCGACCTAACAAGTGGTATCAGAGACAATCTGTTACTTTATTACAGTTAAAGATCCAAAAACATAATAGTAATCAATGGCAGAGATACCTCCACCATCTGAGAAAGCCCCTACTACTGTTAGTAGGTATGAAACAATTAGGGTTCCTATACTTAGGCCATCAGAGTATGCAATTTGGAAGGTAAAGATGACCATGTTTCTGGAAGCCACAGATCCAGAATATCTTGATAGAATTAATGAAGGTCCTCACAAACCTACAAAATTATCTGCTGCTGCTGCTGGTGAGGAATCAAAGGTCATTCCAAAAGAAAAGATAGATCTAACTGCTGAGGATCTTTCATCTATTGCAAAGGATGCAAAAGTGAGACATTTACTTCACAGTGCATTAGACAATGTTATGTATAATAAAGTGATTAACTGCACAACTGCAAAGGAAATATGGGATGCACTTGAGGTTAGGTGTCAAGGAACTCCTGCAATCAAGAAAAACAGAAGAAACATACTCACTCAGGAGTATGAGCACTTTGAGGCAAAGTCTGAAGAAACCATGACAGAAACATGTTAACTCGAATAACTTGTAGAAGGGGGGGTTGAATACAAGTTATATAATCGTGTCTGATTTTTGCTTGATTATATGAACAAGAATAAACGAATGAATCAAACTCTTGTTTGTATTAATAAGATCAAATACAAACTCTACCAAAGGTGTACAATACCTTTAGCAGCTGCTGACAATACAAATATCTCTCTGTTTGTTTCGAACTCTCGAATACAAACCTTATACAGAGCTACGCACTCGAACTTACAACTTCGTCGCTCTTTACAATGATATTGAGAGAGTATTTATAATGCTACCTATCAACTAATAACAGAAAGATATAATCTATACATGACAATGTTCTGCCTTCTAGTCGATAGTTTCCTTCAATAGAAAACTCTTTCCTTCATAATGTCTTCTTGCTTGTTCTTTAAACAAACGATCCTGTTTTATAGCACTTGCCAGTTTCTGTAGTATCTATAATGACATCATCAGTAACATGACTGATATCAGGATCTGTACACTGCATCAGTATCTGATCAACCATCAGTATTGGACCGTCATCAGGATTTGCTCTCTGTTCCTGACATGTAGTCTCCGATACACTGTTCATTCCTGACTAAACTATACAGATAACTGTTTTACACATAAAACCTATATACAGTGCTAAATCCTTTATAAGATCAGGATTACAAGAAGTATAATGTGTAAATTCTATTCTTAACATCACAACTTATGAATTATTCCTAACAATCTCCCCCTATTTATGCTTTATAATCTGAAGCATAAATCTAAGTTGTGGATGTCAAAACATATAACAATACAACCAGAATAGAATTTATGAATGTAGAATGATGAAGTTTAAGTACCTCCTTCTCAGATGTAGACGCTTATCTAGTACTTAGAAGAAAGAATTTTAACTATTAATGCTGCTCTTCCTTTACCTCTTCCTAGCTGAGATTCACCACTGTCACTCCTGGTTCTTCTTTTTACTATCCTTTGTCTGATCTTTATCTCCCCCAGCTTTATCTTCAGTCTGGTGGTGTTGTTGTTGTCTTTGAATTGTCTTTATCTCCCCCTTTTTGACATCAGCAACATTAATTCCAAGAGATTCAGAAACAGAACAAATGAGATTCATAAGAACTGCTTGATTTTCCATAATTGTGACTTGGTTATCTTCAAGTGATTGAAGTCTTGTTTGAATAGCAATTTGAGAATTCTGAATATCTTTCAAAACATCAGAATGAACTTCAATATTGGAAGTGCTTCTAGTATCTTCAGTATCAGAATCAGAAAGAACTGTATCTTCAAGTCTTGTAGAAGAAATTGCTTGAGTTGTATGATATTCAAGTAATAAAACCTGATTAGAAATATCAACATCTTCATCTTTCTGTTCTGGAACTGAAACATGATCATCATCTCCTTCACCAGTATTCTGTGTACTAACATCTTTAAATCCTGACTCCTCCTTAGAGTGATCAGAGACTGTTGATGTCTCAATTCTAGCTGATATTGGAAGTACATACAAAGGAACACTAGGATCATTAGGATCTTCATCTGGTACATATGTATCAAGAGATTGCTTTATCCTGGCACCTCTTCTGTTAATGATTTCTGCAAGCCTCTCATTTTGCTTCTGAGCTTTAACTTCTGGCTTTGCATTGTGATGTGCTAGGTCATTCTTCTGATACATTTTGATGAATGAATAAGTACCAGCATCCATACCCAAATTTTCAGACCAAGATTCAGGAAAAACCTGATCCCAGAAATCAAATGATGGTTTCCTAATTTTCTCTCCCTCACTATGGAGTTGATCATCCATACCCTCATTCTCACTTTGACTTTCTAAAGTCAACACTCTTTCTACCTCACCTTTTGCCTGGTCAGGAGCCAGCCGCTCAAATTGTGGATCTAAGTACATCTTTTCAACTGTATCACTCAAATTTAGATAAGTGCTCTCATGACCTACAGAAAAATAGAGTTTAGAAGGAGTTTTTAAACCTGAACTCACATGGAGAGAGGGTTCCTCATATGGCATGTGGCTTGAGGTTTTCTCCAAGGAGTGAGCTGCTATAGTCTCTGAACCCATACAATCATCTTCTTTCCTTTCAGAAACTATAGGCTCCAGTATACCACTTTCAGGTTCTTTACTAGACTCTGATGTCTTCAGTAATACTTCATTAGACACCATAGTTAGTACATCACCGTCTTTAAGTGTTGTTTGCTGAGACACACCCTCAAGGTGAATAGACTCTGACTGAACAAAATTTGTTTGATCTTCAGAAAAATCAACCAAAGTCATTCCTCCCATATCATAGGGTATCTCACTTGCATTCTCAGTCATCACAGAAGACCTTTCAACATCAGCTATCACAGCTCCTGAATCATCCTTCCTCTGACTAGATGGTTCTTGTGTTACAGTGACTGTGATCTGATTTTTCCTACTATTCACCACTGGTGCAATAGTACCTTCTGTTGACTGCTTTTCTCTATCTACTTCCTCCAGTTTTTCACCTTGAGCTGAAGCATCTTCAATAATTACATCCTTGTCAAATACATATGCATGAAGTGATTGAAGTGCAACATGCTTCGAGAGTCCAAATTTCTTGACTAATTGTCTTCTGACAAATACATAGAAATACATCTTCATTAAGTCAAGTCTTTGATGTAGAAGTCCATATTCATCTGGAAATAAAAGTTTTGGTACTCTTTCAACCAGAAAGTCTAGAACAGGCCTTGACAACTTCACTTTGAGAGAAATTAGTCCCATAGCCAGTCTGTATGATAATGTAGTTTCCCATGAAGAATCAATATCCAGATCTCTCTTGTCAAATACTGACATAGATGTAGCTTGATTTGTAGAAACCTGCATGATATTAGTTGGACTAGACTCTGTGTGTGTAGGTGACAATTGAATCTTTCTCCTTGTTCTCCTGGTATAGTGAGCAAAAGATTTATCCTGAGAAGACTCAAGAGGTGTAGACACAGAAGTGATCTTGGGATGAGATCTTTGTTCAATAGACACAGTCTTTTGAGAGACAGTATCCAGTAACTGTTTTCCCTTTTTAAGAACTACAGCCTTTTGGGAGACTGCAGCCTGGCTGTGACTAGGTTTTTCATCTCTTTGTGCTAACAGAGAAAGTTGAATTGCAGCCTTCAATTCTGCTCTCTCAGCAAGAGTTAAATCATCATCATCTTCACTAGAATTACTACTACTACTTGACACAACAAATCTTCTCTTCCTTACAACTGATGTCTTTTGAGAAACACCAGAGGTTGGTTTCTTTGAAACAATAGGCTGTGGATCAAAATTTGGTTCTTGAATTGTTTCAGAGACTATAATGTTTTGGGCTACTTGGGTAGACACAGGTGGGTTCTCCTCCAATTGAGATTCCTGAGCCATTTCACCACAAAAGAAAGAAGAATTGTAGAGAGTAGGAAGATGAGTTTTAAGAATTACCTGAACATGATGTGGATAATGAATTGCAGGTATTTCATCTAGATTCTTTTCATTGTCCTTCTTTGTAATGTCAGAGAAAATTCTCTTTTGCTGTTCATAAGAAGAAACACAATGTTCTCTACCAAATCTAGTTTCAACATCAGGAATGAAATGGTTAACAAACAATTGCATAAATCTATGATAATAAACCATTTTCCTGTTTTGATCTCTTAACCCAAGTTTAATACTCATCTGACTTAAGATAATATGACCAATGTTGATTACTCTGTCATAAAGCAAACTATAAGCAATATGTGATGTAACAGAAGTAATTTGCTGAAAAGAACTACATTTGCCAGTAAAACATTTAGCAATTTGATCAAAGTAAGAAGACCATTCCTTGCTAAGAAAAGACCTATTCAACTGGCTCATGTTATCTAGAGGTCCACTATAACCTAATTCAGACAACATAGTTCTTATATTATCATCAGATGGTACATTCTCATAACTATCAGTAACAGGTAAGCAAAGTACTGAATTAACAACAGATTCAGTAATGTCAAATGAATCTTGTCCTAAATGTAGAACAATCTTACCTGATTGACTCTGAGTAGAATCAATTACCTCAGCATTCTTCCAAGCTTGTGAAACAGCTACTTGATTAATCTGTGGAGATGCTGTCAATGCATAACTTAATGGTCCATACACCAGAAAGTCCATGATTGGATGAAAATCAGATGATACTCCTTCCTTGTTGGTAATAGCTGCAACATGATTGTTTGTCATAAAATTAAAGTCACCAAACTTGAAGGCTACTGATTTAGGTAATCTTCTCTGAGCTGCCATTTTTTATCTGAAAAGAAACTTGAAAAATTCTTGAAATGGATTAGTGATTTTGAAAACTCAAGAGTGATTTTTGCTTTAGAGAATGTAAAATTAGAGAAAGCAATTACACGATTAGAGTTTCAAAACAAATATATTTCACAAATCTTTAAGACCACTATCCCACGTTGACACGTAGATTGACAGGTGTCAGTCCCTGAAAAATGCGGTTACCCACGATTTTTGAAAAATAAAATCCAAAATTGATTTTCATGAAATAAATCAGGGTATAAATAAGCAATACTGATCAGCTTCCTTTTCCTGATGACCTCTCATCAAAATAATCACAAAATGTAATGTGATTTAAAAATATAATTTTCAAATCCTGATGGTCACACATGAAATCCTGACCAATATTATCAGCGACTTAATATGGAGTTTCCACATGGCATTTTTCTTTTATCTGAAAAAGAAAATAAAAAATTAATCTGAACAGAAAATCAATTGGTTAGATATTTTCAATATTTCTTGAAACAAGAAATACAGTCTCATGCAATAATTAGCATTTGACTTCATTAAAACTTCCAAGTGACTGCTCAGCTTCTCACGTCTTTCTTTAAAAGAACCAAACGCTTTATGCCATTCTCCATAACCTTTCAATTTCTTTTCTTCTCAACAATGCTTCTCAAACCAAAAATCCCTTCAAACCCATTTTCCAGATTTTTCTTGATCGATGAACATCCTGTTCTTGATCATCTCTTTACAAATGACTCTTCTCATCGAACTAATCATGAATGGATTGGTTTTCGAAAATATCCAGAGGTTTCTCCTAGAACATCCATCTGTTGGATACAATCTTCCCCTAACCTCCTCAAAACTTGAGGATGAAGAATTTGGCCGAGAGTCTGAGGTTGATCTTGATGGAGATGCTATTCATTTAAGTTAGCTGCTCTCATTCAAGTCGCCCAGACAAGGAATCCAAGAGCAAACGAGGCTTTCATCCCCTGATGAATTTCTTGAGATACTCCTTGTCCTGTTCCTCAGAGTTCATATCAAAGACAAGTATAGAGTAGAAATTTAGACAAAAAGATGTTGTATTTCATTTCCATGTAATGATTTCTATTAATGAAAATACAATTTCTTGTTATCTGCTTGTCTTTTGATTTTTGAATGATGTATAAATTATCAGTATGCAAATATCAAAACTTGCTAGCATAGACTTAACATATCACAGAATCAGATTATTACACAAAGTAAACGTCAGGATCTGAAACAATTTTCATAATCCTGATACTGACACAATACTGATGACGTCAGCATCCTGATAACAAATCTAATCCTGATTATTATTAACAAGTCTATCATACTGAAATTTATCAAGGCAATGTGTTATAGCTAAAGCATTTAACAATCAAATATAGATCCTGACAGGAATATCAAGTCTATAAGCTAAGAACAACATACCTTGCTACTTTTGCAGATGTTAAAATCTAAAAATTTAACATTCCTAACTCACTTACTAGTCTACTGAATGTAGTCTCATCAAGTGGTTTAGTTAGAATATCTGCAAGCTGTTTGTCAGTAGGAACAAAATGAAGTTCCACAGTACCATTCTCAATATGTTCTCTAATAAAATGATACCTGACATCAATGCCTTCTTCCTGAGAATAACCCTTAGCCACCAGTCTTGCTTTGTTTCTCACAATCATACCAGATTCATCTAGCTTGTTTCTGAAAACCCATCTTGCACCAACAATAGATCTATCTTTAGGTCTTGGTACCAGTTTCCAAACTTTGTTTCTCTCAAACTCATTTAATTCCTCCTGCATTGCAATTACCCAATCAGGATCCTGTAAGGCTTCTTCAACCTTCTTAGGTTCATTCTTTGAGAGAAAACAACTATACAAGCATTCATTTTGAATTGATCTTCTAGTTCGAACACCACTATTTGGATCACCAATTATCAAATCTTCAGTATGATCCTTTGTCCATTTTCTAACAGGTGGTAAATCAACTCTGCTAGTCTCTCCCCCTAAGTTAGTGGTATCTCTTGTAGAAGAATTCTCTCTACCTTCAAAAACTCTCCTTTGATCAATAGAATCAGTAGATTCCATATTGCTGCTAGTTACTGATCTTTCCTCAGTAGACTCTGAAATGTCAGTTCCTGATGGAGTAGACTCTGAAACATCAATTCCTGATGGAATAGACTCTGAAAGACTAGTCTGCTCCTGATGATCACTGTGTTCTCTCTGATTTATTTGCTCCCCCTCAACAGTAGCATTCCTTTGAGAAGCAATAGAAATTCCTTCTGGAGAACCTTCATCATCACTTGAGAGTATCTCAGAATTCTTCAGATTTTCAAATTCCAATTTGTCATGGCTTTCATCAGTTTGCAAAATTCCAAATTTCTTATCATCAAATGCAACATGAATTGATTCCATAACAATGTGAGTTCTGAGATTATAAACTTTGAAGGCCTTAGATGCTGAGTATCCTAGAAAAATTGCTTCATCCGATTTGGCTTCAAATTTTCCAAGTTGTTCTGGATGAACTTTTAGGACATAGCATTTGCATCCAAAGATGTGAAAATATTTCACACTTGGTTTCTTTCCTTTGATCATCTCATAGGGAGTTTTTCCATGACTATTTACCAAGGTACAGTTCTGAGTGAAACATGCAGTGTTAATAGCTTCTGCCCAAAAGTAGGTTGGAAGTTTTGCATCTGCAAGCATGGTTCTTGCTGCCTCTATGAGAGTCCTGTTCTTTCTTTCCACTACACCATTTTGCTGAGGTGTACCAGGTGCAGAAAACTGTTGAGTGATTCCATTGTCTGCACAAAACCCCTCCATTGTAGAATTCTTGAATTCTGTACCATTGTCACTCCTAAGTACTTTGACTTTGTACTCAGAGTTGTTATGAATATTCTTGATGAGTTCAATGATTTGCTGAGGAGCTTCATCCTTCTTGTGTAGAAAGAACACCCATGTGAACCTTGTGAAATCATCCACCATAACTAGAGCATATCTTTTCTTGCTGATAGACATAATGTTTACTGGACCAAACAGATCAAGATGTAGCATGTGAAATGGTTCAGTAATTGAATTTTCAGTCTTGCTCTTGAAAGTGGTTCTTCTCTGCTTTCCAAGCTGACATGCATCACAAAGTCCATCTTGCACAAAATTTGCCTGAGGTAGGCCTCTCACCAAATTGTGTTTAACAAGTTGATTAAGCTTCTTGAAATTAAGATGTGAGAGCTTCTTGTGCCAATTCCAGCTTTCATCATTTGTTGCTTTGCTGTAGAGACATCTAACAATTCCTTTAGATGTATCACTTAAGCTGGCTTCATATATGTTACCATGTCTTTGACCAGTTAGAACAATGTCTCCATTCTGCATATTCAAGACTTTGCATCCTTCTCTGTCAAAGATTGATTTGTAACCTTTATCACCCAGTTGACTTATGCTTAAAAGAGTATGTTTCAAGCCTTCAACCAGTGCTACATTTTCTATGATGACATTCCCCAAAATAATTGAGCCATATCCCAGAGTTTCTCCTTTGTTGCCATCTCCAAAAGATATTACTGGGCCAGCTTTCCTCTCAAACTTTGTAAGCAGGGACTTCTTTCCAGTCATATGTCCAGAGCATCCACTGTCCAAGATAATTGAATGCTTCTTTCCTGTGCCCTGCAAACAAAAAGTAACTAGTTATAATTTTTTAGGACCCAACTTTGATTGGATCCTTTCTTACTAGATTTAGAGACAACAGACTTTGAAGATTTTGCATTTATTTTACCTGTTGCAGAGTCAACTTTAGACTCTGATCTCACAAACTGTTTGTGACTAGGAGTTTCAGATTTCAAAGAATAATAGTCATAATACAGTTCATGATATTCTCTACACATGTAAATGGAATGAAGTAAACTACCACAATGATAACACGCTTTTTGTGGTTGGTATTGAATTTTCTGAGTCTTGGGGAATCTGGACTCAGTTTTCCAAGAAGGTTTTTGATTGCAGTCTAGGGCCAAATGATTATGATTTCCACACTTATAGCATTTTTTCCTAGGTGCATCAGGTACATTCTTGAAATTATTCTCTTTGTTAATACCTTCTTTTCCATTCCTATTTCTCTTGATCTTGCTAGACTCTGAAAGACCATCTAATCTCTGTTTCAACTGAGACTTAGACAGAAACCCTATGTTTACATTCTTAGGTTTCTCTAACACTTTCTCATCTGAATTACTATTGTTAATCCTTTTGTGTACAACAGGGGTACCTTTTGAATCAACAAATTTAACATGATTAGGTTCAGAAACAATTTTCTTACCTTCAGATTTAGATGTGTTAGCTTCTACCTTACTATCATCATTGACAATAACTACTTTTTCTTCTTGTCTAGCCTTATCAAAACCTAAACCATTAACCTTACCACGAATTCCACTATCAAAGATTTCTATTGTCTTCTTACTGGAATTGTTAATGGTCTTAATCACATCTCTCTCTTCTTCTAGTTCTTTTCTGACATAGTCATAAGCCTCAAGAATTACACTATAATCATGCTTAGCTTTATCAGAACTCAACTTGTATTCTTCCATTTGAATTAATTCAGATTCAAGAAAATTATTTCTATCAACTAATTTATCATTCTTAACCTTAAGTTCATCTCTTTCACAAGTAAGAATTCTAAAATTAGTCATAAGATTTTTAAACTCAGCATGGATAGATCTAATTTCATCAGAATTTAAGCTATCAAATGAATCAAGAGAGTGAAGTGATACCTTAACAGAGGATGGAGAAATTTTCTTTGGAGATCCAGGTTTGTCTAAACTATTGGCCATCAATGCAATGTTGTCATAATCCAATTCATCTTCAGAGTCACTGGAATCAGCCCAATCCTTCTGTGTGACCATAAGTGCATTACCCTTTCCTGAATTCCTAGGCTTCTTACACTCACTAGCAAAGTGTCCAAGCTCGCTGCAGTTAAAGCACTTGATCTTGGCCTTATCAAGCTTGACAATTGTACTTTTGCTTTTGTCACTCTTCTTCTCCTCCTTCTTTTGAAAAGGTCCTTTGCTAAATCTTCTCCTGTTGAATTTTCCTTTCTTGAAAGCTTTAGCAAACATAGCAAAGAGTTCTTGCATCTCAGATTCAGAATCATTGTTGTCAGAGTCCATATCAGTAGTCTCTGACTCAGAACTTTCTTTGCTTTTCTTCTTCCTTGAATTTTTTACAGCAATCTCTTCATGCTGTTCTTCAGGAAGCTTCTTAACTTCAGATTGAGCAATAAGTGCAATAGTCTTCATCTTTCCTTCACTCCTGCTCTTCTTCTGCTGCTTGTCAAGTTCATAAGCTCTCAATTTTCCATATACTGCCTCTAATGAAATCTCATCCAGATCATTAGCTTCCTCAATTGCAGATATCTTCTCATTGTAGAAATCAGGCAAAGCTTTCATGAACTTTGTATTCATGTCCTCCAAGTCGTAATATTTACCATGCATGGCCATCTCATTGATGAGTTTTGTAAACCTATCAAAGGTATCAGTAAGTGACTCACCAGACTTGGATTCAAAGTACTCATACTGTTGTATAAGTAATGTCCTCATATTCTTCCTGACAGGCTTAGTTCCTTCACAGTGAACCTTAAGATTGTCCCATATATCCTTAGCAGTTTTACAAGAGAGAACATAGTTAGTGAGAACAGAATCAAGACTGTTGAATAATATGTTTCTCACTTTAGCATCTTTGAGAACATTCTCCTTGTCCTTATCTGACCATTCAGATTTTGGCTTCTCTGCTGTATGTTCTGGAACAACCACACCATCAATAGTTGCTTGTCCAACGACCTTTGTTGGAACAAAAGGTCCATCTCTGATTCTGTCAAGATAATCAGGATCTGTTGCTTCCAGATGATGCAACATCTTTACTTCCCATAGAGTATATTCGTTTCTCTTGAGCATAGGAATTTTAGTATTCCCATCCTTGTAACCAGACATGATTGCAGATCTTTATGATTATTCGAAATCAACCTGCTCTGATACCAATTGTTAACTCGAATAACTTGTAGAAGGGGGGGTTGAATACAAGTTATATAATCGTGTCTGATTTTTGCTTGATTATATGAACAAGAAAAAATGAATGAATCAAACTCTTGTTTGTATTAATAAGATCAAATACAAACTCTACCAAAGGTGTACAATACCTTTAGCAGCTGCTGACAATACAAATATCTCTCTGTTTGTTTCGAACTCTCGAATACAAACCTTATACAGAGCTACGCACTCGAACTTACAACTTCGTCGCTCTTTACAATGATATTGAGAGAGTATTTATAATGCTACCTATCAACTAATAACAGAAAGATATAATCTATACATGACAATGTTCTGCCTTCTAGTCGATAGTTTCCTTCAATAGAAAACTCTTTCCTTCATAATGTCTTCTTGCTTGTTCTTTAAACAAACGGTCCTATTTTATAGCACTTGCCAGTTTCTGTAGTATCTATAATGACATCATCAGTAACATGACTGATATCAGGATCTGTACACTGCATCAGTATCTGATCAACCATCAGTATTGGACCGTCATCAGGATTTGCTCTCTGTTCCTGACATGTAGTCTCCGATACACTGTTCATTCCTGACTAAACTATACAGATAACTGTTTTACACATAAAACCTATATACAGTGCTAAATCCTTTATAAGATCAGGATTACAAGAAGTATAATATGTAAATTCTATTCTTATCATCACAACTTATGAATTATTCCTAACAAAACATTTGACAGATTCTGTAAACTGCTCAATGATTTGTCATTGGTTAACAAAGAGTATGATTTAGAAGACTCAAATCTCAAGTTTCTTCTTTCTCTACCTGAAAAGTGGGATGTGAAAACAACCACTATAAGAGATAATTATGAACTTGGTGAAACAGAGATTGATGAAATTTATGGGCTGCTCAAAACCCATGAATTGGAATTGGAGCAGAGAAACAAAAGATCAAGTAGAAAGTCCAAGTCTGTGGCACTTAAGGTTGAGGAGAAACCATCAAAGAAGGAAGCATCAAGGAAAAAGACAAAAGGAAAAGCTTTAGTCATACACTCAGAAAGTGAGTCATCAAACACTGATGATGACTCAAATACAGATGAAAATCTGATTCTGAAGATGATGAAGAGATGATGCAAATGGCTGCATTGATGGTAAAGACCTTCAAGAAGATGGGATTCAAGAACTTCAAGAAGGGAAAGAGATTCTCCAAGGACTACTCAAAGTCTGACAAGAAGAATTTCAATAAATCTGAGGGAAAGGACTTCAAATCTGGTAAGAAAGATAAGTCTGAAATTCAATGCTACAAGTGTAAGGAGATGGGTCACTATGCTCCTGAGTGCAAGAAGGGTAAAACTGAAAAAGCACTCTACACCAAAGGCAGAGATTGGGCAGACACTTCAGATTCAGATGAGGAAGTCAACTATGCTCTCATGGCTACTACTCAGACTGAAAATGATGATCTCAAGGTACCCCCAACTACCTATGCTTATAATACTGATAATATAACTGAATTAAGAATTTATCTTAAAGCATTGCATATCAGTTATAGGGATCAGACTTTAGAAAATGAGAGGATAAAGACTGAGTGCTCTCAACTCAAAGACAGAAACAAACTAGTTGAGGAAAAGCTTGAGAACATGAATAAAATTCAGAAGGAGAGAGATGATGCAGTGTTTATTGAACAGGAGTTGCTAGGTAAGTATAAGCAACTAGAATCTGAATTGGAGGATACTAAACACATCATTAAAACTTGGACACACTCTGGTAAAGATACACAAGAAGTGTTTCAGTCAGATACAGTAGGTCTAGGTTACTCTGAAGGAGATGAACTTAGATTTGAAAATATGGTTAAAGTTAGACCACATCGTTCATCTGAAGGTAATGTCATGGGAACAGGTGGACCTAAGACTGAAGCTGAGAAAAAGGCTGTTAAAGAGTCATATGCTAAGACTTTTGTTAAAGAGGCTAACATTGGTTTAATGACAGATAAACAACTCAAGCATAAGCTTAAGGAGATAAAATCTGTCAACAAACAGAAAATGCCTAGGAAAAACAAAAATGGAAAGGTAGGCATAACATCAGGAATTAAGCCAATGCTTGCTTCATTAGCTCCTAGAAAAACATGCTTTAATTGTGGTAGCACTAATCATCTTGCTAGTTTCTGCAGTAAGAATAAGAACATTAATTCTTTGCCCTCTAAAACTGCAGTAAAGAGTGATTATGTGAGAACTAAACCACAGACTTTATGCAAACACTGTGGAAGTACATGGCATTCTATTTACACTTGCAGAGATTATCATGCTATTTACTATAATTACTATGAACCCAAACCAAATTTGAAATGGGTTAAAGTAAACTCTGCAAATGTAAACTCTGAAAAAGTTAGCTTAAACTCTGATAATGTGAATTCCGCTACAAAAGCTAACAGAATTAAGAAAGCCAAAGGATCCAAGCAAGTCTGGATCCTTAAAACTAACAATCAGTGATTGTTTGTGATTGCAGGGCACCAGGGTGAGTACCCTAGTCGTGGACAGTGGATGTTCAGGACACATGACTGGAAATAAAGCCCTGCTATCAGAGTATGAGGAGAAGGCTGGCCCAAAAGTTTCCTATGGAGATGGCAACATAGGACATACTCTGGGATATGGCAATATTAATCTTGGAAATGTCATCATCACAAATGTAGCTCTAGTTCCAGGACTCAAGCATGATTTGCTATCTGTGAGTCAAATCTGTGACAGAGGATATCATGTGGATTTTCAGCCTGAATATTGTCAAGTGATCAGTAAATCTACAGGGAAAGTTGCTCTAGTTGAAAACAGACACAATAACATCTATGAAATTAAATTGTCAACAAACTCTGATGGCAAAGCAGTGTGTCTGTCAACAAGAATGTCCAGTGAAGAGAGTTGGAAATGGCACAAGAAACTCTCTCATTTGAACCTGAACAACATCAATGAGCTAATCAAGAATGATCTTGTAAGAGGTCTACCAAGGTCTTTGTTGAATGTAGAAGGCCTGTGTGATTCTTGTCAAAAGGCCAAACAGAGAAAGCCTCCTTCAAAAGCAAATCTGAGTCTTCAATTGTTGATCCTTATCATCTCCTACATGTTGATCTTTTTGGACCAGTGAATGTGATGTCTCTTGGAAAGAAGAAATATGCTCTAGTCATTGTTGATGAATATACCAGATACACATGGGTATATTTTCTTGCAAAGAAGGATGAAACTGCATTAACACTGACAGAACATATAATCCAACTGGACAAAGGGTCAGAAAATCAAGTGAAGATAATCAGAAGTGACAATGGAACTGAATTCAGGAATTCATCAATGGAAGAATTTTGCAAGAGCAAAGGAATCAAACAAGAGTTTTCTGCACCTGGCACTCCACAACAAAATGGTGTAGTGGAGAGGAAGAATAGAACCTTGATAGAAGCTGCCAGAACCATGCTAGATGAAGCAAAATTGCCAACATACTTCTGGGCAGAAGCAGTCCAAACTGCTTGTTTTACTCAAAATGCAACACTGATCAACAAGCATGGTAAAACACCATATGAAATGGTGAAGAAGAAAAAGCCAAACTTAAAATATTTTCATATTTTTGGATGCAAATGCTTTGTGTTGAAGACTCATCCTGAACAGTTGACCAAGTTTGATCTAAAGGCAGATGAAGGAATTTTTGTTGGCTATCCACTGTCAACAAAGGCATTCAGAGTTTATAATCTGAGAACTAGAGTAATCATGGAATCAATTCATGTGTCATTTGATGACAAGAAAATAACTGGACTTGAAGATGTCAATGAACATGATCAACTGCACTTTGAAAATGAAGATTTATTCTCTGAAAAAGTAAACTCTGATCAGAATGATCTGACAAACTCTGTTGATCTAAACTCTGAACCTCTACTGGTAAATACTAAAGAAACTCTTCAATCAGAAACAAGGCAAGAACCAGTTGAGGGGGAGAATGAAGAATCACGTCAAAGTGATAATTCAAACTCTGTTGATTCAAACTCTGTTGATAATTCTGAGAAGTCACATTCAGGGGGAGCATCTGAAAATGAAGAGAGGCACCAAGAAAATCAGGAGAGCATGGATCAAGGGGGAGGATCACATGATGACAGAAGCAATTTGCCTTCTGCAAGAAAATGGACTAAGTCACACACACCTGATTTGATTATTGGTGATCCTGATGCAAAAGTAAGGACAAGAAGTGCAACAACAAATGAATGTCTGTTTCATGCATTCTTGTCACAATCTGAGCCAAAGAAAGTGGAAGAAGCTCTTAAAGATGCTGATTGGATAACAGCAATGCAAGAAGAGCTAAATGAATTTGAAAGAAATGAAGTGTGGACACTTGTACCAAGGCCCAAGAACAGATCCATTGTTGGTACTAAATGGGTTTTCAGAAATAAAACTGATAGTGAGGGTGTTATCACAAGAAACAAAGCAAGACTGGTTGCAAAAGGCTATTCACAACAGGAAGGAATAGACTATGATGAAACATTTGCTCCAGTTGCTAGATTGGAGGCAATCAGAATCTTTCTTGCATATGCCTCTCACATGAAATTCAAAGTGTTTCAGATGAATGTGAAAAGTGCATTTTTAAATGGAAAACTTGAAGAAGAAGTGTTTGTGGAACAACCACCAGGCTTTGTAGATCCAAAATATCCAGACTATGTCTACAGGTTAGACAAGGCACTCTATGGACTTAAGCAGGCACCAAGGGCATGGTATGAAACCCTTGCCAAATTTTTACTAGAAAGTGGGTTTCACAGAGGTACTATTGACAAAACTCTGTTTTACTTTCAATCTGGTAGTGATTTGCTTTTAGTTCAGATATATGTGGATGACATCATTTTTGGATCTACTAATGATAAACTCTGTAAGAAGTTTGCCAAACTAATGCAGTCAAGATATCAAATGAGTATGATGGGAGAGCTTAGTTACTTTCTAGGCCTACAGGTGAAGCAAACAGATGATGGAATTTTTATAAATCAAGCAAAATATACCAGAAATCTTCTCAAGAAATTTGGTATGCTTGACTGTTCATCTGCAACAACTCCCATGGCAACTGCAACAAAATTGGACAAAGATGCAGGGTCATCAGTAGATATGACAAGCTACAGAGGAATGATTGGTTCTCTGCTCTATTTGACAGCTAGCAGACCTGATATCATGTATGCAACTTGTTTGTGTGCAAGATTTCAGGCAGATCCAAGAGAACCACATTTAACAGCAGTAAAGAGGATTTTTAAGTACCTCAAGGGCACTATGACTTTGGGGCTGTGGTATCCAAGAGAATCAGAGTTTAAACTACTTGGTTATTCAGATGCAGACTTTGCAGGCTGTAAGATAGACAGAAAAAGCACCAGTGGAAGTTGTCAATTTCTGGGTGACAGACTTGTTTCCTGGTACAGCAAGAAACAGAAGTCAATATCTACATCTACAGCTGAAGCAGAGTATATTGCTGCTGGTAGCTGCTGTGCACAGATTTTATGGATGAAGAATCAACTGCTGGATTATGGATTAAGGTATACCAAGATACCTATTTACTGTGATAATCAAAGTGCTATTGCAATGACAGGTAATCCAGTACAACATTCAATGACAAAGCACATCAGCATAAGGTATCACTTCATCAGAGAGCATGTAGAGGAAGGAAACATTGAGCTTCACTTTGTGTCTACAGAACAACAACTTGCAGATATCTTCACCAAGCCATTGAGTGAAGCTACATTTACAAGACTGGTCAATGAACTAGGAATGGTCTCTAGTTTTGACTAGAGATGTTGGTTAGACTCAAAAACTCATTGCTCATGTTATACAAATTGTTAAATGCTATGTGAACCTTATTATTAAACTCTGTTATGCATGCTTATGTTTAAACCTTGTTAAACTCTGTTAGCATGTCTGTCTGTTAAACACTGTTAATATGTTGGATACACTCAGTGAATTCAGAATTGATTTTTGTCTGAATGAAAACACCAATGAAGAAAAATGTATGAAGCATGATTCTCAGTAATTAAAACACCAATGAAGAAAAATGTATGAAGCATGATTCTTTCTGAGTCACTGTAATCTAATCAGACTTTGTGCAGTAAATCAACACAGCATGATACTGTTTCATATTTATAGCATCTCTTAGTTTATTCAGTCCTAAACTCTGAGTCTATGAATATTATGTGCATTGCCTCTCATAAGAAAAATTCTGTTATTGATGAACTCTAAACTCTGATAAGTGACATTCTGTTTCCAAAGGTATGGTTCCTGATGATTCCTTGTTTGTACTTGTGAAAACCATAAAACTTGAGATGTGTCATTGATTAGTTTGGTGAGTTCAGATTCATGACTACATCCTGTGAGAATTTGAGCCAAATCAGTGATTGATACATTTTCTATCAATCAGTATTTATTGTTGTGTGATATTCATCAGGAAGTATGTTTCTCTAGAACTTGTATTAAACCATCTTGAGACTACATGATATGTGTGTGCATGAAAATGATAAAGGCAATAGGATTTACCATTCTTTCCAACACTGTTCAAAATTCTTTTGAACACTGTTCAAACACTGTACAAACACTGTTCATAAATACCATTCTTAGTAAACCCCTTTGAGCCTAATTAACTGCTCATTTTTCTTAAACTCTGAAGTATTCAGAGCAGTTATATTTCTTTTTGAAAACAATCAAGCATGTGAGTGTTTCTAAAGAAAAGAAAAGTGTACTCAGTATATATGCTAAATAAATAATAATAATAATAATAAAAAAAAAGGCATATATATACTGACCTTGTACAAATATGTACTAACAGTGTGACTGAATACTTTGCTCTATTAAAATATTCAGCTTGAAATTCACTCATGAATAAAACATCTCTACTCATCTGTTTGATCTTACTCCATTACTCCATTACAACCCTGAATAAAGTCCTTTTGATTTGTGCATACATGTACTCAAAGTAGTGTAGATTTGGTGGACATTCAAGCATATGGTAGATTCTGCTATTTTTGATTGAATGTGAGTGTAAACACTTCACCTAAACACTTGTATGCTTTGAGAGTTTGTGAGATTATCAAATTCATGACTGTTATTCACTGAATGATGCTCTGATTTCTATCTCTTGATCTTTTTGTCTTCAAAGACTGTGTGCTTACTTGGATAATCATGGACATCAAAGGGAATAGAAATTTTTCAGATTTCTGTATTACAGTAACTACAGAGTTTAGCATTCATCAAACAATCAGTGTTTACTATGAGAGTTTGTGCATTCAGTGTTTATTGATTCTTGTTATGGATTTTATGAAATATTAGATGCTCTAAAAATTGATTATGGTAAACTCTGCTTCACACATATTCACAACTGTGCAATTTTTGAAAGGATTGTTAGTGATAAAGTTGGAAAATTGATAAACTCTGTTGAGTTGTGTTAAGTACTCTAAGGTACAGTTTCATTGAGATGATTTGACTATTTTGAGTAATTGGGGTAGTTGACAACTGTTAATTAGTGTAAATATGTCAAAGTGTCGTGATTATAGGAATAACAGCGGTAATTATTAAGTGATCCATTGGTTGTTTGACACGTGTCTCATGATAGTGTCCCACTCACACATTACTCTACAATCAGTTGCGCGCTTTTACTAAATAAACGATTGAGTTTTAGTTTTACTCTAATCGTTTTTGTTCTCTCACTTCACATCTATTCATATTCACCCACTCACAGTTACTTGCATATTCATTCACTTTCAAAATTCTCATACACTCTCCTTCACATTTTGGTAAACACTTACCGTACATCTTTTCTCTGAATATCTTCGAATCACATCTTACTAATGGCAACTAAAGCGTTTGATGCAGCAGGGTTAGTTTTTTTCCTAGCAACTATGCAGCACCACTAGAGACTGCAAATACTCCAGAGGCGTTTCATGTGTTCCAAAATTTCTTGAAAGACTCTGAAATAGGGAAGGCTCTAACTGCACCACCAACACTATCTGCTTCACAAATTGCTACTTTCTGGACAAACTCTGTATATGATGATGGAGAAGAGTCTGGCACTCCAACAATCACTTTCACTCATGATGACTCAGAGTATATTATTACTCCAACTACAGTTAGAGATGCTCTGGATTTTGAGACACACACTTCTTATAGTGTTGTTGGTCATGATCGCTTGAGGACAATGTTGCAGCAAATTGGATGTGCAGGTAACTTGAATAAGATAGGGTCTTTGAGACGGCCACTTTTGAGAAAGGAATGGAGTTTCTTTTTCGACTGTATTACAAGGGCTTTTGGAAAGAAGACAACAAACTGGGATGCACTTCCTCTTGATACTCTCCAAATTGGTCATGCTCTACTATATGGAGGTAATTTCGATTTTGGTAGATTAGTGCTAATGAATATGGGAGAGCGTTTGTCTGAGCCTACTTCTGTTTATTTTGCTCGTTTTTGTCAAATGCTATTTACTGCTTGTGTGCCTAACATTCCAATTGATGAAGCTGATGTGATTCAGCCTTTTCAAGTAGCTAAAAGAATGTTTTCTGATTTGACAAACAAAGATGTTACTAAACAGCACATACCTGATATGTTTATGCCACTAGCCTTACAGAACTATGTAAACCAACCTCAAGATTCTCAATCACCACATCACATGCCTGAACCATTAGACACCATAAATTCTGAACCAACACCCACAACACCCACAACCACTGTACCTACTACATCTCATCAACCATAACCAGAACACATAAACTCTGAAACCTTAAACTCTGAGCCAGCATCTACTGAACAACCCAAATCCAAACCAAAAAGAAAAATACACACCGCCCAAAACACTAAACACTCAAAGGCTAAACAGACATCACCTGGAGCTGTTTATACAAGAAGGAAGAAACAAAAGGCAAACAGACCTTCACTTTCACCACCAAGAGAGAGCTCAAGTGAAGATGAAGAGGAGATTGTAGTGCCTCAAGTCAAGAAGAGAAGATTAATTCTTTCAGAGTCTGATGATGAGAATATTATTGAAGCTCCAGAGGTGGTTTCACAACAAACACCTACTGTTGAGGTTGCAGAGAATGTTGCTATACCTGCAAATGTTGAAATACCTGCAGAGGTTGAAATGCCTGCAGAGGATATTGTGGTTGTCAATGTTGAAATTCCTGCAGAGGTTGAAATGCCTGCAGAGGATACTGTCAATGTTGAAGTACCTACAGAGGATAACATGCCTGTAGAAGAGGATCACAGAGATGGTTTTTCACCAGTGAATGATGTTCTTGATTCAATTCTTGATCCTATCTCACCTGTTGATCATGTTGAAGCTCCTGATGTAGCTGATGAGCCTGCAGTAAATGTTCCTGAAGCTGCAGCATCACATACAGAACTGATATCTAATGCTTCTCCAATTCCAGACAAAGGTGATGAAGTTGATCAGGCAACTAAGATAATTTCTGAATCTATGCCTGTTGAAGATACAAATATAAACTCTGTTGCAAAGCCTGTGCAACATGAGGAGACTGTTGAAAAGATTGCAAAAGTTGTTGCAGAAATTGTGGCTGACACAGCTCAGCACAGTGGTTCTTTAAAAGATGTTCAAGCTAAAGATGCAAGTGCTGAAGATGAATCTGACAGCAGTGCAAACTCTGATTCTTTTCTGAGTGCACCAGCACAGACTGAAAATAAACATACACCTTTTGATCAGCCTTGTCCATCTCATGCAATTGAAGAAGAGTATCTTGCTAAATATGCTGCTGATTGGTATAAACAAGATTGTATTTTTCCAAAAGGGAGAGCAGCTGATTTTGTTAAGCAGACTGCAAAGCAAATTTCAAATCCAGAGATTTTATCCTGTTTAAAAGCAACTGTGGTACAAGTTAAAACTCTGGATGGAAATTTTGCTGAAACAAAACAAGAAATTGCTTCCTTGAAGACTGAGATTCAGTCAAGAGAAATGAAGATGGAAAGAGAGTCCAAAATCAAAGCTGCACAGCTTTCTAAAGTTCAAGATACTCTCTTTGCCAGGCTAGGAAAGGTTGAAGAAAATCAAGCTACTTTGTTGGCTAAGGTTGATTCTATTGCTAACTCTTTGGAACTCATCACATCTATACTCATTCCTGATGATGTCAAAACGGGGGAGAGAGTTGCTAAGTCTAAATGCAAAGTTTCTCAAACTCTGTCTCAAAAGGATGATGCTGGAGATAGAGGGGCAAGTGATAAGAGTAAAGTTTTAAACTCTGAAAGGCAAACTCTGAGATCTGGCAAATCTCTTAAGTCACAGTCTGTTGGAATAAACACTGAAACTCAAGGTACTTCAAAAACCAAGAGTTTGGAATTAATATCAAATCCAAAGACTGATGAGGAGTTAGCTGTTAAGCTTTTCATGGAGGAGAATGCAGAAGGAGTTACTATAGAAGATGCTAAAGCTGAAGAGAAGAGTCTGCAAGAAAAGCATTTGAAGACTTTAAAGTCTGATAAACTGAAGAAGAATGTGAAAGTTGCTAAAGCTACAAAGCCTGTTCTTAAAGGCATTCAAATCAAAGAACCAGTTGGTACAAATCAAAGAATGCAAGTGTTCAGAAAACCAACAGATGCAGAAGCTAAGCAAAAGCTGAAAAGTATTGTTACAACCTCTGTTGATACACATGTTGTACAGAAGAATGAAGACACAACCTCTGTTACTGCACAAGTTGTGACCACACCATTATTGTCTTCTCAGTTGAAATCAAAATTTGGAAAGGGTGTTCTTCATGATTCAAGACTAGAAGCTACAGTTCCAATGGATTTTACTGATAGCAGAGCTTTATCTGGTAAAGTTGGATACAACAAAGAAGGCATAGGCTCACACAGAGACAAAAGACAATATGTTGGTCCTAGAGATCCTTCTTCACTGTCTGTTCCAGGTCGTGGTGTCACTCAAGAGAGTTTAGACAGACTGGAGTCAGTACAGCTTGTATATCAGAAGAGTTTAGAGAAGGATTTCCTGCTATATTTCATGGCTGATGGAACAGTGTTTAAAGTTTCTGAAAAGGATATTGAATTAAAATATGGGGAAGAACTTGAATATGTCCTGTATATTTTCAGAGTGAGAAATCAAAGAGCTCAGTCAGTTGGAAATGTGCTCAGACAAAGGATGATTCAGAACCTTGCAAGAAGACAAATGAAGATCAACAGTAAGTATGTTCCTAAGTACAGAGATTGGAATGGAAATCTGATAGAAATGGAGAAGGGGACTACAAAGCTGAAGACTGATCTTGGAATCATTGTTCTGGATTTTAATGTAAAATCTGAGGAAGTGAAATACATCAGACTGGGAAATGAGATGAGAAGAAACAAAATCTACGATCTTAGAGCTGCTATCTATCAAACTGATGAGAATGATCCTCAGTTGAGAGAAATCAAGGAAGCTATGCAGATAGAGCTTGAAAATGCTGAGAGAAGATTGCTTATAGACTATCTCAGAACAATGCCTGATCTTCAAGAGATTAGAAATTAAAGTCTGTAAGAATTTTCTTATTTTCTGTAGAAATTGTTAAGTAATAGCTTAAACTCTGTTTGTATGTTAAACACTGTAAACTTTGTATTTGTTTTGACATCATCATTTACTGTAAAACTTGTACATTTTTGCTAATGGACAAGTTGGGGGAGATTGTTAGAAATGATTGATGAAAACAGTGTTTGGAAGCTAAAGTGACAAAACAGAGTTTAGCTGGAAGCAGTCAGAGTTTAGTTAAACACTGACTGGAAACGCAACAGAGGTTGTTTAAACTCTGTAGCGGTATTGTCTGAAGAGTCAACAGTGTTTGAAGATTGATTCAAGATAAATATGGAAGCAATATCTTTGAAGATTGGAAAGCTGTCAAAGAGATTGAGTTGACTTGGAAGACTGGAGCAATCGTGATTGATATCAATTGTATAGCTTGATTATAGGAGAATCAGTTACTGATTGTACGAAGCTGTATGTTCTATAAATACAGTTAGGTTAACCCTAGAAGGGTAATCGAACATTGAGAAATTCATTGATTGTAACCTAAGCAACTCTCTGTGATATTTTACATCACTGAGAGAGGAATTGTTAATTCCAAACAGTTTTTAAGTATTAAACAGTGTGTTCTTGTTAAGTTACTCATACAGTATTTGATTAACTATTGTGTATTCGACCTAACAATTCTCTCTGCCTTCAATAACTCTCCTTTGATCAATAGAATCAGTAGATTCCATATTGCTGCTAGTTACTGATCTTTCCTCAGTAGACTCTAAAAGATCAGTTCCTGATGGAGTAGACTCTGAATAACTAATCTGTTCCTTATGATCACTGTGTTCTCTTTGATTTATTTGGTCCCCCTCAACAGTAGCATTCCTTTGAGAAGCAATAGAAATTTCTTCTGGAGAACCTTCATCATCACTGAAGAGTATCTCAGAATTCTTCAGATTTTCAAATTCCAATTTGTCATGGCTTTCACCAGTTTGCAGAATTCCAAATTTCTTATCATCAAATGCAACATGAATTGATTCCATAACAATGTGAGTTCTGAGATTATAAACTTTGAAGGCCTTAGATGCTGAATATCCTAGAAAAATTGCTTCATCCGATTTGGCTTCAAATTTTCCAAGTTGTTCTGGATGAACTTTTAGGACATAGCATTTGCATCCAAAGATGTGAAAATATTTCACACTTGGTTTCTTTCCTTTGATCATCTCATAGGGAGTTTTTCCATGACTATTTACCAAGGTACAGTTTTGAGTGAAACATGCAGTGTTAATAGCTTCTGCCCAAAAGTAGGTTGGAAGTTTTGCATCTGCAAGCATGGTTCTTGCTGCCTCTATGAGAGTCCTGTTCTTTCTTTCCACTACACCATTTTGCTGAGGTGTACCAGGTGCAGAAAACTGTTGAGTGATTCCATTGTCTGCACAAAACCCCTTCATTGTAGAATTCTTGAATTTTATACCATTGTCACTCCTAAGTACTTTGACTTTATACTCAGAGTTATTCTGAATATTCTTGACAAGTTCAATGATTTACTGAGGAGCTTCATCCTTCTTGTGTAGAAAGAACACCCATGTGAACCTTGTGAAATCATCCACTATTACTAGAGCAAATCTTTTCTTGCTAATAGACATAATGTTTACTGGACCAAACAGATCAAGATGTAGCATGTGAAATGGTTCAGTAATTGAATTTTCAGTCTTGCTCTTGAAAGTGGTTCTTCTTTGCTTTCCAAGCTGACATGCATCACAAAGTCCATCTTGCACATAATTTGCCTGAGGTAGGCCTCTCACCAGATTGTGCTTAAGTTGATTAAGCTTCTTGAAATTAAGATGTGAGAGCTTCTTGTGCCAATTCTAGCTTTCATTACTTGTTGCTTTGCTGTAGAGACATCTAACAATTCCTTTTGATGTATCACTTAAGCTGGCTTCATATATGTTACCATGTCTTTGACCAGTTAGAACAATGTCTCCATTCTGCATATTCAAGATTTTGCATCCTTCTTTGTCAAAGATTGATTTGTAACCTTTATCACCCAGTTGACTTATGCTTAAAAGAGTATGTTTCAAGCCTTCAACCAGTGCTACATTTTCTATGATGACATTCCCCAAAACAATTGAGCCATATCCCAGAGTTTCTCCTTTATTTCCATCTCCAAAATATATTATTGGGCCAGCTTTCCTCTCAAACTTTATAAGCAGGGACTTCTTTCCAGTCATATGTCCAGAGCATCCATTGTCCAAGATAATTGAATGCTTCTTTCCTGTGCCCTTAACTGAGGATGGAGAAGGTTTCTTTGGAGATCCAGGTTTGTCTGAAACATTTGCCATCAGTGCAATGTTGTCATAATCCAATTCATCTTCAGAATCACTGGAATCAGCCCAATCCTTCTGTGTGACCATAAGTGCATTACCCATTCCTGATTTCCTAGGCTTCTTACACTCATTAGCAAAGTGTCCAAGCTCTCTGCAATTAAAGCACTTGATCTTGGCCTTATCAAGCTTGACAATTGTACCTTTGCCTTTGTCACTCTTCTTCTCCTCCTTCTTTTGAAAAGGTCCTTTGCTAAATCTTCTCCTGTTGAATCTACCTTTCTTGAAAGCTTTAGCAAACATAGCAAAGAGTTCCTGCATCTCTGATTCAGAATCACCGTTATCAGAGTCTATATCAGTAGTCTCTAACTCAGAACTTTCTTTGCTTTTCTTCTTCCTTGAGTTCTTTACAGCAATCTATTCATGCTGTTCTTTAGGAAGCTTCTTTAATTCAGATTGAGCAGTAAGTGCAACAGTCTTCATCTTTCCTTCACTCCTGCTCTTCTTCTGTTGCTTGTCAAGTTCATAAGCTCTCAATTTTCCATATACTGCCTCTAATGATATCTCATCCAGATCATTAGCTTCCTCAATCGCAGATATCTTCTCATTGTAGAAATCAGGCAAAGCTTTCATGAACTTTGTATTCATATCCTCCAAGTCATAATATTTACCATGCATGGCCATCTCATTGATGAGTTTTGTAAACCTATCAAAGGTATCAGTAAGTGACTCACCAGACTTGGATTCAAAGTACTCATACTGTTGTATAAGTAATGTCCTCATATTCTTCCTGACAGGCTTAGTTCCTTCACAGTGAACCTTAAGATTGTCCCATATATCCTTAGCAGTTTTACAAGAGAGAACATATTTAGTGAGAACAGAATCAAGATTGTTGAATAATATGTTTCTCACTTTAGCATCTTTAAGAACATTCTCCTTGTCCTTATCTGACCATTCAGATTTTGGCTTTTCTGCTGTATGTTCTGGAACAACCACACCATCAACAGTTGCTTGTCCAACGACCTTTGTTGGAACAAAAGATCCATCTCTGATTCTGTCAAGATAATCAAGATTTGTTGCTTCCAGATGATGCAACATCTTTACTTCCCATAGAGTATATTCGTTTCTCTTGAGCATAGGAATCTTAGTATTCCCATCCTAGTAACCAGACATGATTGCAGATCTTTATGATTATTCGAAATCAACCTGCTCTAATACCAATTGTTAACTCGAATAACTTGTAGAAGGGGGGGTTGAATACAAGTTATTTAATCGTGTCTAATTTTTGCTTGATTATATGAACAAGAATAAACGAATGAATCAAACTCTGTTTGTATTAATAAGATCAAATACAAACTCTACCAAAGGTGTACAAATACCTTTTATAGCTGTTGACAAAATAAATTTCTCTCTGTTTGCACTCTCGTATACTTACGATTACAAACCTCACGAACTTAACACTTTTTACAATGATATAGAGAGGGTATTTATAATGCTACCTATCAACTAATAACAGAAAGATAATCTATACATGACAATGTTCTGCCGTCCAGTTGATAGTTTCCATTAATAGAAAATTCTTCTCTTCATAATATCTTCTTGCTTGTTCCTCAAACAAAGATCCTGTTTTATAGCACTTGTCAGTTTCTGTAGCATCCATAATGACATCATCAGTAACACGACTGATATCAGGGTTTCATCTTGCATCAGTATCTGATCACCATCAGTATTAGACCTTCATCAGGATTTGCTCTCTGTTCCTGACATGTAGTCTCCGATACACTGTTCATTCCTGACTAAACCTTACAGATAGCTGTCTAACACATATTTCCTATACAAAGTGCTTAATCCTTTATAAAATCAGGATATACAAGAAGTATAAGTAAAATTCTATTCTTAACATCACAACTCATGAATTATTCCTAACATATAATTACCTCAAGTACTTCAAAATTTTCATTTTTTTCTTAATTGTTATCATTATTTGTTATAATGATAAGTATCTCTTCAAAAAAAAACGTTATACTTAGAAAAGTAATTCTCCAAAAAATAAAATAAGGGATATTCCATTTGGTACCATTGTACTTTTGGCTTTTCTAAATGGTACCACTCAAGGTTTTTGGCTTCTAAATGACACACCTAAACTTTTGACTTCAACCCTCCATAGAACTCCGTTTTAAAAACGTTATACAAACGTTATTAATTTAAACTTTCACTCAAAAAAAAATAGAAAACAGAACAATCAAATCTTTTATCTCCTCTTTACCTTTCTCCTCCACCCTCCTCCACCAGTTGGTGTCTCCTCCCTCACCCTTCATTCTCCGACCAACAACAGTACCGTGCTTCCCCGCCTTCCACCGCAACTCCGCCTTATTCAACACAGCCTTCCTTCTCATCTCCTCCATTCCACCTCCCACCTTCAACCTATTTCTCACAACAACTCCGACCTCCCATTTACAACAAACCACTGCTGCAACAAAACCCACCCACCACTCCTCTACCTCGCAATCAACTCGCCTCCACCCCATTTCGTTCTCCGATCAACTCCACCACCAACTCACCAATTCCATTCTCCTCTCCATTTTCCCATCACCCACCTCCCCTCAATAGCCTCCTTCTTCACTCCTACCGGCCCACCTCAACAACCCCCCTTTTTCTCCTCTTCTCTCAACCACACCATCTCCGCCCACCTCTAATTCAACACCACCACCCATTCAAACAACCCAATAGCTTTTTACTTTTTTTCTCCTCTTCTCTTTTTTTCTTTTTTTCTATTTAAACTGATTCTTTTTATTATGTTTTTCTTATTTTGTTTATATATTTCCTTTTTTTAACGCATATAAATAAGAACTTAACGGTAAGATTAACTTTTATTTAACGGAGTGTTATTGGAAGGTTGAAATCAAAAATTTAGGTGTACCATTTGGAAGCCAAAAATATTGAGTGGTACCATTTGGAAAAGCCAAAAGTACAATGGTATCAAATAGAATAACCCATAAAATAATCATGTAAAAAGTTTTTCTTTTTTGCCATTTTTATTGTTATCTATAAGATATGCTATGTATCTGCTGAGATATCATAGTTATACTTTTTATTTTATATTTTTATACAAAGTATTTTGTAAACACATTCTTATCATATTCGTTCAATTATGCACTATAATGTAATTTTTGAGTGTGATCAAACTACTAATGCATTGGTTGAGGTAGAGTATGATCCTCTAGCATTATTATGTATTTAGCATGGTTTGTAAGCGAACTGAGTCGAGTCGAGTTTTTGCTTATTGAGTTCGAGTTCATGTTTTTCTTAATGAGTTGAGTCAAACTCGATTACTTTATCGATCAATTTTTGTTATTCGAACTCGAGTTCGTTAACAAATGAGTCAAGTTGTTCATGAACATTTCTATTCGATTCGAACCAATTTGAGTTCGATTTTGCCAATAGAATTTTTTTTTTACCTTTAATACTTTTTTTCATTATTTAGTGCATTTTCATGTTTAATTTTATGGATGATGAGAGATTAGATGATTAATAGTTGATTTATGATCTACATGTTATTATACATTTATATTAATGTATTGTAATATATTAATTATGTAAATTAAATAACATTTTATTTATGTACATACCTTATTGAGTCGATTTTAATGAGTCGATGGAGTCGAGTTCGAGTCATTAATCTCGAGTCGAGTTCGAATCGAACCCTCATACAACTCGGATCGACTAGATAATCTTATCGAACATAATTTTTTGTTCGAAGTCGAGCTCGATTTCTTTTCGAGTCGAGTTTAATGAATCAAGTCGAGTTTGATGAATAACTCGGTTCATTTACAATATGTTTAGCCGTATCTCTCAAATTTGCATTGTGAAGATTTGTCGCAATCTCCCTGGTTCGAGTAATATGATGTGTACAATACACTTTACTTACTCGGGTGTTTTTATCATATTTGATGAAATTGATCTTTTAAATTTTTTGTTTCGAGGCAAAAGCAGCAACATAGTTATTCTATAGGACCTCTTCACTATAGAAGTTAAATTGAGACTTAAATATATGAAATTAGAAAAAAGTAATATAAAAATCCACATGAAAGATTCAAAGAAAACTATACAAAAATTTATTTATTTTATTACGATAAGTCTTATATATACATATTTAGGTTTTACATGCAATCTCTATTAAAACAATTGCTCATGTACAAATATAAAGTGTATCTCATTTGCAAAACTATAGCATTTCTCATTTGCAAAGTAGAACTAGGAAGAACCACATGACCTTAGAATGACTTGAACAATATAGAAATAAGCCAACGTAATCGGATACTCAGCACTTCTAGTTGGAGTTAGCACCTGGTGATAAATTACCCTCCTCTACTTCCAACTTCACTATTTTTCATGAACAGTTTTATGATTAAAACCCGAATTTTGGGTCTCAGGTCAGAAGTTTTATTAGGATTAAACTAACGTGAAAATATACAAATACAAGATATAATGTTTTAGTAATAGCCCCAACATTATTCGATCCACAACAAAAATTAAAGCTTTTGATGTAGTCGACAAAAAAAGAAAAATATTTGCTAATCTTTAGTGTGTGTGTGTGTGTTTCAGATTGGACTGTCACAAACTTCTACCCCTTATTTAAACTTAAATAACTGAATTATATAATTTCCCAGAAAGAGAAAAGATCATTTACCATTTTTAAGTCTTTCTTTTTAGCCTTTGAGGAGCCTCTTCAATGAAGCGTTTCATTAAGAGAAGGATGAAGAGACCGCAATCATCCTCATCTTTTTGTTGAGGAATCTAGCAAATGGGCGATTACACTCTAACTCACCAGTTGCACTGCAACAGATATCTGATGCGAAATCGCGAAACCATATGAGAATGAAGATCAAAGCGTCAGATGCAAAAATTTAGGAAACATACTGCTTTATTATAATTACACCATTGCACAACTGATAACTGAAACACTGAATAATTATATAAATTTTACCTTTATGTTGTTCTAGACAATCTTGGGAAGCACATTATTTTAAAAGATATAAACTTTTGACCATTCTTGGGAAGCACATTCTCTTAAAGAATTCGAGTGCAAACATATACACATATACTCCAATGAAATTCAAAATATTGTTAAAATGATAACAAGGACAAACAAAGCAAATTACTAAAATAATTTAAACAAATCATCGATATTTCAAAGTGATTTATGACAATTATAATTTGATGATTTTCTTTTGTTTTAACTTTTTTCATTTTAATTCTAAATCTCATTTAAGATATATCATATTTTTACCAACTCTATCGTAAGTTAAATAACCATACCTGCAAATAGTTTAACCTCAATTCTGTTCCTTTTCCTCCGCTGACCAATCCATCATGATGTACCAAGAATAACCCCTCATAGTATTTGCTATAAAACAAATTCAAAAAATTATAAAACAAATAATTACTATAAAAAAATCATACAATTACAAACAAAAATGAAAACTGTGAATATGATTTTATGGTATAAATATGTGCCCACTTATACATACAAATTAATATTGTACCTCAGATCAATTAATTTCTCATCATCAGATTCATCATCTTCTTCTTCATCTCCACAGAAGTTCACCATCTTATTTTATCCAGATGGATGTAATAGAGCGTGACACCAAGTTGGGATATATTGTCTATACAAATGATTTAGATAACAAAAGGGGATTGAATGATAAATTTAATATGTTATGATATGTCTATTCTAAATAAAAATTTTCAGTTGTAACAAGATACTCAATGAAAGGTGAGTGATAAACAAAAAAGATATGAGTGATAAACAGAAAAGATGGTGGCTAAATAGGCTATAATATTATTGTATATATATTGGGATGTGAATTCTATATGGTCCGTATTATCCTAGAAGTTTCTAGATGATGTGAATTTTAAATGGTTTATATTATCCTAGAAGTTTCTAGATGTGTATTATACATATATATATTCTAGAAGTTTCTAGATGTGTGTTATACATATATATTATTAATGTTAACTTTTAAAATCTCTATAGAGATGTTACTCACAAATATCTTATGAATGTAATCTATAATAAATTAACTAAAAATAAATGAATACTTTTTTTTAAGCCAACTAAGAATGACGTGTAAAGATAAACAATAAATAAGACAATTTAGCTGATAATGAAGTGGAAAGATAAACAATACCTAAAATGGAAATTTATTTATCTAAAATATTAAATTTTCACAAAATATGATAAAAAGTTTGAACCATGCATTCTTTTTCACAAGCATTCTTATTAGATTAATTAATTTTATAAATTTATAATATAGAATTGGGTAGTAAATTTATCCATGTTTGATTTTTTTTTTGATAAACAAAGGAATTTTATAAACTTGCATCAACTCAAATCACAGCCAGCACAAACCACTACAATATGAATGGAAACAAATAAACGATCTAAACACATAGTCGCTTATGTTTTGAGACTGTTTAACACCATGAATTTCGAAATTCTTTGAATTAAAAAAAATTAAAATGGCTTTCCGATCAATCAATCCTACCCAACACCTGTAGTCCAATCTTCAGAAACACCCCCGCTATCTACATGCCGAAAATCAGCTATAGACATTCCGAAAGTGAAATATCTCATAAGATGAACAAATTTTAGTTATGAAAAGTACGTAAGCTCTTGCAATATTCGACACCAGCCCAAATCCAATGCACGAATTACAAATCTCCCACAAAATCACATGAATCATTTTCAAAGTAGCCACGAACAAAACACATACATACATCAAAAAAATATACCATAACATCCCAATAAAAAGGGTAACACACGCCAAAAGGTGAGACTAACGCCAAAAGGCGAGACTAAAACCAAAAATTCAAAGATCTTGGAATGAAATCAAATTTTGGTATGATGTTAAGGAGGAGAATTTGAATCTAATGATATTTTATATTTGCGGAGTCGGACTCAAAACCAATACAGATCTGAGAAATAAATTCTATATATTTGATTTTGGTTCGATTTTTATTAAAAAAGACTGGAACAAAAACAAAAGAGGGGAGATTAGATGATTGGGAGGAGAATTGAAGGATGGATTGACCGGAAACGAAGCTGTGTTGAAGAAAAGGGGCGGTGGCTATGGTGATGGAGAGTAGACTCTCATGCGGAGAAAAACCATTGGAACTTGATTCCTTAATTGTTTCTTCAATCTCTATCCATGTTTGATTTAATTACCTTTTTTCATGTTTTTTAATAGTAAATTATCAGTTTCCTTTTTAAAAACAAATTTAAATGTATGAGAATTGGTTTTATCTAGATTATTTTCATGTGGGCTTATAATTTTCTTATTTTAAGTAGTGAAAGGTTTTTTACGATATTTTGTGTTAAACAGAAACATTTTTAAATAAATAGATAAAATTCTAATATTGAAGTAGCTAATAGTTATTTGAAAAAATCATTTTTAATGCAAATTCAATATCTTTAATATAAAATTATTAAATTTATCTCAAATGTCTTTGATTTAGCGGAGAATTTTTAATTGTGATTATTCTACTTAAACCTACCAGATAATGAGATGATTATTAGTAACTAGTAAGGCCATATTGTATGGACTAGAGTTTTTACGTTAATGTAAAAAATAACTTAACTTAATTAATATTGATAATAATAAAATGAAATATCTTTTAATCTCCATGTATCATTTGTGCGACTGTAATTACTCATTTGAATAAAAAAAATTAAAAAATTGTTGAGAAATTGTTACTTAATGAAAATTGGTTTAATTGTTTGCAAGTCTCAACTAAAAAGTTGGATGAGAGCAAAATTCATTGTATTGTATATATTTACTGCAATTTCATCCAGTTATCAAAGAATATAAGTCCGGACATTTTTTTGTGATAATCCATAGACCAACTTTAACATACCTTGATTAATTCAAGTAACTGTTAGCACATATATATACTGGGCAAAAAGTGGGATAAGTTCGGACATCTTACTTTTCCTCTCTTCCTTTGTTATACATGATAATAATAATGCCTTGGAAAAATTGTTTAAGATACGTGAATAAAAAAGGTTTGACTTATACTATCTGAACCTATGTTTCTATAATATGATGCCACGTAGGTTGTGTACAATGTTGAGCTCAAATGCGCGAGGCAAGAAGCTAGTTTTCTTTTCATAATTCATACACATGCGGAACTACGAGAAGTCTTTTGATCAAGATAATATGTATGTGATTATAATAGTATTATGAAATTAAGGCATGCAAGCAGACATTGCTCTCAACTCTCAAGACCCTAGTTTCTAGAACCACAACAAAAGATTGGATTCAAGCTATAATTATGTCAGTAGTAATTCTATTCGTAGCCTCACAGAGGATATATAGTAGTACGTCCCCTGTCATGGGAGTTAGACCACAATCTATAGTGTGCAAGGATTGAAGCTTAGAGTTTGCAGTAATTTTATTTCCAGATAAAGTTGATGAAGTCCATGCAACAACATGTGGAAAAGACCTACACCTAGATATACAAAGCATACAATCTTGAATATACGGTGACCAAGGTAGGAAGGTTTGTAATGACAAGCAATCTGAGAAATAAAGCCATAACTGAGAATCAATACTTTATGCCATATCGTATTACTATATCTTAGTTTCCTTACCAATGTGTCAAAAATAAGATCCGACCCTATTTGCACTTTTGATCTCTAAATAATTTTTTAACCAAACAAATGGTGTAACAAAACATGCAGGTCCGAGAACATATCAGTATCAACAACATACTGCAAAGATCAGGGCAATAGTGTTGAAAGTGTTTACTTTTTGCTATGTCGCCATAGCTACGAAGGCAACACTTTGCCACAACAAAAATTTCGACTTTCGACCGAATATGGTTGAATTTAATTTTTAAATTAGCGGGAATTTCCCGCTCACTTTTGACGGGTGCTAAATTCGACCGATTTGAAAACCCGATCGAAATATTACTAAATTCGACATTTTATTTTTGACCGCTCCTTAATTCGACCAGATGAGGTAGAAATTAGCCGGCCCAGTTAAATTCGACCATATACGATCGAAATAAGCCGCAATAAAAAATATTAGTCGAAAATAGCCTCATAGTAAATTATGTTTAGTCATTGTATATTCCAAACACCTATGATTGTCATACCCTCATAGTAAATAAAAAAAGTTACTCATTCGGTAAAAAAAAGGTCAAATACTCAAATGCGTAACATTGTTAGCAGCTCAGAACAGGACCAGGTTGGTTGAAGCTGGTGGCTGGTTAAGGGTTCTGGTGGCACTGGTGCTGGTCAGCATTGCTAGAAAAAATGCTCAAGGCCTTAAGACTATCCAACCATAGGGGCTGTATGGGCGATTCAACTAGGGCAGGATGTTCGGGAGCAGCCGGCTAACCTACACTTTGCAGGACTCGAAATAGCTTCTTGCATTCTAGAACACATATTCTCTGTTTAAATTAATTTGTCATGGATTTCCGATATTCGGTTTGTTTTGCTGATGGTGTGCCATCACTACTGTTTTGTACCTTTGATCATTTGACTTTCCATACTAGTTTATGGTCTTTTGATCTTGAATTGCTAAAACCTTTACATATTTTGGTGCAAGCCTCTGTCCTTGCCCTCTTCATATCTTATAAAGCAAATAAAATATTTCATTCTATTGAAAAATACATTGAAATATTACAATTCAAAATTTGACAAAACAAGATTACTCGATCAACTCTTACACGTGGAGTTTGGATTTTGATATTCTTTCAAGAAAAACAAGATATTGTACAAATACATATCTATTTTTGGACTAGGTTAATATTAATAAATCTAAAGTAAAAAATCTAAGGTTTTCAAAAAAATGTAGCCAATCTTTATCTTTTACAAGAAAACTGTTGTAAGGAATATGACTTATATGTACAAGGTTGCAGAGGTTGTGTATATACTGAAAACGGAAACTACTTGCATTGCTTGTGCCTTTTAAATGAATGAATACAGGAACTTATGTAAGTCCAAAGACTACAACGTGATATCATAAAAATAGAAACAACTCAACTGAATCCTAGCATAATTTCACTACGTTTATTATTTCTAAAAACTCTCTAACACTACTATGACTAAGTCTAGCAGCTACATAACAGCTACTTCACATTTGTTTAAATAAATCTAATAAAACAAATACTAAACTAATAAGTTTAAGATTAATTCCAACAATCACCCCCATTATCTTAAACTTACGAAACACTTCTCTTCATCTTTCATGATGCCCTTGTCATCACCAACACACTAATTTGTTGATACAGTACTTCTCACCAAGTTCTAATATTGGGTTTGTTGATGCACTTCTCACCAACATATCTATGATTTTGGAGCACTTCTCTCCGTGGAGCACATCTCATCGGCAACTTAGACAAATTTTTAATGGGTACTTGTACCATTATTTCTTTCTAATTCAATTGCTTGCTTCCAGAACCAGCAGAGAAAACTACCCTCTCAACTTGAGACTAAATCTCTGTGGCCTCAAAACACAACTCCTTGACCCTTCTTTTAAATGTATAGCAGTCTTGTTCTTGTCGGTGAACACACCATCCGTAACCACTACTCCAATGACTCCAGTAGCAGCTGCTACCAGTTCTCTATTCTCTGTCGCAACACCTTCTTATGCCCTCAAGGATCGGAGGGAAGGCTGTTAAGCCTTGAACCCCCTGGGGCTTTGATACCAAGTGTTGTAAGGAATATGACTTATATGTACAAGAATGCAGAGGTTGTGTATATACTGAAAAGGGAAACTACTTGCATTGCTTGTGCCTTTTAAATGAATGAATACAGGGACTTATATAAGCCCAAAGACTACAACATGACAGCATAAAAATAGAAACAACCCAACTGAATCATAGCATAACTCCACTACGTTTATTATTCCTAAAACCTCTCTAACACTACTACGACTAAGTCTAGCAGCTACATATAATTACCTCAAGTATTTCAAAATTTTCATTTTTTTCTTAATTGTTATCATTATTTGTTATAATGATAAGTATCACTTCAAAAAAAAAAATACCGTTATACTTAGAAAAGTAATTCTCCAAAAATTAAAATAAGGGATATTCCATTTGGTACCATTATACTTTTGGCTTTTCCAAATGGTACCACTCAAGGTTTTTGGCTTCCAAATGGTACACCTAAACTTTTGACTTCAACCCTCCATAGAACTCCGTTTTAAAAACGTTATACAAACGTTATTAATTTAAACTTTCACTCAAAAAAAATAGAAAACAGAACAATCAAATCTTTTATCTCCTCTTCTACCTTTCTCCTCCACCCTCCTCCACCCGTTGGTGTCTCTTCCCTCACCCTTTCATTATCCGACCAACAACACTGCCGTGCGTCCCCGCCTTCCACCGCAACTCCGCCTTCTTCAACACAACCTTCCTTCTCATCTCCTCCATTCCACCTCCCACCTTCAACCCATTTCTCACAACAACTCCGACCTCCCATTTACAACAAACCACCGCTGCAACAAAACCCACCCACCACTCCTCTACCTCGCAATCAACTCGCCTCCACCCCATTTCGTTCTCCGGTCAACTCCACCACCAACCCACCAATTCCCTTCTCTTCTCCGTTTTCCCATCACCCACCTCCCCTCAATAGCCTCCTTCTTCACTCCTACCGCCCACCTCAACAACCCCCATTTTTCTCCTCTTCTCTCAACCACGCCATCTCCGCCCACCTCTAATTCAACACCACCACCCATTCAAACAACCCAATAGCTTTTTACTTTTTTTCTCCTCTTCTCTTTTTACTTTTTTTCTATTTAAATTGATTCTTTTTAGACTTTTTTGCACGATAGTGGCCTGAACTATAATCTTTTTGCACAAAAATGGCCAACCTATAATACTGAGCACCCGCATGGCCCAACTCTAATATTTTAAGCATCCGATTGCATTCCGTCAATTATGTGTAACGGCAGTTAGTTTTAGAGGGGTAATATGGGTTCTTCAATTATGCAAAATTAGGGTTCTCCATGAAATTTAGGGCTTTTTGATTCTTTGATTTTTCCGGTTGAAATGATTGTTTATATAGCTTCATATTGATGCCAGGAGTTCAATTCCATGTTCTATTTCATCGTTCTATTGCTCGTTTTGTCAATTCGAATTCTAGGGTTCTTGAGTCAAATTAGGGCTTTCTGATTGAGTATATTTTCCGATTGATTTTATTGTTTGTAAAGCTTCTAGAGATCCTAAGGATCATATCTATGTGTTTAATTTGATTGTTCTAATGCCGGATTGTAATATTCAAATTTGTTAGTTTTAACCGAATTTTTGAAACAATATTTCGTCTTATTCGTTAATTGTCTGTAATATTGGTTGCCAAGAGTAGTTTGTACGTGTTCTAAGCTTCGTTTTGATATAAAGAACATTGAGTTTGGTTTTTGTTTTGTATAAAAATGAATTTCGCCGGAATTTAGGTTTGAGTTCGCCGGAATTATTCATTTTTTGGTTAAATACTGTTTGTTTGGTTCGTTTTTGCCGTGTTTTAGAGTGCCCAGAAGTTGAGGGTTGGTTTGGTATTAGTTTGGTGTCAAAAGGCTGGCTCAACGGAGCGCTTTTGGTGTTGACCGGAAAATGGAATCGCTGGTTTCCGACCGGCAACCTCCATTGTTGATAGTCAAGCATTCAAAGGCTTGAAGGTGTTCCCATATTACCCCTCTAAAACTAACTGCCGTTACACATAATTGACGGAATACAATCGGGTGCTTAAAATATTAGAGTTAGGCCATGTGGGTGCTCAATATTATAGGTTGGCCATTTTTGTGCAAAAATATTATAGTTCACGACAATATCGTGCAAAAAAGTCTTCTTTTTATTATGTTTTTCTTATTTTGTTAATATATTTCCTTTTTTTTAACGCATATAAATAATAACTTAACGGTATGATTAACTTTTATTTAACGGAGTGTTATTGGAAGGTTGAAATCAAAAGTTTAGGTGTACCATTTGGAAGCCAAAAACATTGAGTGGTACCATTTGGAAAAGCCAAAAGTACAATGGTACCAAATGGAATATCCCATAAAATAATCATGTAAAAAGTTTTTCTTTTTTACCATTTTTATTGTTATCTATAAGATATGCTATGTATCTGCTGAGATATTGTAATTATACTTTTTATTTTATATTTTTATACAAACTATTTTGTAAACACATTCTTACCATATTCGTTCAATCATGCACTGTAATGTAATTTTTGAGTGTGATCAAACTACTAATGCATTGGTTGAGGTAGAGTATGATCCTCTAGCATTATTATGTATTTAGCATGGTTTGTAAGCGAACTGAATCGAGTCGAGTTTTGGCTTATCGAGTTCGAGTTCATGTTTTTCTTAACGAGTTGAGTCAAACTCGATTACTTTATCGATCAATTTTTGTTATTCAAACTCGAGTTCGTTAACAAATGAGTCGAGTTGTTCACGAACATTTCTATTCGATTCGAACCAATTTGAGTTCGAGTTTGCCAATAGAATTTAATTTTTTTACCTTTAATACTTTTTTTTCATTATTATACATTTATATTAATGTATTTTAATATATTAATTATGTAAATTAAATAACATTTTATTTATGTACATACCTTATCGAGTCGAGTTTAATGAGTCGATGGAGTCGAGTTCGAGTCATTAATCTCGAGTCGAGTTCGAATCAAACCCTCATACAACTCGGATCGACTAGATAATCTTATCGAACATAATTTTTTGTTCAAAGTCGAGCTCGATTGCTTTTCGAGTCGAGTTTAATGAATCAAGTTGAGTTTAATGAATAACTCGGTTCGTTTACAATCCTATGTTTATCCATATCTCTCAAATTTGCATTGTGAAGATTTGTCGCAATCTCCCTGGTTCGAGTAATATGATGTGTACAATACACTTTACTTACTCGGGTGTTTTTATCATATTTGATGAAATTGATCTTTTAAATTTTTTGTTTCGAGGCAAAAGCAGCAACATTGTTATTATAGGACCTCTTCACTATAGAAGTTAAATTGAGACTTAAATATATGAAATTAGAAAAAAGTAATATAAAAATCCACATGAAAGATTCAAAGAAAACTATACAAAAAATTTATTTATTTTATTACGATAAGTCTTATACATACATATTTAGGTTTTACAAGCAATATCTATTAAAACAATTGCTCATGTACAAATTTAAAGTGTATCTCATTTGCAAAACTATAGCATTTCCCATTTGCAAAGTAGAAGTAGGAAGAACCACATTACCTTAGAATGACTTGAACAGTATAGAAATAAGCCAACGTAATCGGATACTCAGCACTTCTAGTTAGAGTTAGCACCTGGTGATAAATTACCCTCCTCTACTTCCAGCTTCACTATTTTTCATGAACAGTTTTATGATTAATACCCGAATTTTGGGTCTCAGGTCAGAAGTTTTATTAGGATTAAACTGACCTGAAAATATACAAATACAAGATATAATGTTTTAGTAATAGCCCCAACATTATTCGATCTACAGCAAAAACTAAAGCTTTTGAGGCAGTCGACAAAAAAAGAAAAATATTTGCTAATCTTTAGTGTGTGTGTGTGTGTTCCAGATTGGACTGTCACAAACTTCTACCCCATATTAAAACTTAAACACCTAAATTATATAATTTCCTATAAAGAGAAAAGATCATTTACCATTTTTAAGTCTTTCTTTTTAGCCTTTGAGGAGCCTCTTCAATGAAGCATGGCAGTAAGAGAAGGATGAAGAGACCGCAATCATCCTCATCTTTTTGTTGAGGAATCTAGCAAATGGACGATTACACTCTAACTCACCAGTTGCATTGCAACAGATATCTGATGCTGAAATCGCGAAACCATATGATAATGAAGATCAAAGCGTCAGATGCAAAAATTTAGGAAACATACTGCTTTATTATAATTACACCATTGCACAACTGATAACTGAAACACTGAATAATTATATAAAATTTTACCTTTATGTTGTTCTAGACAATCTTGGGAAGTACATTATTTTGAAAGATATAAACTTTTGACCTTTCTTGGGAAGCACATTCTCTTAAAGAATGCGAGTGCAAACATATACACATATACTCCAATGAAATTCAAAATATTGTTAAAATGATAACAAGGACAAACAAAGCAAATTACCAAAATAATTTAAACAAATCACCGATATTTCAAAGTGATTTATGAAAATTATAATTTGATGATTTTCTTTTGTTTTAACTTTTTTCATTTTAATTCTAAATCTCATTTAAGATATATCATATTTTTACCAACTCTATCGTAAGTTAAATAACCATACCTGCAAATAGTTTAACCTCAAATCTGTTCCTTTTCCTCCGCTGACCAATCCATCATGATGTACCAAGAATAACCCCTCATAATATTTGCTATAAAACAAATTCAAAAAATTATAAAACAAATAATTACTATCAAAAAATCATACAATTACAAACAAAAATGAAAATTGTGAATATGATTTTATGGTAAAAATATGTGCCCACTTATACATACAAATTAATATTGTACCTCAGATCAATTAATTTCTCATCATCAGATTCATCATCTTCTTCTTCATCTCCACAGAAGTTCACCATCTTATTTTATCTAGAATTTTGATGGATGTAATAGAGCGTGACACCAAGTTGGGATATATTGTCTATACAAATGATTTAGATAACAAAAGGGAATTGAATGATAAATTTAATATGTTATGATATTTCTATTCTAAATAAAATTTTTTAGTTGTAACAAGATTCTCAATGAAAGGTGAGTGATAAATAAAAAAAGATATGAGTGATAAACAGAAAAGATGGTGGCTAAATAGGCTATAATATTATTGTATATATATTGGAATGTGAATTATCCTAGAAGTTTCTAGATGATGTGAATTTTAAATGGTTTATATTATCCTAGAAGTTTCTAGAAGTTTCTAGATGTGTGTTATACATATATATTATTAATGTTAACTTTTAAAATCTCTATAGAGATGTTACTCACAAATATCTTATGAATGTAATCTATAATAAATTAACTAAAAATAAATGAATACTTTTTTTTAAGCCAACTAAGAATGACGTGTAAAGATAAACAATAAATAAGACAATTTAGCTGATAATGAAGTGGAAAGATAAACAATACCTAAAATGGAAATTTATTTATCTAAAATATTAAATTTTCACAAAAATATGATAAAAAGTTTGAACCATGCATTCTTTTTCACAAGCATTCTTATTAGATTAATTAATTTTATAAATTTATAATATAGAATTAGGTAGTAAATTTATCCATGTTTGATTTTTTTTTTGATAAACAAAGGAATTTTATAAACTTGCATCAACTCAAATCACAGCCAGGACAAACCCCTGAACTGACACTACAATATGAATGGAAATAAATAAACGATCTAAACACATAGTCGCTTATGTTTTCAGACTGTTTAACACCATGAATTTCGAAATTCTTTGAATTAAAAAAAATTAAAATGGCTTTCCGATCAATCAATCCTACCCACCACCTGTAGTCCAATGTTCAGAAACACCCCGGCTATCTACATGCCGAAAATCAGCTATAGACATTCCGAAAGTGAAATATCTCATAAGATGAACAAATTTTAGTTGTGAAAAGTACGTAAGCTCTTGCAATATTCTACACCAGCCCAAATCAAATGCACGAATTACAAATCTCCCACAAAATCACATGAATCATTTTCAAAGTAGTCAGGAACAAAACACATACCACCATCAAAAAAATATACCATAACATCCCAATAAAAAGGGTAACACACGTCGAAAGGTGAGACTAACGCCAAAAGACGAGACTAAAACCAAAAATTCAACGATCTCGGAATGACATCAAATTTTGGTATGATGTTAAGGAGGAGAATTTGATTCTGCCACATAACCTTGAGTAGGGCATTGGCATCCTGTGTTTGAGATGATAGAGTGGCCATTTCACTTGTGAACTTTGTGAGGCTGTCTTTCAGGGAAGGTAGCTCATGGTCCACAGGGGTGCAAGTCTTTTTACATTCCCTTATATCTCTGAGTGTGGATGCCAGGGGAGGGATTTCAGTTGTGAATTTACTTTTGAGCTCACTCACTTCCTTGGTTGTATCTCTGCAGATATTGGCAAGTTCAGTTTTCATTCCTTTTCCAAGATAGTGAATAGCTTTTAGACTTCCCTTGTATGATTCATTCATAGCTTCATAGACATCAGTAGGTGAGAGAGTTCGAGCATTTGAGCCAAGAGTAGTTATATATTCTTCTCTCAAGTATTGCAGAGCCTCAGCCAGGGTGCATTCTTTGGTGGTGCTCATCTATGCATCTATATTTCCATCTCTCTCAACCTCATCTTCTATTTTCTCTTATTGATTTTCAACATCTTCTTTGTGACAGAGCAAAATAGCTTCATAGTTGGCATTTGGCAGATTTGCTGTGAGGATATGTTGGACTATTTTAGAGATCTCATCAAGCTGTTCCACATTTAAGCAATGAAGTGCTTCATCCGTCAGTAGTGGTGGAACAGTTGATGATCCCGAGACACTATCATGTTGCACAGGCCTCAGCCATTATGACAAGGTGGCCTGAGCCAAGTTAGTGCTAGAGCTAGGCAAGCTAGTCTCCTCAGTTACAGATGCAACTTCTGCAACCGAATGGAATGACTCTACTACTTTTGTCTCCACAGGAGTGGGATGAGTTACAAAAGTAGTTGACACAGGCACAGAGTCTCTAGTAAAAACTATTGAATCCTCTGTGTTTGTGATGGTGTCATCAGGATATGCCCCAGCTAGCATTCCCTCACCATCAGAATGTGGTTTCTGGATGGTGAGCAAAGTGTCATGCACTAAGTCACTTGAGTCCACTGGCTCACCAAGAGAAAAGAATTCTTGGTGATCAATGCCTTGCTCTTCAATTTCTTGAATTACAGGCTCCAAAGAAATTTGAGATGTAGATTCTGGAAGAGAAGTGTCTTTTAGAATGGATTTTGGCAACTCCCCCTGAGAAATAGAGGGAGTTTCAAATGTGATGTGCTCTCCACTCAGTATTGTGCCAGCCTTATCACTCCCAGGTGCTGACTCTTTACAAATAGGTGCATTGGGGAGGATGCTTGATAAGTGGATTTTATATCCATTTGGATCGCTTCAATTCGGCTTAAATTGATTGTCTTGGACTCAAGTTTATGGTAGTTTTGATGTGTTTTGCTTAGTTGTGCAGATTTACAAGAATGTTGATTATGGTTGATGCTTCTATCGTTTTTGGAAAATAAATTAATTAAAATTCGGATTTCTGAGACGGTTGCGCAGTCTACACTGTTTTGGACATATCTGGAGTTCTAGAAGTCCGTTTTCAGCGATCTTACTGCCCACGCGAAGCCTGGGAGATTTTCTACAACTTGGGATAGGATTCTCACGAGCAAATTGCGCGGGGTAGGAGCAATCTGCGCGAAGAACAGACTGTTGGGCGCAGGTTGCCCCTGAAAAATTCTGCCAGATTTCTAATTCACTGTTTTGGCCATTTCTTGAGTTCTACAACTCCGTTTGAGGCCCGTAAGCAGTCCACGCAAAGATAACGAGATTATCTATCATTCTAAAGTGGTACAGAGGTCCAAATACAACTGGAACGGTCCAGAATATCTGAAGAAAAGTCAGCTACGAATTTTCCTTAAAAACAGAATCAGTTTAGGAAACGTATTTTGTAGAAATTCTATTATAATTCTGTTTTGGTATTTTCTTGCTGGGCAAGACTTCTAGAGCCTATATAAACACATCCAACCCTTGTAATAGATCATCATCATTAGGAGTAGAACCATTACATATCAATTACTTAGGTTTATTTGTATATTTTCATACTTTGTTTTTTTATCATGGTTTCATTAGATCCCATGATGACGAGAGGTTCAATTATGAACTAATCGTTGTCATGGGATTCTAACGAATTTATTTATGGAGCTTTAGTATCTTGATGATTTACAGATCTGTGTGTGATGTATATCTGATATCCTCGTATGGTTGTGTTTCATGTATTTAGATGCGTAGCTAACATCTAATTTGTTAATCTCTTGTGAAGCGAGAGTGGATCTTGAGATTTAGAACTTGCCATACTAGCATAGGATAGGTTGATGTTTTAACATCATGATTTGTGGCATAAATAGAGATATTATGCTGCCCTATGTGATCAATGTGGATAACTTGTTCTTAACCGTTATGTTTTCAAATTCTATAGAGATATAGGGTCTAAGCATAATTGGTGTCTATTCATCTTCTATCTCTTTTGTGGATGTATGTTTAGTTTGGTATTCGTATACTGAGAAGTAGCGTATACTTGTTTCGTGTTATCCGATCAGATATCATAACCATTGCATATAGTGATTAAAGGCGTCAGATCTAAGCAAAGTATTTAATGAAGTTAGGATTCCATGGTTTTTCTTGCAGAAGTAATTAGATTTCAATTATAGTTAGTTAGTTAATTCTTAGTTTGTTAGTTTACTTCTTAGTTAGTTAGTTAATTAAAACCCAAATTTTGTTATTTGTCTTAGCAGTGATTAAAAACCATACATTATTGCATAGGTGCATGAACTGAATTAAAACCATAACCAGATCTCTGTGGGAACGAACTCGACTTATATCTGTATTACTTGTGACCGCGTACACTTGCGTGATTTAGTGTAAACAAGTTTTTGGCGCCGCTGTCGGGGATCATCGGTGTTTTATTTTTGGTTTATGTGCTTGTCAATAGTGGTCGTTAGAGTTCACTGACTCGGACTGTTTTTTACATAGTTGTTTAGTTCTGTGTATTGCAGGTAGCAATGGGAGAACCAGCAGCAGCGAAAGCATTGATGTATTATTCTCAACCAAAGATCAAGGACATCCTAATATGCACATCCGGGATTACATCGAGATCTGCGACACCTTCAAGATCAATGGTGTGTCGGAGGATGCTGTCAAATTGAGACTTTTCCCATTCTCTTTGAGGGATAAAGCTAAGGGCTGGTTACACTCTCTACCAGCCGGTTCCATTACTACATGGGAGGATCTTGCTCAGAAGTTTCTTATTAAATTCTTCCTCATGGCTAAAATAGCAGCTATTAGGAATGCTCTAACTCAATTTGCACAGCAATCTGGAGAATCTTTATGTGAAGCTTGGGAGCGCTATACAGATATGCTTAGATCATGCCCTCATCATGGTATGCCGAACTGGATGGTAATCAACTATTTTTACAATGGGTTAGGATGGCAGTCGAGACAGATGATGGATGCAGCTTTAGGAGGAGCATTATGGGCTAAGAGTTATGAGGAAGCTTATGAGTTGATTGAGATGATGGCTGCGAATTAATACCAGAATCCAACTCAGAGATTATCACAAGGCAAATTAGCAGGAATTCTGGAAGTTAATACAGTCACAGCTCTAGCAGCTCAGCTAGAGGCAAATTGGATTTTATGTCAAAGCATGGGGTGCCTCAAGTTGCTAGTGTTTGTGAGCTATGTGAGGGCGCACATGAGACGAGTCAATGTGCCATATCTTCTGAATCGGCACAGTTTGTGAGCAACTTCCAACAACCTTCGCAACCAGCTCCAGCCACCTATCATCCCAATTTTGACTTGAGCAACAATCAAGATTTTCAGCAGCAACAGTTTCATGGGGATGATGGTCAATCTTCGAATGAAAAATCTGAATTGGATGAATTGAGGTTGATGATTAAAAGTCAGGAGGTATCTCTCAAGACATTGGAGGATCATTTTGAGCAAATTGCAAGTGCCTTTCTCAACGGGCCGTAGGGAGTTCTTCCTAGTGACACAGAGGTGAACCCAGGAAAACAAGATGGCATGGAGCAGGTTAATGCCATAACACTCAGATCTGGACAAGTCACGAACGATCAGAAGTCAGCAATTGAGAATGAAGAAAAATTCAAGATCAAGACCCTACAGAAAAAGAACATTCTGTTTTATCAGAACCTGTGGTGGATAGTGATGAGGAGGAAGAGTGTGAGTCGCTAGGCTTGGCTGATCTATGGGATTCTAAGGTGCTGATTGATGAGGTTGTTTCATGGTCAAATCTTGAGGATAGTGCAATTGAGTCTTTTCTTGAGGAAGATGTTTTGGTTGAGGGTAATGAGGATCTTCATGAGTTGTATATGAATTTTACTTCTGATGAGATGTTAGAGGAATTGAAGGTCATTTGTTCTAAGCATGAAATCCAACTTGAGGAGAGTTCTTTTGATCCTAAGTCTGTTGTGAAGACTTCTATTGGTGAACTACCCACTTTCGTTCCTAGTCCGTCTATCTCCATTCTTGATCAGTCTTTGGTAGAAAATCATCTTGTTGAAGAAGCTTCCAAACTCGAGCTTAAACCACCAGATCACTTAAGGTATGTATATTCGGTCCAATCATCTGCTTTGCTTATTATTACTGTTGCTAACTTTTCAGGTAGTGGAGTGAACATTGTGGCTGACACCTTTGAAGAGCAAAGAAGGTTAAAACTTGTCATCAAGGCTGTAGCTCCGGAAAAGATAATTAAATGGCCATATAGAGATACGGTCTAGCTAAAGACTCTAAACAAGCGCTTCGTGGGAGGCAACCCACGCTTTTCGGCATTTTTATTTAGGTATGTTTTCTGCTATCCCTTGTATTTACTTCCATTCAATGCGGACATTGAATATTTTAAGTTTGGGGTGGCTTGAGGGATTAGCAGTTGTCGTTGTATTATTTGTTCATGTAGGATTCCATGCTTTGCATATTAGTAGTAGTAAATTATGCATTTATGTTCGTGTTATCTACGTTTGTTTCATATAGGACATTCTGTTTTTATGTTCGTATTTCATGTGAGTTCATAATAGTTTGCATTTGCACTCATGCTTGATAGGAATTTTGTGTTGTTGATGCTTTTGATTGAGAAGTGATATGCTTTGTTCTTGTGCACACACATACACTAGTAAGTTGAAGCTAGTAGACTTATTGAATGTTGTAAGTGATTAGAAGGACATGAAGATGTGCAAGATGATTTAGTTTACATGCTTTGAATACAAGTCGGTGCATTAGAGAGATTTTTGCTTGGGATTGAGTATGTTTTGCCACCAAGTGAGTTTTTGAGCCTTATTGCATATTTGTTGCAAATTATTCGTTTGCTTGAGTGTCCACGGATTGTTTGCATTGCTAGCAGTTGTTTGAGGTCTTTCTTGAAACGCATGACATTATTTGATGATTAAAATGATAAAGGCATTTAGGAATAACCGCATATTTTCCCATATTACCATACCATATTTACATGATCAATTAGTTAACCCGTTGAGCTTAATCCTATTTTTTTCGGTGACATACCACATTACTTGCCTAGACCTTTTTCTTGTATTGGCCTTACATTAATTTGAACCCACATTGTCAAAGGCTAGTAGAGTGCTTAAGGGAGTAATAAGGTGTGCAATGAGGGGTTATTGTTGGTCTTACTTTTGGGGAAATATTGAAAATTGGGTTTGGTTGTTTACTTGATAGTCGACATGTGTAATTAATTCATGGGATCATTGTTAGTGTGTATATTATTGTTTGTGATATATTTAGCTCTCGGAAAAAAAAAGAAAAAAAAGAAAGAAAAAAGAAAAAAAAATATTATGAGAGCATGTTTGTGTTGTTGTGATCCTACTTTAGTCGACTAGTCGAGTGTTTGTTTTAGTAAAAATTATGTGGGGGGAAATAGGGTGTTGTGTATGATTTATTATGGTACTTACTAGCTTTTGACACTTCACCTGTTTTGGCTTATTTGACATACCTTCTCCCTAGCCCCGTTACAACCCAAATAAAGACCTTTTGATTATTGTCATTGATGTATGTTGTGTTAAGAGTTAGATTGATACCAAATGTCAAGCATGTTTATGATTTTGTTGAAATTGAGTGATACACTTACCCTTGTTCTTGAGAGAGTATTCTTTTGTGAGTGGATTGTGAGTGTTTACTTATTTTTGCATATGAGATCCTGAGTTTTGTCTCAAAGATGTACTCTTGTAGGCTTAGCATGATTACTAACTTATTCTTACATTTGACATGGACTTGTGAGAACTTATGCATGTTCATTGAGTAGACTATGTGAATACTTGCACTTTCGACACCAAGACATTGCGTATTTACTTTGATTCTTAAGTTGATATGACATGAGAGGATTTGAAGGTATGGTAGGATATTAGTACTAGATTATTTGCATTTTCATTTAGTTGCATTCATGCATTGCATTGCATTAGATTTTGTGGGTACATTCGTTATAGGCCCTCACGAGACCTTACTCGTCCACTAGGGCTGCCTAGGGGTTTAAAGGGCTTGTTGCATATGCCGAATGCAACCGTGATCACCTACGGAAGTGGTACTAGTTAGTTAGTTAGTTGTAATTGTTTATGCTTGAGGACAAGCATCGGTTTAAGTTTGGGGGTTGATAAGTGGATTTTATATCCATTTGGATCGCTTCAATTCGGCTTAAATTGATTGTCTTGGACTCAAGTTTATGGTAGTTTTGATGTGTTTTGCTTAGTTGTGCAGATTTACAAGAATGTTGATTATGGTTGATGCTTCTATCGTTTTTGGAGAATAAATTAATTAAAATTCGGATTTCTGAGACGGTTGCGCAGTCTACACTGTTTTAGACATATCTGGAGTTCTAGAAGTCAGTTTTCAGCGATCTTACTGCCCACGTGAAGCCTGTGAGATTTTCTACAACTTGGGATAGGATTCCCACGAGCAAATTGCGCCGGGTAGGAGCAATCTGCGCGAAATATTCTGCCAGATTTCTGATTGCCCCTGAAATATTCTGCCAGATTTCTGATTCACTGTTTTGGTAATATCTTGAGTTCTACAACTCCGTTTGAGGCCCGTAAGCAGTCCACGTGAAGATAACGAGATTATCTATCATTCTAAAGTGGTACAGAGGTCCAAATACAACTGGAACGGTCCAGAATATCTGAAGAAAAGTCAGCTACGAATTTTCCTTAAAAACAGAATCAGTTTAGGAAACGTATTTTGCAGAAATTCTATTATAATTCTGTTTTGGTATTTTCTTGCTAGGCAAGACTTCTAGAGCCTATATAAACACATCCAACCCTTGTAATAGATAATCATCATTAGGAGTAGAACCATTACATATCAATTACTTAGGTTTATTTGTATATTTTCATACTTTGTTTTTTTTATCATGGTTTCATTAGATCCCATGATGACGAGAGGTTCAATTATGAACTAATCGTTGTCATGGGATTCTAACGGATTTATTTATGGAGCTTTAGTATCTTGATGCTTTACAGATCTGTGTGTGATGTATATCTGATATCCTCGTATGGTTGTGTTTCATGTATTTAGATGCGTAGCTAACATCTAATTTGTTAATCTCTTGTGAAGTAGGAGTGGATCTTGAGATTTAGAACTTGCCATGCTAGCATAGGATAGGTTGATGTTTTAACATCATGATTTGTGGCGTAAATAGAGATATTATGCTGCCCTATGTGATCAATGTGGATAACTTGTTCTTCAACCGTTATGTTTTCAAATTCTATAGAGATATAGGGTCTAAGCATAATTGGTGTCTATTCATCTTCTATCTCTTTTGTGGATGTATGTTTAGTTTGGTATTCGTATACTGAGAAGTAGCGTATACTTGTTTCGTGTTATCCGATCAGATATCATAACCATTGCATATAGTGATTAAAGGCGTCAGATCTAAGCAAAGTATTTAATGAAGTTAGGATTCCATGGTTTTTCTTGCAGAAGTAATTAGATTTCAATTATAGTTAGTTAGTTAATTCTTAGTTTGTTAGTTTACTTCTTAGTTAGTTAGTTAATTAAAACCCAAATTTTGTTATTTGTCTTAGCAGTGATTAAAAACCATACATTGTTGCATAGGTGCATGAACTGAATTAAAACCTTAACCAGATCTCTGTGGGAACGAACTCGACTTATATCTGTATCAGTGTTCTAAAACAAGGCCGCCTAGCCGCTTAAGCGGTCCGCTTAAGCGTCGAAGGTCTCCCAACCGTTCCGATTTTATGTTAGCCGCTTATTTCCCGATTTTATATAATTATTAAATATATATATACTTATGTATATAAATAATTAAATATATATTATATAATCTCCTTAATTGGTCCGCATTGAAATCCGCTTAAGCCCCCGCCTAGCCGCTTAAGCGCTCGAAGGTCATCTCGCCGCCTAGAACCGCTTAGCGCTTTTTAGAACACTGATCTGTATTACTTGTGACCGCGTACGCTTGCGTGATTTAGTGTAAACAATGCTTGATTCTATAGATGCACCCTGTTGAGAGGATACATCTAGTGAACTGTTTGCCCCTGATTTTACAACTTCAGCCATTTGTGTGACTGAAGAGGTGGTTTTAGATTTCTTTTTCTTCTTTGGCCTTAGTAAGGGTGACTCAAGTTCCTCACTTTCTATACCTAATTCAACAGCCAGTGCTGCTTCTCATAAGATGGTTAAAGGTGCAAAAGCTATCTCTTTTCTCTTCTTTTTACTAACATCACCTTTTTGAGAAGATGATGCAGTTGGCTCAGTGTTTGGTAGAGTGTTGGTTGAGAGGGTTGGTTAGCAGGCCCTGGGTTAGCATTGTGTTCTGCTTGCTTGGGCTGTGCTAACTGAGATTTGGAATCAAATGTTGGCATGTTGTGGGGGTAAGTCCTAAACAAACCCTCCGTATGGGGAGTTATGTTAAGTCTTACATCCACATCATTCCTAGTCTCCAAATTACCAAAAATGAGTTTGGTCATGGATTTAGGATAGCCTATTCTATTTCTATCTATCCCTGGTAATTCAATCAATTTATAATTTTTAAAATTAAGTACAGATTAAATAAAGCGAGGGAAGAAGTTGTTAGTACCTCTCTTGGTTGAGTTCTTACCAAGTCTCCCATACAGCTCATGCATAATCAGTTGACCAACATTGATCTTTTTCCCATAAGCTAAGGCATAGCCTATTTGCTGAGCAGGTGCACTAATCTGATCAAAGCTTGACTTCCTAGCTGTGAAGACTTGAAGAATGGTGGCAAAGATATAACTCCATTCCTTTCTCAAGAACTTCCTATTCAAGTGCCTAAGTTTGATTTCATCTGAGTAGTTGATAAAATCAAAGAAGTCCTCCAAATCACCATTTGTGGCTTGGTCATCATACACTTCCTGTTGTAAGCCCAGTGCTTGATTCATATCTTCAGTGGTGATAGTGAGTTCCTTTTCCTGAATCTTGCAGTAGATTATATACGATGTTATTGCGCTTTCTAGGGCTACAACTTCCACAGTAGCAATTCTCCAAAATTGTTCCAGGAGGTCTAGATACAGAGTTGGGTTGGCTGAGAGTGCATCCTTGATGTATGACTCAGACATCCACTTTACAAAGCATTTGAAATTGGCATTGGGTGCCTCAACATCACTGGTTAGGGCGATAAAGTTGGTGTTCAATTTCACGGTTGCCATTGATACAAAGAGAATAGAGAAAAGAATGAAGGTTGAAGAAGAAATTTAGCTTTTGAGATTAGGGTTTACAGGGGTTTTGGTGTTTTAGATGCTTGAGAAATCGAATGAAATTAATCGAATAGATGTAGAATTGTATAAGTATGAAGTACTTGAATTGTCGATTAGATATATGTTTTGTATCGACAAGTCAAGCATTCGAGAAGTAGAAAAACAACTATTTGAGAAGTCAAGAAAGGCTTAATCGATATCTCAAGCAGGTTGAAAACTCACAGCTGGCAGTTATCTAACTTAGAATAAATTCTAAATTAGGTAAAATATGTTTTTATGAGTGATTTAAAAATTCTGAATAAAAATCCAAAAACGGTTAAGATTCAGCGAGAATTCAGCCTTTTCAAATGATTCGAGAACTCAAACATAGTATTCGAGAACTCAGTCATTAGAGAACTCAATTACCATATTCGAGAAGTCAAGAACACCTCTATTCGATATCTCTAAAAGACTCTATTCGAGAACTCGAGAGTGCTCTAATGAGGCTTGTTAGAGATGTCGAACAGTGAATCATTCGAGAAGTCTGACTTATCGAAATATACTCATCACTCATAAAAATCAATTTTCACTATCTTTTAAAATTTACCAGTCATATTCAATGAAGAATATTCTAGAAAATTAAACAGTGATTTTTTCAAAATTTCATAGAAATTTCAATTTGACAAAATATGATTTTCCAACATATGCAACACATTTGAAATATTTATAAATCATATTTCAGCCAACACTTACTCCAAAAATATTGAGAATTTAGATAAAGTATGTGTTTACTGCAGCAATAATCTAGATGATATATTCACTTAGCTAGAATCTGAAGAATTCAGCATTCCAATCTCCCTAACCAACCTTGTGAAGGTGGCTTCATCTAATGGCTTAGTGAATATGTCAGCTAGTTGTTTATCTGTAAAGACATAATGCAACTCAATGGTTCCATTAGTTGCATGTTCTCTAATGAAATGATATCTGATGTCATTGTGCTTTGTTCTAGAATGATTGACAGGATTGGTAACTATAGATATTGCACTTGTGTTGTCACAAATTATTGGAATTCTTTCCAACACAAGTCCATAATCTCTAAGTTGATTTCTAATCCAAAGCACTTGAGCACAGCAACTTCCAGCAGCTATGTATTCAGCCTCAGCTGTAGAAGTTGACACAGATTGTTGTTTCTTGCTATACCAAGAGACTAACCTTTGTCCAACAAACTGGCAGCTACCTGAGGTGCTTTTCCTATCCACTCTGCATCCAGCATAATCAGCATCAAAATAACCAACCAGATTGAACCATGTGTCCTTAGGATACCATAAACCCAAGTTTGGAGTGCTCTTCAGATATCTAAAGATCCTTTTTATAGCAATCAAATGTAGTTCTTTTGGATTTGATTGAAACCTTGCACACAGGCATGTAGCAAACATGATGTCTGGCCTACTTGCAGTGAGGTAGAGTAGAGAACCAACCATGCCTCTGTAGACTGAGATATCTACTTTCTTGCCTTTAGCATCTTCATCCAATTTAGTGGCAGTGGCCATGGGTGTCTTTGCAGGTGAGCAGTCTTCTAAGTCAAACTTCTTCAATAAATCCTTGATGTATTTGGTTTGACTGATAAAGATACCATCCTTCTTTTGACTGACTTGCAACCTAAGAAAGAATGTAAACTCTCCCATCATACTCATCTCATATCTGCTCTGCATGAGTTTAGAGAATTTCTCACACAACTTCTCATTTGTAGAGCCAAATATGATATCATCCACATAAATCTGAACTAGGATAATATCATCACCATGCTTCTTGTAAAACAGTGTTTTGTCCAATGTTCCTCTAGTGAATTGATTTTCAAGGAGAAATTGTGATAAAGTATCATACCATGCCCTTGGAGCCTGCTTAAGTCCATACAATGCCTTAAGAAATCTGTAGACAAATTCTGGACAATGTGGATCCTCAACGCCAGGTGGTTGTTGCACATAAACTTCTTCTTCCAACTCTCCATTCAGAAATGCACTCTTGACATCCATTTGATAAACTTTGAAGTTTGAATGAGCAGGAAATGCCAAGAATATTCTGATGGCTTCCAATCTAGCAACAGGGGCAAATGTCTCATCAAAATCAATGTCTTCCTGTTGAGAGTATCCTTTTCCAACCAACCTTGCTTTGTTTCCTACTATTACACCATCTTCATCCATCTTATTCTTCAGAACCCATTTTGTTCCAACAATGGTTCTATTCTTTGGTACATGCACAAGTTCCCATACTTTGTTTCTTTCAAATTGATTCAGCTCCTCTTGCATGGCAATATCCAATCTAGATCCAACAGTGCATCATCAAGTTTCTTAGGCTCAATCTGTGATAGAAAATAGCCATAGAGGCACTCATTTTGAGTTGCTCTCCTAGTCCTTACTCCTACATTTAGATCTCCAATAATTTGCTCTGCAGTGTGTGATCTATCCCATTTCCTTGAGTGCTCAGTCTGATTTCTCATTCTTGATGTTGCTTCATCATCCAAGTCATGATCATTCTCATTTCCTCCCCCTGTGAGGTTGACACTATTCACAGGTGTGTCTTGGATGCTTGTTTCTCCACTATTGATTGACACAAATTCTTCTCTTGTATCATCATTCACTTGAGTTTGTTGTACTTGAGTTTCAACTCCAGTTTTAATCTCTTCATCAGAATCATCTAGATTATCAAACTTTAATGGATCTTTATCTTCATCATTGGCTTCTTCTAATCCAGGTAGTTTGTTGTCATCAAATGTCACATCTGTTCTTTCCATAATTTTCTTTTGACTGATGACATAAACTTTTTATGCAATTCTTTCCATAGAATAGCCAAGAAAAATTCCTTCAAATGCCTTTGCATCAAACTTTCCAACATATTCTGAATTATCCTTCAATACAAAGCATTTGCTTCCAAAAGTATGAACATACTTTAGAGTAGGCTTCTTTCTAGTCATCAAATTGTAAGGTGTCTTTCCAGTGTTTTTGTTGATGAGGGTTCTGTTCTGGATATAGCATGCAATGCTCACAGCCTCAGCCCAAAAACATGTAGGCATCTTTGCATCAAACAACATTGTTCTAGCAGCCTCAATTAGAGTTCTTTCTTTCTCTCAACAAATCCATTTTGTTGTGGAGTCCTTGGAGCTGAGAATTGCTTAGAAATTCCATTCTCTTTGCAGAATGCTTCAAGTATGGCATTTCTGAACTATGTTCCATTATCACTTCTCAATGCAATCACACTTGCATTGTTGGCCTTTGCTTCCTTGTCAACTTTCTTTATGTGCTCAATGATTACTTGTGGAGCCTCATCTTTTGGTGCCAGAAATTCCACCCATGTATACCTTGTAAATTCATCAACCATCACCAAGGCATACTTCTTTCTTCCTAGTGACATAATATTGACAGGCCCAAACAAATCCATATGAATGAGTTGCAGGGGCTTGGTTATTGATGTCACTGTCTTTGACTTGTGGCTTGATCTTTTCATCTTCCCTCTTTGAAAAGCCTCACACACTCCTTCTTGACAGAATTCAAGTATGGGCATGCCTCTCACTAACTCTCTTTTGACTAGAGAATTAATGGCTTCGAAGTTCAAGTGTGATAACCTCTTGTGCCACAGCCAACAATCTTCATTTGATGCTTTTGAGTAGAAGCAACAAATTTTGTCCTTGTTTGCAGAGTCCATATTGGCTACAAATAGGCTTCCTTTCCTTACTCCTGAAAGAGCAAAGTCACCAGTCTTCTTGTGGGTGATCAAACATTCATCTTTGTCAAAGTCCACTTTGAATCCTCTATCAGTAAACTGACCAACACTTATCAGATTATGCTTGAGTCCCTTGACTAGTGCTACATCTTCAATGATGACATTACCAACTTTCAACTTGCCATATCCCAATGTGTTACCCATGCTGTCATCTCCAAAAGCAACAATTGGGCTAGCCTTCTCCTCATACTGTGATAGCAGGGCCATATCACCAGTCATGTGATTTGAGCATCCACTGTCCAAAATCCACATGACCTTCTTTTCACTTTCTTTGCCCTGTAAACACAAAGGTATTACTTCTCCTTTGGTACCCAAACAAGTTTGGGTCCATGTGACTTAGAAACAATTTGATCATAAACAACATGCTTATCAACTTTCTTGGAGTTAGTCTTCTTGTCACTGTTAGAAGTCTTAGAACCTGAGGTTTCAGACTTAGGTGACAGAGGTACCTTCCTAGCTCTAGGAGGACTTGAAGACTTTAACCTTGTGTAGTGTGTGTGAGAATTGTGACTGATACAACCATCAATGAATTGCCATCTCAAATTGAAACAACTAGTCATAACATCATATTGCATGGCATACAGTCAAATTTATCACAAAATGGAGCATCTTTGTGTATTAAAAGCACAGAGCAATCATAGAAAGGTTTGGCACACTACCAATATATTTCTTGCATGCATGAGTTAAATGATTGGTACTGAAACAATTCTGACAAGTTTTCCTAGGGGCATTAGGCATATAAGCATAGTTGTTATCTTTTTTAATCCATAGCTTGCCATTTCTGTTTTGTTTCTTCTTAGCCACTTTCTTCTCAGATTCATTCTTCCCAGCTGATGCAAACTTAACAAACTTCTTAGGTCTATAGCTATCACCTACTGGCTCCTTGGCTTTTGGCTTGACACTCTCACTCTTAGAGGATGCTTGTTGTTCACTGGATTGTGCCTCATCCTCATCATTCAACATTTGCTTGATGAGTAAGGCATCCTCATCAATTTCAAATGTTGATTCTTTAAAGATTGGAGTCTCAGCCTTTTTAAAAATGTGAGGCACTTCCTCCTGAACAGCTATGTCATCTTCAATGACAGCATAGCCTTTCCTCTATTTTAGAGTGCCATAGTCAAGTCCAATTGCAGCCTTGGGTTTAGCTTGAATTTTCTCGTGATAGGATTGTAGTATACCAGGTGAGTTCATAAAGGTTTTCAGTTTGAATTCATTTTCAGCTAGTTCATCCCTAAGAGCCTTTTCCATTTGACTAGCACATAGAACCTTATTCTGCAGATATTCAACTTCTTTCTTAAGGTTTTCTACTTGCATAGTAGTTAGCTCAAGTTCCTCATTCTTTTCGATTAACATTTCATTTTTAGTAGATAGTTTAGCAATTTCCTCATCAGCAGCAGTCATACTAGTATGAATATTAAAAATTTCAACAGATAGTTGTTCAATCATGCATTTGTACTCAGAAACAGACATGTCTTTGGTAGTGAGAGATGGTACCTGAGAGTTTGATGAAGATGTGTCATCCTTGGAATTGGCCATCAAGGCATAGTTACAAAATTCTTGCTCTTCTCCATCACTATCAGAATCATCCCAACACTTCCCTTCAGCTATGTAGGCCTTACCTTGTGTCTGCTTTTTCAGAAGGGCCTCATACTTAGCTTCAAGCTCTAGAAACTCCTTATCCTTCTTTTTAGGCTTCTTGCATTCACTAGCAAAATGCCCTAGGTCATTGCATCTATAACACCTTACAGATGACCTATCCACATGGCTGGTTTTAAATTTATTCTTGTTTGCTTTCACAGGTCATGCCTTGCTCTTGTTGAATGAATGGTTTTGTGTTTTAGGTTTGAAGGGTTGGTTCCTCTTGAATCTGATGTTTGGAAATTTTCTGGCCATGAAAGCATATGAAGTGTTTTCCATTCCATCTAGTTCTTCAAGAGTATAGAACTCTTCTTCCTCTTTCTCCTCAACAGGTTCACTTACCTTAGCTTCAGTTTCTTCATCATCTACTATCTCCTCTATCCTTAGCTGACTTGTAAATGCTTCTAGGTCTTGAATAGATTTTTTGACAATCAAGGCACATGATGTGTTTATCATTCTTCCTTGGTTGGCTTGGATAGCCCTTTTCTGAAGCAACTCAAGCTCATGAGTTTTTAAAACCCCATTGTGACGCCCCCAAATCCGAGGTCAGAGATTCAGGTCGTCACGTCACCAACCAACCATATCATACCTGTATTAACTTTACAACTCAACAACACATCCATCCAGACCTCAATCTCACGCACATACAAGTTAGAGCCTCAGAAACGAAAATAAAAAGTAACACTAAATATTACAATTCATCTGTACAATCCAGAATCTTACGCACTTCCACTTATACAACTACACTTGAAGACAAGTCTTACTATTACAATTGAAAACTTATCAGGCTTACTCTGTAGTATTTATCGGGAACTAAATCATCTCAAGGGTAAATCTTCTACTCCTCTCCTGCTGGTGCGGAGTTAACCAACCAAATTCTTCTCTTTCTGAAAAGTTTTTATAAAGAAAGAATGAGCTACATAATGCTCAGCAAGTTCACCATTTTGAAAATAATAATGTCGTTTATTTCGAAAATGTTCCCAACTGTATGGGTATATATCTCAGATTTCAAAACATAATTCGACAATATATACGTCCGAGTTTGAGTAAAACATTTATACTCACTAAGGAGCTTTAAGAATAACATATGAATCCTTTATAAGGTTCCCATTTCAATTTATCTCAAGTTGGAAAATATATATACATATGAGTATATCATTTTCGGCAAAACACTCTATGGTTGACATGCTGTACAAGGAATACATTATTGCAAAACCTCTTTCCTTCCATTAGTTTAGAAGGTTTCTCATTCAAAAACATTTTATTATTTGAAACAATTGCAAGAGTGCACTAACACGTGCCAATCTATATAGAAAATCTTGCAGTTCTAGATACTGCACGATGTCAATATTTTTCTTATCAAAAAACCACACTATCGGCAACTTGGCACTTAGGCCCAAGAAGCAGTGTTTGAGTATTTTTCCAAAGTGGAGGATGGGACTTGAAGAAAACATAAAAACCTGACAGGGATTGACGATGATCAGTCGCCACATCCAAGTCCAATAATCCGCGGGTCTTCTCTACCGGTAGAAGGATAGAAACTCCATCCGTAACTATCCCTTGGGTAAAAGCTCCATCCGCAATCACCCTCGATGAAAACTCTATCCGTAATCATCCTTCGGCAACACCTGGGCCGGAATAAATGACGGACCACCTGGCTAACGGCCTCTTACACTAAACTCGGGGTCGTTCGTCAATGACCCTGCACGCCAGAGTCCCCTTTTTGCTTTTCCTTTCAAAACTTGTTTTGATTTAAAATCGAGTAGTTGAGGTCCGACATTAGTCGACCGATAATTCTTGAAAAACGTGCAAGGGAGTAAAACCTGACCGGGGGTTTTCGAAAATGTTTTGAGTTCGAAAGAATTCGAGTTTGAAAATGCTAAAGGTATTTTGGATTATTTTTGTCTTTAAAATAATGAACAATAATTAATAAATAATATTTTGAGGTTTAGTATAAACAATTAATAGAATAATTATTTAATTAAAATAAGATTTTAATCCCAGATAGATATTTTTGAGTATTTTTAACAACGTAAAAATAATAAATACTTAAGTATACGATACTTCCCGAATGACTCTTCGGGTTTTCGCAATTTAATCACGATACAATAATATACCGCTCCCCGGTCAATAGTATATTTGGACCGCTACGACCTCTATTGCTAGAGTCGTTGTCCAACGAAAACACTTTCATTCTAAGTTCAAGGGTGTACAAACACATATGCATATATCTCAAACTTCAACATAATCTCGTAAGGCATAAGCATGTAATACGTTTGGAAGTACAAACACAACAGTGAAAATCCTCATATATAAATTTTGAAAAGTAAACTTGCATAGGTAAAATCAAGAATATAATCTTTTGAAATTAAATACTTAGGGTTGGAAAACTTGCCTTGGTAGGGTGGGGTGGTCGAGCTCGCGACGTGGAACGAAGATCTATACATAATCAATATTCGTACGTTAGTACATTAACAACACTACTTAATCGTAAGGTTTTAAGGATGTAAGACCAACTTAACGACTCCAATTTGTGATTTTTCACTCGCGCGCACTTCGCTCTAACGTTTTTATAAAATTGAAAAATACAAATTTTACTCAAATTCTTTTTGGGTAATCTTCACCACTGTAAAATCTATCTTTACTCAATTTTTTCATAATGTTTACATAATTTTTAGGGGTCTAAAGGGGGTTCACAAGTGGACCATACAGTGCAGTCCGGATTTCAGAACCACTCTTCACTTATCGGATCATAACTCAAAATCTATACATCACCTAGTCATGAACCTTATATTTCTGGAAACTAAATTCAAATACCTTTCTAACCATACGTATTGGGTCTTAAAGGGGTGTCAGGAATAATTCATGAGTTGTGATGTTAAGAATAGAATTTTACTTATAATTCTTGTATATCCTGATCTTATAAAGGATTTAGCACCTTGTATAGGAAATATGTGTTAGACAGTTATCTGTAAAGATTAGTCAGGAATGAATAGTGCATCAAGTACTACATGTCAGGAACTGAGATCGAATCCTGATATGTCAAGTCAAATACTGATCAAGTACTGATAGGATGGTTAGATTCTGATGCAAGAGGGAATCCTGATATCAGTCGTGATTACTGATGATGTCATTATGGATGCTACAGAAACTGGCAAGTGCTATAAAACAGGATCGTTGTTTGAAGAACAAGCAAGAAGATATTATGAAGGGAAGAATTTTCTATTGATGGAAACTATCAACTGGACGGCAGAACATTGTCATGTATAGATTATCTTTCTGTAATTAGTTGATAGGAAGCATTATAAATACTCTCTCTATATCATTGTAAAAAGTGTCGTAGTCGAACAAGTGTGAGTTGTAAGTTCGTGTGCGTAGCTCTGTATAAGGTTTGTATTCGAGAGTTCGAAACAAATAGAGAGAGAGATTTGTATTGTCAGCGGCTGCTAAAGGTATTTGTTCACCTTTGGTAGAGTTTGTATTTGATCTTATTAATACAAACAGAGTTTGATTCATTCGTTTATTCTTGTTCATATAACCAAGCAAAAATCAGACACGATTATATAACTTGTATTCAACCCCCCTCCCCTTCTACAAGTTATTCGAGTTAACAATTGGTATCAGAGCAGGTTGATTTCGAATAATCATAAAGATCTGCAATCATGTCTGGTTACAAGGATGAGAATAGTAAGATTCCTATGCTCAAGAGAAACGAATATACTCTATGGGAAGTAAAGATGTTGCATCATCTGGAAGCAACAGATCCTGATTATCTTGATAGAATCAGAGATGGACCTTTTGTTCCAACAAAGATCGTTGGACAAACAACTGTTGATGGTGTGGTTGTTCCAGAACATACAGCAGAGAAGCCAAAATCTGAGTGGTCAGATAAGGACAAGGAGAATGTTCTTAAAGATGCTAAAGTGAGAAATATATTATTCAATAGTCTTGATTCTGTTCTCACTAACTATGTTCTCTTTTGTAAAACTTCTAAGGATATATGGGACAATCTTAAGGTTCTGATAAGTGGAGTTTATATCCACTTGGAACATTCTATAATGGCTTAAATTGATTGTCTTGGGCTCAAGTTTCTTGTAGTTTTGATATGTTTTGTTTAGTTGTGCAGATTTACGAGAATGTTGATTATGGTTGATGCTTCTATCGTTTTTGGAGAATAAATTAATTAAAATTCGGATTTCTGAGACGGTTGCGCAGTCTACACTGTTTTGGACATATCTGGAGTTCTAGAAGTCCGTTTTCAGCGATCTTACTACCCACGCGAAGCCTGGGAGATTTTCTACAACTTGGGATAGGATTCCCAGGAGCAAATTGCGCCGGGTAGGAGCAATTTGCGCGAAGAACAGACTGCTGGGCGCAAGTTGCCCTTGAAAAATTACAGTTTTTACTATTTTGGCCATATCTTGAGTTCTACAACTCCGTTTGAGGCCCGTAAGCAGTCCACGCGAAGATAACGAGATTCTCTATCATTCTAAAGTGGTCCAGAGGCCCAATTGCAGCTGGAACATTCCAGAATTACTGAAGAAAAGGCAGCTACGAATTTCCCTTTAAATCAGAATCAGTTTAGGAAACGTACTTCTATTATAATTCTGATTTGGTATTTTCTTGTTGGGCAAGATGTCTAGAGCCTATATAAACACATCCAACCCTTGTAAATTGGATCATTAAGATCATCATCATTAGGAGTAGAACCATTACTTATCAATTACTTAGTTTTATTTGTATCTTTTCATACTTTATTTTTATCATGGTTTCATCATATCCCATGATGACGAGAGGTTCGATTATGAACTAATCGTTGTCATGGGATTCTAACGGATTTATTTATGGAGCTTTAGTATCTTGATGTTTTACAGATCTGTGTGTGATGTATATCTGATATCCTCGTATGGTTGTGTTTCATGTATTTAGATGCGTAGCTAACATCTAATTTGTTAATCTCTTGTGAAGCGAGAGTGGATCTTGAGATTTAGAACTTGCCATACTAGCATAGGATAGGTTGATGTTTTAACATCATGATTTGTGGCGTAAATAGAGATATTATGCTGCCCTATGTGATCATTGTGGATAACTTGTTCTTCAACCGTTATGTTTTCAAATTCTATAGAGATATAGGGTCTAAGCATAATTGGTGTCTATTCATCTTCTATCTCTTTTGTGGATGTATGTTTAGTTTGGTATACGTATACTGAGAGGTAGCGTGTACTTGTTTCGTGTTGTCCGATCAGATATCATAACCATTGCATATAGTGATTAAATGCGTCAGATCTAAGCAAAGTATTTAATGAAGTTAGGATTCCATGGTTTCTCTTGCAGAAGTAATTAGATTTCAATTCTTGTTAGTTAGTTAATTCGTAGTTTTGTTAATTTGCTTCTTAGTTTAATTTAGTTAGTTAAAACCTTAATTTATTAATTGTCTTAGCAGTGAATTAAGATCATACACTGTTGCATAGGTGCGTTTACTGAATTAAAACCATAACCAGATCCCTGTGGGAACGAATTTGGACTTAACCTTATGTATTACTTGTGACCACGTACGCTTGCGTGATTTAGTGCAAACAAGTTTTTTGGCGCCGCTGCCGGGGATCATCGGTGTTTTATTTTTGGTTTATGTGCTTGTCAATAGTGGTCGTTAGAGTTCACTGACTCGGATTTTTTTTTCTTAACTATCTTGTTTAGTTTGGTGTGTTTCAGGTACTTGAGTGTGTGAAGATGGAAGGTGAGGAGTTGCCATGGTGGGCATATTCGAGGACATCCATGCCTCAGCAATGTGAGCGGTGTTTGGGCGTTCATGATCCCTCACAATATTGTTACTACGAAGGAGTTGATCCATATGTTAGTTATGAGGAACAACCATATTTTCAATACCATCCTCAACAGTACCAGCAAGATGTTCCAGATATGTCATATGTCTTTGGTAGTGAAGAGTTCCAACATCAGCAACCTACTCCTACTTTTCAGTCAGATGAGGTTGATGATTTGAAAGAGATTAGGAAGGAGATTAGGATGCTTGTAGAGAATCATGAGAAGTCTATCAAATCTATGGGGACACTTGTTGCTCAAGTTTTGAGTGCCTTGGAACAAGAGAAACAGCAATTCATACGAGAGGCAATTCCAGAAAATAACGGTGACTTGGAGCAAGGTACTGCATGCTTAATTGAGGAAGACAAATTCCAAGGTGAGGTGAGCATTCGCAAGCCATGTGAGGAATTTGATCATGCTAGGATGGTGGATGATTTGGAAAGGGCACTATTTGGGATAGACACTAATGAGCTACGCAAATTTCAAGAATTGGTATGTGCGAACCAAGAGGATGAAGAACATGGGAAAGATGCAGGTCTTCTACTTGTCTCAGAGTATAAAGATGGAGGTAACGCATTAGAGCCAATGGAGGAAGTTCTCGTTGAGGAACCAAAGGCTTCAGCAATTTACATTTACCCTCCTCCATTATATTCAAGTGAAGCCCGCGAGTATGTGTTGTTCTACAAATTGTCAGATTTTGGGTCAATCGATGAAGGCATTGGACTAGGACATATTTGTTATACGAATAGGCCAAGCGAGGAGAAAGGGCAGAAAGTGTGTCGCCGTGATGATGATGAAGTATCGCGAAGAGATGACCAGGCCAACTATTATCATCCTTAATGGAGGCTTGGAAGTAACGTCAAGCTATTGACGTTAAAGAAGTGCTTCTTGGGAGGCAACCCAAGGTATGTTTTCTACTTTCCCTTGTATTTACTTCCATTCAATGAGGACATTGAATATTCTAAGTTTGGGGGTGGTTTGAGGGATAAGTAGTGTACATATATGTGATTGTTAGTCATTGTGTTCATGTAGGATTTCATGCTTTGCATATTAGTAGTAGTAAATTATGCATTTATGTTCGTGTTATCTATGTTTGTTTCATATAGGACATTCTGTCTTTATTTTCGTATATCATGTGAGTTCATAATAGTTTGCATTTGCACCCATGCTTGATAGGAATTTTGTGTTGTTGATGCTTTTGATTGAGAAGTGATATGCTTTGTTCTTATGCACACACATACACTAGTAAGTTGAAGCTAGTAGACTTATTGAATGTTGTAAGTGATTAGAAGGACATGAATATGTGCAAGATGATTTAGTTTGCATGCTTTGAATATAAGTAGGTGCGTTAGAGAGATTTTTGCTTGGGATTGAGTATGTTTTTTCTACCAAGTGAGCTTTTGAGCCTTATTGCATATTTGCAAATTATTCGTTTGCTTGAGTGTCCACGGATTGTTTGCATTGCTAGCAGTTGTTTGAGGTCTTTCTTGAAATGCATGACATTATTTGACGATTAAAATGATAAAGGCATTTAGGAATAACCGCATATTTTCCCATATTACCACACCATATTTACATGATCAATTAGTTAACCCGTTGAGCTTAATCCTATTTTTCGGTGACATACCACATTACTTGCCTAGACCTTTTTCTTGTATTGGCCTTACATTAATTTGAACCCACATTGTCAAAGGCTAGTAGAGTGCTTAAGGGAGTAATAAGGTGTGCAAGGAAGGGTATTGTTGGTCATAATTTTGGGGGAAATATTGAAAATTGGGTTTGGTTGTGTACTTGATAGTCGGCATGTGTAATAAAATTGTGGGATCATTGTTGTTGTCTATATTATTGTTGCTTTAGCTCTCGAAAAAAAAAGAGAAAAAAAAAAAAAAAAAAGAAAGGAAAAAATATATTATGAGAGCATGTTTGTGTTTGTTGTGATCCTACTTTAGTCGACTCGTCGATTGTTTTTGTTGGAAGAAAAATAGAAAAATTATGTGGGGGGAAAATAGGGTGTTGTGTATGATTTATTAAGGTACTTACTAGCTTTTGACACTTCACCTGTTTTGGCTTCTTTGACATACCTTGTCCCTAATCCCGTTACAACCCAATTTAAGACCTTTTGATTATCGTCATTGATGTATGTTGTGTTAAGAGTTAGATTGATACCAAATGTCAAGCATGCTTATGATTTTGTTGGAGTTGAGTGATACACTTACCCTTGTTCTTGAGTGAAAATTCTTTTGTGAGTGGATTGTGAGTGTTTGCTTGTTTTTGCGTATGAGATCCCGAGTTTTGTCTCAAAGATGTACTCTTGTAGGCTTAGCATGTGTACTAACTTATTCTTACATTTGACATGGGCTTGTGAGAACTTATGCATGTTCATTGAGTAGACTATGTGAATACTTGCACTTTCGACACCAAGACATTGCGTATTTGCTTTGATTCTTAAGTTGATATGGCATGAGAGGATTTGAAGGTATGGTAGGATATTAGTACTAGATTATTTGCATTTTTCATATTAGTTGCATTCATGCATTGCATTGCATTGGATTTTGTGGGTACATTCGCTATAGGCCCTCACGAGACCTTACTCGTCCACTAGGGCTGCCCAGGGGTTTAAAGGGCTTGTTGCATATGCCAAATGCAACCGTGATCACCTACGGAAGTGGTACTAGTTAGTTAGTTAGTTGTAATTGTTAATGCTTGAGGACAAGCATCGGTTTAAGTTTGGGGGTGTGATAAGTGGAGTTTATATCCACTTGGAACATTCTATAATGGCTTAAATTGATTGTCTTGGGCTCAAGTTTCTTGTAGTTTTGATGTGTTTTGTTAGTTGTGCAGATTTACGAGAATGTTGATTATGGTTGATGCTTCTATCGTTTTTGGAGAATAAATTAATTAAAATTCGGATTTCTGAGACGGTTGCGCAGTCTACACTGTTTTGGACATATCTGGAGTTCTAGAAGTCCGTTTTCAGCGATCTTACTGCCCACGCGAAGCCTGGGAGATTTTCTACAACTTGGCATAGGATTCCCAGGAGCAAATTGCGCCGGGTAGGAGCAATTTTCGCGAAGAACAGACTGCTGGGCGCAAGTTGCCCTTGAAAAATTACAGTTTTTACTATTTTGGCCATATCTTGAGTTCTACAACTCTGTTTGAGGCCCGTAAGCAGTCCACGCGAAGATAACGAGATTCTCTATCATTCTAAAGTGGTCCAGAGGCCCAATTGCAGCTGGAACATTCCAGAATTACTGAAGAAAAGGCAGTTACGAATTTCCCTTTAAATCAGAATCAGTTTAGGAAACGTACTTCTATTATAATTCTGATTTGGTATTTTCTTGTTGGGCAAGATGTCTAGAGCCTATATAAACACATCCAACCCTTGTAAATTGGATCATTAAGATCATCATCATTAGGAGTAGAACCATTACTTATCAATTACTTAGTTTTATTTGTATCTTTTCATACTTTGTTTTTATCATGGTTTCATCATATCCCATGATGACGAGAGGTTCGATTATGAACTAATCGTTGTCATGGGATTCTAACGAATTTATTTATGGAGCTTTAGTATCTTGATGTTTTACAGATCTGTGTGTGATGTATATCTGATATCCTCGTATGGTTGTGTTTCATGTATTTAGATGCGTAGCTAACATCTAATTTGTTAATCTCTTGTGAAGCGAGAGTGGATCTTGAGATTTAGAACTTGCCATGCTAGCATAGGATAGGTTGATGTTTTAACATCATGATTTGTGGCGTAAATAGAGATATTATGCTGCCCTATGTGATCATTGTGGATAACTTGTTCTTCAACCGTTATGTTTTCAAATTCTATAGAGATATAGGGTCTAAGCATAATTGGTGTCTATTCATCTTCTATCTCTTTTGTGGATGTATGTTTAGTTTGGTATACGTATACTGAGAGGTAGCGTGTACTTGTTTCGTGTTGTCCGATCAGATATCATAACCATTGCATATAGTGATTAAATGCGTCAGATCTAAGCAAAGTATTTAATGAAGTTAGGATTCCATGGTTTCTCTTGCAGAAGTAATTAGATTTCAATTCTTGTTAGTTAGTTAATTCGTAGTTTTGTTAATTTGCTTCTTAGTTTAATTTAGTTAGTTAAAACCTTAATTTATTAATTGTCTTAGCAGTGAATTAAGATCATACACTGTTGCATAGGTGCGTTTACTGAATTAAAACCATAACCAGATCCCTGTGGGAACGAATTTGGACTTAACCTTATGTATTACTTGTGACCACGTACGCTTGCGTGATTTATTGCAAACAGGTTCACTGTGAAGGAACTAAGCCTGTCAGGAAGAATATGAGGACACTACTTATACAACAGTATGAGTACTTTGAATCCAAGTCTGGTGAGTCACTTACTGATACCTTTGATAGGTTTACAAAACTCATCAATGAGATGGCCATGCATGGTAAATATTATGACTTGGAGGATATGAATACAAAGTTCATGAAAGCTTTGCCTGATTTCTACAATGAGAAGATATCTGCGATTGAGGAAGCTAATGATCTGGATAAAATATCATTAGAGGCAGTGTATGGAAAACTGAGAGCTTATGAACTTGACAAGCAGCAGAAGAAGAGCAGGAGTGAAGGAAAGATAAAGACTGTTACACTTACGGCTCAATCTGAATGAAGAGATTAGTCATAAGATTGCTGTAAAGAACTCAAGGAAGAAGAAAAGCAAAGAAAGTTCTGAGTCAGAGACTACTGATATAGACTCTGACAACAATGATTCTGAATCTGAGATGCAGGAACTCTTTGCTATGTTTGCTTAAGCTTTCAAGAAAGGAAGATTCAACAGGAAAAGATTTAGCAAAGGACCTTTTCAAAAGAAGGAGGAGAAGAAGGGTGACAAATGCAAAAGTACAATTGTTAAGCTTGATAAGGCCAAGATCAAGTGCTTTAATTGCAGTGAGCTTGGACACTTTGCTAGTGAGTGTAAGAAGCCTAGGAATTTAGGAAAGGGTAATGCACTTATGGTCACACAGAAGGATTGGGCTGATTCCAGTGATTCTGAAGATGAATTGGATTATGACAACATTGCACTGATGGCAAATGTTTCAGATAAACCTTGATCTCCAAAGAAAACTTCTCCATCCTCTGTTAAGGTATCACTTCACTCTCTTGATTCATTTGATAACTTAAATTCTGATGAAATTAGATTTATCCATGCTGAGTTTAAGAATCTTATGACTAATTTTAGAATTCTTACTTGTGAAAGAGATGAAATTAAGGTTAAGAATGATAAATTAGTTGATAAAAATAATTTTCTTGAATCTGAGTTAATTCAAATGGAAGAATACAAGTTAAGTTCTGATAAAGCTAAGCATGATTATGGTGTTATTCTTGAGGCTTATGACTATGTCAGAAAAGAACTAGAGGAAGATAGAGATGTGATTAAGACCATTAACATTTTTGGTAAAACGACACAAGAAATCATTGAAAATGGAATTCGTGGTAAATTAGGTTTAGGTTTTGATAAGGCTAGACAAAAAGAAAAAGTAGCTATTGTCAATGATGATAGTAAAGTAGAAACTAGCACATCTAAATCTGAAGGTAAGAAAATTTTTTCTGAACCTAATCATGTTAAATTTGTTGATTCAAAAGGTACCCCTGTTGTACACAAAAGGATTAACAATAGTAATTCAGATGAGATAGTGTTAGAGAAACCTAAGAATGTAAACATAGGGTTTCTGTCTAAGTCTCAGTTGAAACAGAGATTAGATGGTCTTTCAGAGTCTAGCAAGATCAAGAGAAATAGGAATGGAAAGAAAGGTATTAACAAAGAGAATAATTACAAGAATGTACCTGATGCACCTAGGAAAAAATGCTATAAGTGTGGAAATCATAATCATTTGGCCCTAGACTGCAATCAAAAACCTTCTTGGAAAACTGAGTCCAGATTCCCCAAGACTCAGAAAATTCAATACCAACCACAAAAAGCTTGTTATCATTGTGGTAGTTTACTTCATTCCATTTACATGTGTAGAGAATATCATGAACTGTATTATGACTATTATTCTTTGAAATCTGAAACTCCTAGTCACAAATAGTTTGTGAAATTAGAGTCTAAAGTTGACTCTGCAATAGGTAAAGTAAAAGTAAAATCTTCAAAGCCTATTGTTTCTAAATCTAGTAAGAAAGGATCCAATCAAAGTTGGGTCCTAAAAAATTCTAACTAGTTACTTTTTGTTTGCAGGGCATAGGAAAGAAGCATTCAATTATCTTGGACAGTGGATGCTCTGGACATATGACTGGAAAGAAGTCCCTGCTTACAAAGTTTGAGAGGAAAGCTGGCCCAGTAATATCTTTTGGAGATGGCAACAAAGGAGAAACTCTGGGATATGGCTCAATTGTTTTGGGGAATGTCATCATAGAAAATGTAGCACTGGTTGAAGGCTTGAAACATACTCTTTTAAGCATAAGTCAACTGGGTGATAAAGGTTACAAATCAATCTTTGACAGAGAAGGATGCAAAATCTTGAATATGCAGAATGGAGACATTGTTCTAACTGGTCAAAGACATGGTAACATATATGAAGCCAGCTTAACTGATACATCTAAAGGAATTGTTAGATGTCTCTACAACAAAGCAACAAGTGATGAAAGCTGGAATTGGCACAAGAAACTCTCACATCTCAACTTCAAGAAGCTTAATCAACTTATTAAGCACAATCTGGTGAGAGGCCTACCTCAGGCAAATTATGTGCAAGATGGACTTTGTGATGCATGTCAGCTTGGAAAGCAAAGAAGAACCACTTTCAAGAGCAAGACTAAGAATTCAATTACTGAACCATTTCACATGCTACATCTTGATCTGTTTGGTCTAGTAAAAAAAGAAAAGATTTGCTCTAGTGATAGTGGATGATTTCACAAGGTTCACATGGGTGTTCTTTCTACACAAGAAGGATGAAGCTCCTCAGCAAATCATTGAACTTGTCAAGAATATTCAGAATAACTCTGAGTACAAAGTCAAAGTACTTAGGAGTGACAATGGTACAGAATTCAAGAATTCTACAATGGAGGGGTTTTGTGCAGACAATGGAATCACTCAACAGTTTTCTGCACCTGGTACACCTCAGCAAAATGGTGTAGTGGAAAGAAAGAACAGGACTCTCATAGAGGCAGCAAGAACCATGCTTGCATATGCAAAACTTCCAACCTACTTTTGGGCAGAAGCTATTAACACTGCATGTTTCACTCAAAACTGTACCTTGGTAAATAGTCATGGAAAAACTCCCTATGAGATGATCAAAGGAAAGAAACCAAGTGTGAAATATTTTCGCATCTTTGGATGCAAATGCTATGTCCTAAAAGTTCATCCAGAACAACTTGGAAAGTTTGAAGCCAAATCGGATGAAGCAATATTTCTAGGATATTCAGCATCTAAGGCCTTCAAAGTTTATAATCTCAGAACTCACATTGTTATGGAATCAATTCATGTTGCATTTGATGATAAGAAATTTGGAATTCTGCAAACTGATGAAAGCCATGACAAATTGGAATTTGAAAATCTGAAGAATTCTGAGATATTCTCCAGTGATGATGAAGGTTCTCCAGAAGGAATTTCTATTGCTTCTCAAAGGAATGCTACTATTGAGGGGGAGCAAATAAATCAAAGAGAACACAGTGATCATCAGGAGCAGACTAGCTATTCAGAGTCTACTCCATCAGGAACTGATTTTTCAGAGTCTACTCCATCAGGAACTGATTTTTCAGAGCCTACTCCATCAGGAACTGATTTTTCAGAGTCTACTGAGGAAAGATCAGTAACTAGCAGCAATATGGAATCTACTGATTCTATTGATCAAAGGGGAGTTATTGAAGGCAGAGAGAATTCTTCTACAAGAGATACCACTAACTTAGGGGGAGAATCTAGCAGATTCAACCTACCACCTGTTAGAAAATGGACAAAGGATCATACTGAAGATTTGATTATTGGTGATCCAAATAGTGGTGTTTGAACTAGAAGATCAATTCAAAATGAATGCTTGTGTAGTTGTTTTCTTTCAAAGAATGAACCTAAGATGTTTGAAGAAGCCTTACAGGATCCTGATTGGGTAATTGCAATGCAGGAGGAGTTAAATGAGTTTGAAAGAAACAAAGTCTGGAAACTGGTACCGAGACCTAAAGATAGATCTATTGTTGGTGCAAGATGGGTTTTCAGAAACAAGCTAGATGAATCTGGTATGATTGTAAGAAACAAAGCAAGACTGGTGGCCAAGGGTTACTCTCAGGAAGAAGGAATTGATTATGATGAGACCTTTGCACCTGTAGCAAGATTGGAATTAATCAGAATGTTTCTTGCATTTGCAGCTCATTCAAAATTCAAGGTATACCAGATGGATGTAAAGAGTGCTTTTCTAAATGGCAAACTTGATGAGGAAGTGTATGTGGAACAGCCACCTGGATTTGTTGATCCAAAATTTCCAAATCATGTCTACAAACTTGACAAGGCACTCTATGGACTAAAGCAGGCACCAAGAGCATGGTATGAGACTTTGTCTAAATTTCTTCTTGAAAATGGCTTCACAAGAGGTACAATTGACAAAACTCTATTCTTTAGAAAGATAAAAGGTGAATTTCTTTTAGTTCAAGTTTATGTTGATGATATTATTTTTGGTTCTACTAATGAAAAGTTGTGTGCTAAGTTTAGCAAGCTTATGCAGTCTAAATATCAGATGAGCATGATGGGTGAATTAAATTATTTCTTAGGCTTGCAGGTCAAACAGACTGAGACTGGTATTTTCATTAATCAGTCAAAGTATATCAAAGATCTTTTAAGAAGGTTTGACTTTCAAGACTGTGCAGTTACAAAAACACCCATGGCAACAGCCACTAAGCTAGACTCTGATCCTAAGGGAAAGAGTGTGGATAATACTAGTTATAGAGGCATGATAGGCTCATTGTTATATCTAACTACAAGTAGGCCAGATATAATGTTTTCTACCTGTTTATGTGCTAGATTCCAAAGTGATCCTAAGGAATCTCATTTAATTGCTGTGAAGAGAATTTTTAGATATCTCAAAGAAACTCCAAATCTTGGTTTGTGGTACCCTAGAGAATCTGATTTCTTCCTAATTGGCTATTCAGACTCTGATTATGCAGGGTGTAAGATGAAAACAACACCTAGAGGGGGGGTGAATAGGTGTATATGGCTAATTATGCTTATTTATGACCTGTTTTGAATTTTACCAGAAACAGCTTGCTGTTAGTTATAAACAGTTTAACGGATGGCAAGCTGTTTATGCAGTGCAGTAAGTAATGTGCAGGAAAAATAAAGAACACCACAATCTTTTAGCCAGGTTCGACCCCTAATCCCCTATGGTCTACGTCCTGGTCCCTTACCAACTTGGTAAGAGAATATATTATTGATCAAAGATAATCCAATTACAAGATACAACAATATATCTCCCTTTTTCTTAGCTACTGACAAATGGCTTGCTGAACACCTGTTCTGAACCTGCTCTCTAAGCTATACTTCCCAAGTATACTTCTCTAGCAACGTTCACCAACCCTTGTTCCCTAACCAATCTGCCCAGCAACTAAAATACCCAGCTGCTTACAAATGGCTTGCTGTTTGCTGTGCTGAACTAACTCTCTAAGCAATACTTCCCAAGTACACTTCTCTAGTCTAGTTCAACCCACCCAAAACCTTTAGCCAACCTTGTACAGCAACTATTCAATACAATTTGAACAATACAAAGGTTTGAATAAATACAACTCAACCTATGAACCCTCTGAATATATAAATATGCGTATATGTATGGGTTTGAAAGGTTAGAAGAATTTTGCAATGAAAGCTTTGTGTTTGTATATAGCTTCTTGTTTTCTACTCGTGTATTGATGTTAAGAACTGAACATTAACATCTCTTTTATAGGTAAACAAGAGTATTTGAATGAAGGCTTGAAATGGCTCCAACGGGAGGAAAATCAAAAGGTTGAATATGAGATTAGATTTGTTTTGATTCTCAAGAACGTGGGAGAGGCTGGAAATTCAACTGATGAAGAAGAAGAGATGTTGAGCGTGCAAGGAGAAGAATATTTGATATTCAAGAGAGAGACAAGAGCATGTGATTGGAATAAAAAAAGTCAAAAGTGTCATGCTTCTTTTCTTATAATCAAAGTAGTGAATATATTGTTCCCCATGAGTTGAATTATGATCTGGTGGGTTAAAATAATCAGAGGGCCCTTACAAATATTCCTAACAATGTTCCCACTTGATGTTCCTTGATTTCTTTATATCTGGTAAACCTGCCCAGACTGAAATCAGCATGCTGTTTGTGAAACTGGCACACTGTTACTGAAACTGGCTTGCTGAAAGACCATGCTCTTGGCATGCTGTTTGATTCTGAACATAAGCACTGCATACGACCTATATTCTGCAGTAAACTATCTATATTTTGCAAAACCAAGTTAGCACAAAAACAAGTAGCATGCTGTTTTATATATATTAATAAACCAAATGCATGAACATATTATCATCAAAATGAATAGCATGTTAGTATAATAAATAACATTCCAAAATATATGTAATCATCGAATCATCAAAATCAATAGGCTAACAATCTCCCCCTTTTTGATGATTACTAACATATATTTTTAAGAGTACATACTCCCCCTCAACACATGCATAATTGATTTAACAACATGATATTCAATTAAGCACGTAAGGATTTATATGAACTAAAATCCCAAACACATAACCTCATTAAGAGTACCTCCTAAAATCTCTCCCCCTTAATCATTAAAAAGGGTAATCACGTAGCATATTCAATATAAGCATGGATAAAATCATGGTAATTGCATATAAGGAGATCAGATACAAATGGTAAGCCAACGTTACCCATTCTATGCTTGTCAGCTTGCTGACTACACAGTTCACATGCCAAGCTCTCTTCGTATGACTGAAAACCTTTCTTCAGCTAGTGGCTTTGTGGAGATATCCGCTAGTTGAACTTCAGTTGAGACAAATACAAACTCTGGGGAATTATTCTTGACCGTCCTTGTTGACCTTGGTAAAGAATGTTGAGTTATTTCTTCATGAGTTGTCTTTCTCATCTTTTCTGGTGGTGAATGATCTTCTTCATCATAAAGAGGTAGTTTCTCAGTAGCTCTTGAACCTCTAGGACCTTCCAAAATCATTTTAGCAATTGCATCTTCCACTTTAGCTTGCTGATTTGAACTTCCAGCTTGCTGATTGCTAGAACTTGAGGTTGCATGCTTTCACTTTCATCTCGTTGTTAGCATACTTTAGTGTGGGTAGCCCTCTGATCAGTTTCTTGCTTGATAAGCAAGTCCATGTGTGTATGTCCCAATTTTCTATGCCAAACATAAGGGTCATTGTCCATTGCAGCCAAACAGCATGCTGTTTCCTGCATAATACAATATATATACATATATTTGTCCCATCTATATACTAGAGGAAACTCGTTAGTATCAAATAATAATATACTCATATTCAAACGAATATACGAGGACAAATAACATACTTACTACTTGAGTACCCAAATTTTGTTGGATCCACCAATGTTTGTTGATAGAATATAAAGATCATGTAGATCAGATTTCTTGATCCACTGTTGTATCACTTTTGGTGCTTGATTTCTGGTCCTTTGCGTTCTACCAGACTGATAATGGTAAGCTGTTTGTCTTCTGTCATTTGCTTTCTGGTATGTTGATTGTCTTCTGACTGGTTTACTCTGGTAAGCTGTTTGTCTTTTGTCAGAAGCATTCCGGTATGCTGTTTGTCATCTGTCTGGTCTATTCTGGTAAGCTGTTTTCCCTTGATGATTGATTTGAACCACACAATGTCTTTCCAGATGACCTTTTCCACCACACTTATTGCATGTCTTCCAAGGCATAGCATAATCATAGGGTATGCCATTTTTACCATCATATTTGAGTATACCAAGCTTCTTGTGTATGTCCATGCCAACTCCTTCTCTGACCAATGGAACTTTTGTCTTCTTCATCATTGTTTTTAAACTGTCTTCTCCTTGAACAAAAGTTTCCATCCCTTTTTGGAGATCTTTGACTTCCTTTTCTAAGAGATCGATCAATTCAGCTTGCTGTTTTCTCTTCTCAGCAGTTTTAGAGGATTCGGCTTGGCTAGCTTCTTTAATCTTGAATGATTTTATACATTCATTTTTGGCTTCAATCTCTGCCTTCAAATTTCTGAGTTCTTTCATGAGTGCTTCATTTCTTTGTATAATCACTTTGTTGACTCCTTCGAATTGAACTAATTTCTCTTTTAAATCAGCAATAAGATCATCATGATTGATTTCTGGAGCCTTCTCAGCCATTAAATCAGAAATGATTTTCTTCAAATGAGTATTCTTCTTTTTCAGCTCGCCATTCTTATTTTTCAACTCCATGAACTCAATGATGGATACATTACTATGTTCCTGCATAGTTAGTGATTCCAAAATATTATTTTCAGAAGATGTATTAAGTTGAAACGAGTTTACCACACTAGATTCATCTTCCGAGTTCGAATCTTCGCTTTCTACACGAACATCTTCTTTGTTTCCTCGAACCATGTCATTGTCAATGCCAACTAATGCAAAATTGATCATCTCTTCACTTGAGTTTTCACTGGAATTAGATTCTTCATCACTCCATGTCATTTGAGCTTTACATTTATTTTTGTCCGTTGCGGCAGCTTGCTGTTTATGATTGACACATATTGTAGCTTGATAATGCATTTCTAAGGTATCCCATATTTCCTTTGCTGTGATGCACGTAGAGACCTTGTCATAATCTGAATCTGAAAGACCACAAATTAGTGTATACTTGGCATTTCCATTATAGCTTGCTTTTATCAACTCTTCCCCGGTAAGATCATCAACATCTTTTGGCTTGCCGTTTTCATCCAAAAAGGTAAACGGACCATCTTTAACAACCAACCATTCAAGTGGATTTCTGCTCAGAATCACCTTCATTTTTAGTCTCCATAGATCATAATTTTCTGTACCAACGAGAAGTGGTGGCATGTTTAATGATTCTCCCTCTACATAAATGTGTGCCATAGGATCTATACTTTCCTGTTACAGAAATATTAGTATACCTCGCTCTGATACCAATTGAAAAAAACACCTAGAGGGGGGGTGAATAGGTGTATATGGCTAATTATGCTTATTTATGACCTGTTTTGAATTTTACCAGAAACAGCTTGCTGTTAGTTATAAACAGTTTAACAGATGGCAAGCTGTTTATGCAGTGCAGTAAGTAATGTGCAGGAAAAATAAAGAACACCACAATCTTTTAGCCAGGTTCGACCCCTAATCCCCTATGGTCTACGTCCTGGTCCCTTACCAACTTGGTAAGAGAATATATTATTGATCAAAGATAATCCAATTACAAGATACAACAATATATCTCCCTTTTTCTTAGCTACTGACAAATGGCTTGCTGAACACCTGTTCTGAACCTGCTCTCTAAGCTATACTTCCCAAGTATACTTCTCTAGCAACGTTCACCAACCCTTGTTCCCTAACCAATCTGCCCAGCAACTAAAATACCCAGCTGCTTACAAATGGCTTGCTGTTTGCTGTGCTGAACTAACTCTCTAAGCAATACTTCCCAAGTACACTTCTCTAGTCTAGTTCAACCCACCCAAAACCTTTAGCCAACCTTGTACAGCAACTATTCAATACAATTTGAACAATACAAAGGTTTGAATAAATACAACTCAACCTATGAACCCTCTGAATATATAAATATGCGTATATGTATGGGTTTGAAAGGTTAGAAGAATTTTGCAATGAAAGCTTTGTGTTTGTATATAGCTTCTTGTTTTCTACTCGTGTATTGATGTTAAGAACTGAACATTAACATCTCTTTTATAGGTAAACAAGAGTATTTGAATGAAGGCTTGAAATGGCTCCAACGGGAGGAAAATCAAAAGGTTGAATATGAGATTAGATTTTTTTGATTCTCAAGAACGTGGGAGAGGCTGGAAATTCAACTGATGAAGAAGAAGAGATGTTGAGCGTGCAAGGAGAAGAATATTTGATATTCAAGAGAGAGACAAGAGCATGTGATTGGAATAAAAAAAGTCAAAAGTGTCATGCTTCTTTTCTTATAATCAAAGTAGTGAATATATTGTTCCCCATGAGTTGAATTATGATCTGGTGGGTTAAAATAATCAGAGGGCCCTTACAAATATTCCTAACAATGTTCCCACTTGATGTTCCTTGATTTCTTTATATCTGGTAAACCTGCCCAGACTGAAATCAGCATGCTGTTTGTGAAACTGGCACACTGTTACTGAAACTGGCTTGCTGAAAGACCATGCTCTTGGCATGCTGTTTGATTCTGAACATAAGCACTGCATACGACCTATATTCTGCAGTAAACTATCTATATTTTGCAAAACCAAGTTAGCACAAAAACAAGTAGCATGCTGTTTTATATATATTAATAAGCCAAATGCATGAACATATTATCATCAAAATGAATAGCATGTTAGTATAATAAATAACATTCCAAAATATATGTAATCATCGAATCATCAAAATCAATAGGCTAACAATCTCCCCCTTTTTGATGATTACTAACATATATTTTTAAGAGTACATACTCCCCCTCAACACATGCATAATTGATTTAACAACATGATATTCAATTAAGCACGTAAGGATTTATATGAACTAAAATCCCAAACACATAACCTCATTAAGAGTACCTCCTAAAATCTCTCCCCCTTAATCATTAAAAAGGGTAATCACGTAGCATATTCAATATAAGCATGGATAAAATCATGGTAATTGCATATAAGGAGATCAGATACAAATGGTAAGCCAACGTTACCCATTCTATGCTTGTCAGCTTGCTGACTACACAGTTCACATGCCAAGCTCTCTTCGTATGACTGAAAACCTTTCTTCAGCTAGTGGCTTTGTGGAGATATCCGCTAGTTGAACTTCAGTTGAGACAAATACAAACTCTGGGGAATTATTCTTGACCGTCCTTGTTGACCTTGGTAAAGAATGTTGAGTTATTTCTTCATGAGTTGTCTTTCTCATCTTTTCTGGTGGTGAATGATCTTCTTCATCATAAAGAGGTAGTTTCTCAGTAGCTCTTGAACCTCTAGGACCTTCCAAAGTCATTTTAGCAATTGCATCTTCCACTTTACTGAAACTGACTGAAATCAGCATGCTGTTTGTGAAACTGGCACACTGTTACTGAAACTGGCTTGCTGAAAGACCATGCTCTTGGCATGCTGTTTGATTCTGAACATAAGCACTGCATACGACCTATATTCTGCAGTAAACTATCTATATTTTGCAAAACCAAGTTAGCACAAAAACAAGTAGCATGCTGTTTTATATATATTAATAAGCCAAATGCATGAACATATTATCATCAAAATGAATAGCATGTTAGTATAATAAATAACATTCCAAAATATATGTAATCATCGAATCATCAAAATCAATAGGCTAACATAAGATAGACAAGAAAATCACTACAGGTACATGTCAATTCTTGGGAAATAGATTGATTTCTTGGGCAAGCAAGAAGCAATAATCTGTTTCAACCTTAACTGCAGAAGCTGAGTACATAGCAGCAGGCAGTTGTTGTGCACAGCTCCTTTGGATAAGAAATCAGTTGATGGATTATGGTATGACACTTAGTAATATTCCTATGTTTTGTGATAATACTAGTGCTATCAAAATTGCAGAAAATCCAGTTCAACATTCAAGGACTAAGCACATTGATGTCAGGTATCATTTTATTAGAGAACATATTGAGAATGTTACTGTGGAACTTCATTTTGTTCCTACTGACAAGCAGCTTGCAGATATTCTAACTAAACCACTTGATGAAACTACATTCAGTAGATTAGTAAGTGAGTTAGGAATGTTAAATTTCTAGATCTTTAACATCTGTAAAAGTAGCAAGGTATGTTGTTTTTAGCTTATAGACTTGATATTCTTGTCAGGATCTATATTTGATTGTTAAATGCTTTAGCTATAACACTTTGCCTTGATAAATTTCAGTATGATAGACTTGTTAATAATCATCAGGATTAGATTTGTATCAGAATGCTGATGTCATCAGTATTGTGTCAGTATCAGGATTGTGAAAATTGTTTCAGATCCTGACGTTTACTTTGTGTAGTAATCTAATTCTGTGATGTGTTAAGTCTATGCAAGCAAGTTTTAATTCATTCATACTGATAATTTATACATCATTCAATAAAATCAAAAGACAAGTAGATAACAAGAAATTGTATTTTCATTAATTGAACGCATTACATACATGGAAATGAAATACAACATCTTTTTGTCTAACTTCTACTTATAATCCTGTACTTGTCTAATAATATGGATTCTGAGATACAGGACAAGGAGCATCAAGAAATCCATCAGGGGATTTGAACAGCCTCGTCTATTCTTGGATTCCTTGTCTGGGCGACTTGAATGAGAGTAGCTAACTTAAATGTATAGCATCCCCATCAAGATCAACCTCAGACTCTCGGCCAAATTCTTCATCCTCAAGTTTTGAGGAGGTTAGGGAAAGATTGTATCCAACAGATGGATATTCTAGGAGAAACCTCTGGATATTATCTGAAACTACTCCATTCATAATTGGTTCGATGAGAAAAATTGTCTCTTCAAAGAGATGATCAAGAACAGGATGTTCATCGACTGTGAAAAACCTAAAGAATGGGTTTGAATGGAATTTTGGTTTAAGAATCATTGTTGAGAAGAAAAGAAATTGAAAGGGTTATGGAGAATGGAATAAGACATCTGTTTCTTTTATAGAAAGACGTGAGAAGCTGAACAGTCACTTGGAATTTTTAATGAAGACAGATGCTAATTATTGCGTGTGACTGTATTTCTTGTTTTCAAGAAATGTCGAATACATCTAACAAGTTGATTTTGTTCAGATTAATTGTTTATTTCTTTTTCAGATAAAAGAAAGATGCCACATGGAAACTCCATATTAAGTCTCTGGAATCAGGATGATATTGATCAGGATTTCAAGTGTGACCATCAGGATTTGAGAATTATTATTATTTTTAAATCACATTGTTTTTTGTGATTATTTTGATGAGAGGTCACAACAGGAAAATGAAGCTGATCAGCATTGATTTTTTATCTTGATAATACCCTGATTTATTTCATGAAAATCAATTTTGGATTTTATTTTCCAAAAATTGTGGGTAACCGCACTTTTCAGGGACTGACACCTGTCAATCTACGTGTCGACGTGGGATAGTGGTATGAAAGATTTGTGAAATATATTTATTTTGAAACTCTAATCATTTTTTTCAGATAAAAAATGGCAGCTCAAAGAAGATTACCTAAATCAGTAGCTTTCAAGTTTGGTGACTTTGATTTTATGACAAACAATCATGTAGCAGCTATCACCAATAAGGAAGGAGTGTCAACTGATTTTCATCCAATCATGAACTTTCTGGCATATGGACCATTAAGTTATGCATTGACAGCATCTCCACAGATTAATCAAGCAGCTGTTACACAAGCTTGGGAGAATGCTGAGGTAATTGATTCTACTCAGAGTCAATCAGGTAAGATTGTTCTACACTTAGGACAAGATTCTTTTGATATTACTGAATCTGTTGTTAATTCAGTACTTCACTTACCTGTTAGTTTGAATTATGAGAATGTACCATCTGATGATGAGGTAAGAGCTATGTTATCTGCATTAGGTTATAATGGACCTTTAGATAACATGAGCCAGTTAAGAAGATCTTATCTTAGGAAAGAGTGGTCTTTCTTCTTTGATCAATTAGCTAAATGCTTTACTGGTAAATGTAGTTCTTTTGATCAAATTACTTCTGTTACTTCACATATTGCTAACAGTTTGCTTTATGACAGAGTAATTAACATTGGTCACATTATCTTAAATCAGATGAGTATTAAACTTGGGTTAAGAGATCAAGACAGGAAAATGGTTTATCATCATAGATTTATGCAAATGTTTATTAACCATTTTATTCCTGATGTTGAAACTAGATTTGGTAGAGAACATTGTGTTTCTTCTTATGTACATCAAAAGAGAATTTTCTCTGACATTACAAAGAAGGACAATGAAAAGAATCTAGATGAAATACCTGCAATTCATTATCCACATCATGTTCAGGTAATTCTTAAAACTCATCTTCCTACTCTCTACAATTCTTCTTTCTTTTGTGGTGAAATGGCTCAGGAATCTCATTTGGAGGAGAACCCACATGTGTCTTCCCAAGTAGCCCAAAACATTATAGTCTCTGAAACAATTCAAGAACAAAGTTTTAATCCACAGCCTATTGTTTCAAAGAAACCAACCTCTGGTGTTTCTCAAAAGACATCAGTTGTAAGGAAGAGAAGATTTGTTGTGTCAAGTAGTAGTAGTAGTTCTAGTGAAGATGATGATAATATATCTCTTGCTGAGAGAGAAGAATTGAAGGCTGCAGTTCGACTTTCTAAGCTAGGACAAAGAGATGAAGCACCTAGTCACAGCCAGGCTGCAGTTTCTCAAAAGACTGTAGTACTTAAAAAGGGAAAACAGTTACTGGATACTGTCTCTCAAAAGATTGTGTCTATTGAAAGAAGATCTCATCCCAAGATCACTTGTGTGTCTACACCTCTTGAGTCTTCTCAGGATAAATCTTTTGCTCACTATACCAGGAGAACAAGGAGAAAGATTCAATTGTCACCTACACACACAGAGTCTAGTCCAACTAATATCATGCAGGTCTCTACAAATGAAGCTACAATCAAGTCAGCAAATGACCATAGAGATCTGGACATTGATTCTTCATGGGAAACTACATTATCATACAGACTGGCTATGGGACTAATTTCTCTCAAAGTGAAGTTGTCAAGGCCTGTTCTAGATTTTTTGGTTGAAAGAGTACCAAAACTTTTATTTCCAGAAGAGTATGGACTTCTACATCAAAGACTTGACTTAATGAAGATGTATTTCTATGTATCTGTCAGAAGACAATTAGTCAAGAAATTTGGACTCTCGAAGCATGTTGCACTTGAATCACTTCATGCATATTTATTTGACAAGGATGTCATTATTGAAGATGCTTCAGCTCAAGGTGAACAACAGGAGGAAGTAGCTAGAGGAATGCAGTCAACAGAAGATACTATTGCACCAGTGGTGGATAGTAGGAAAAATCATATCACAGTCACTGCAACACAAGAACCATCTAGTCAGAGGTTGGATGACTCAGGAGCTGTGATAGCTGATGTTGAAAAGTCTTCTGTGATGACTGAAATTGCAAGTGAGAAATCCTATGATATGGGAGGAATAACTTTGACTGGTTTTCTTGAAGATCAAAAAAACATTGTTCAGTCAGAGTCTATCCACCTTGAGGGTGAGTCTCAGCAAACAACACTTAAAGACGGTGACATACTAACTAGGGTGTCTAATGAAGTATTACTGAAGACATCAGAGTCTAGTAAAGAACCTGAAAGTGGTATACTGGAGCCAGTAGTCTCTGGAAGGAAAGAAGATGATTGTAAGGGTTCAGAGACTATAGCAGCTCACTCCTTGGAGAAAACCTCAAGCCCCTTGCCATATGAGGAACCCTCTCTCCATGTGAGTTCAGGTATAAAAACTTCTTCTAAACTCTATTTTTCTGTAGGTCATGAGAGCACTTATCCAAATTTGAGTGATACACTTGAAAAGATGGATATTGATCCACAATCAGAGCGGCTGGCTCCTGACCAGGCAAAAGGGGAGGTAGAAAGAGTGTTGACTTTAGATAGTCAAAGTGAGATTGAGGGTATGGATGATCAACTCCATAGTGAGGGAGAGAAAATTAGGAAACCATCGTTTGATTTCTGGGATCAGGTTTTTCCTGAATCTTGGTCTGATAATCTTTGTATGGATGCTGGTACTTATTCTTTTATCAAGATGTATGAGAAGAATGACTTAGCAAAGCACAACTCAAAGCCAGAAGTTAAAGCTCAGAAGCAAAAAGAAAGGCTTGCAGGAATTATAAACAGAAGAGGTGAAAGGCTATGACAAACTTCTACACCATCAGTACCAGAAGATATTTCAAATGATCCAAGTATTCCTTTGTATGTACTTCCAATATCAGCCAGAATTTAGACATCAACAGTATCTGATCAATCTAAGGAGGCGTCAGGATTTGTAGATGTTAGTACACAGAATACTGGTGAAGGACAAGATGATCATATTGCAGCTTCAGATCAGAAAGATGAAGATGTTGCTATTTGATCTTATTAATACAAACAGAGTTTGATTCATTCGTTTATTCTTGTTCATATAACCAATCAAAAATCAGACACGATTATATAACTTGTATTCAACCCCCCCTTCTACAAGTTATTCGAGTTAACAGGGGGCAAGTTTAAGGGGTTCAAAACCCTCCTGCAAGTCAGTACATGCTCCCAGAATTTTTACATAGCACACATTCTTTCTCAAACATTCAAGAACTCACTTTATACATCACATCTATCATCAAAACCACCAAGACTTGACTCTCTAGCATACATGGGGTTACATACTCCAAGTACAAACTTTAAAATCACATCAACAACATATAACCTCAAGATTTTCATCATCCATAACTCATGTAACCAAGATATGCACTAAAACTCTTAGATCTAACATTATAAACCATAAACAATCCATGACTAGGAGTGGTTAGAGTTTTATACCTTCTTGAGTATCTAGGAACCTTGGGTAAGCTTTACAAGCCTCAAGAACACCTTGGATGAGTCTCTACAAGCCTTAAAATTCAAGATCTAAAGTGTTAGAAATGATTGATGAAAACAGTGTTTGGAAGCTAAAGTCAGAAAACAGAGTTTAGCTGGAAGCAGTCAGAGTTTAGTTAAACACTGACTGGAAGCGCAACAGAGGTTGTTAAACTCTGTAGCGGTATTGTCTGAAGAGTCAACAGTGTTTGAAGATTGATTCAAGATAAATATGGAAGCAATATCTTTGAAGATTGGAAAGCTGTCAAAGAGATTGAGTTGACTTGGAAGACTGGAGCAATCGTGATTGATATCAATTGTATAGCTTGATTTTAGGAGAATCAGTTACTGATTGTACGAAGCTGTATGTTCTATAAATACAGTTAGGTTAACCCTAGAAGGGTAGTCGAACATTGAGAAATCTTTTGATTGTAACCTAAGCAGCTCTCTGTGATATTTACATCACTGAGAGAGGAATTATTAATTCCAAACAGTTTTTAATTGTTAAACAGTGTGTTCTTGTTAAGTTACTCATACAGTATTTGATTGTTTATTGTGTATTCGACCTAACAAGTGGTATCAGAGCCAAATCTGTTACTTTATTACAGTTAAAGATCCCAACACAATAGTAATCAATGGCAGAGATACCTCCACCATCTGAGAAAGCCCCTACTACTGTTAGTAGGTATGAGACAATAAGGGTTCCTATACTTAGGCCATCAGAGTATGCAATTTGGAAGGTGAAAATGACCATGTTTCTGGAGGCTACAGATCCAGAATACCTTGATAGAATATATGAAGGTCCTTACAAACCAACAAAATTATCTGCTGCTGCAGCTGGTGAGGAATCAAAGGTCATTCCAAAGGAAAAGAAAGATCTAACTGCTGAGGATCTTTCATCTATTGCAAAGGATGCAAAAGTGAGACATTTACTTCACAGTGCATTAGACAATGTTATGTCTAATAAAGTGATTAACTGCACAACTGCAAAGGAAATATGGGATGCACTTGAGGTTAGGTGTCAAGGAACTCCTGCAATCAAGAAAAACAGAAGAAATATACTCACTCAGGAGTATGAGCACTTTGAGGCAAAGTCTGATGAAACCATGACAGAAACATTTGACAGATTCTGTAAACTGCTCAATGATTTGTCATTGGTTAACAAAGAGTATGATTTAGAAGACTCAAATCTCAAGTTTCTTCTTTCTCTACCTGAAAAGTGGGATGTGAAAACAACCACTATAAGAGATAATTATGAACTTGGTGAAACAGAGATTGATGAAATTTATGGGCTGCTCAAAACTCATGAATTGGAATTGGAGCAGAGAAACAAAAGATCTAGTAGAAAGTCAAAGTCTGTTGCTCTTAAAGTTGAGGAGAAACCATCAAAGAAGGAGGCATCAAGGAGAAAGGCAAAAGGGAAAGCCTTAGTCATACATTCAGAGAATGAGTCATCAAACACTGATGTTGACTCACACACAGATGAATCATCTGATTCTGAAGATGATGAGGAGATGATGCAAATGGCTGCATTGATGGTAAAAACCTTCAAGAAGATGGGATACAAGAACTTCAAGAAGGGAAAGAGATTCTCCAAGGACTACTCAAAGTTTGACAAGAAGAATTTCAAGAAATCTGAGGGAAAGGACTTCAAATCTGGTAAGAAAGATAAGTCTGAGATTCAATGCTACAAGTGTAAGGAGATGGGTCACTATGCTCCTGAGTGCAAGAAGGGTAAAACTGAGAAGGCACTCTACACCAAAGGCAGAGATTGGGCAGACACTTCAGATTCAGATGAGGAAGTCAACTATGCTCTCATGGCTACTACTCAGACTGAAAATGATGATCTCAAGGTACCTCCAACTACCTATGCTTATAACACTGATAATATAACTGAATTGAGAATTTATCTTAAAGCATTGCATATCAGTTATAGGGATCAGACTTTAGAAAATGAGAGGATAAAGTCTGAGTGTTCTCAACTCAAAGAAAGAAATAAACTTGTTGAGGAACAGCTAGAGAACATGAATAAAATTCAAAAAGAGAGAGATGATGCAGTGTTTATTGAACAGGAGTTGCTAGGTAAGTATAAGCAACTAGAATCTGAATTGGAGGATACTAAACACATCATTAAAACTTGGACACACTCTGGTAAAGACACTCAAGAAGTGTTTCAGTCAGATACAGTAGGTCTAGGTTACTCTGTAGGAGATGAACTTAGATTTGAAAATCAGGTAAAGGTTAGACCACATTGTTCATCTGAGGGTAATGTCATGGGAACAGGTGGACCTAAGACTGAAGCACAAAAAAAGGCTGTTAAAGAGTCATATGCTAAAACTTTTGTTAAAGAGGCTAACATTGGTTTAATGACAGATAAACAACTCAAGCATAAGCTTAAGGAGATAAAATCTGTCAACAAACAGAGATTGCCTAAGAAAAACAAAAATGGAAAAGTAGGCATCACATCAGGAATTAAGCCAATGCTTTCTTCATTAGCTCCTAGAAAAACATGTTTTAATTGTGGTAGCACTAATCATCTTGCTAGTTTCTGCAGTAAGAATAAGAACATTAATTCTTTGCCCTCTAAAACTGCAGTAAAGAGTGATTATGTGAGAACTAGACCACAGACTTTATGCAAACACTGTGGAAGTACTTGGCATTCTATTTACACTTGCAGAGATTATCATGCTATTTACTATAATTACTATGAACCCAAGCCAAATTTGAAATGGGTTAAAGTAAACTCTGCAAATGTAAACTCTGAAAAAGTTAGCTTAAACTCTGTTAATGAAAATTCCGCTGCAAAAGCTAACAGAATTAAGAAAGCCAAAGGATCCAAGCAAGTCTGGATCCTTAAAACTAATAATCAGTGATTGTTTGTGATTGCAGGGCACCAGGGTTAGTACCCTAGTTGTGGACAGTGGATGTTCAGGACACATGACAGGAAATAAAGCCCTGCTATCAGAGTTTGAGGAGAAGGCTGGCCCAGAAGTTTCCTATGGAGATGGCAACATAGGACATACACTGGGATATGGCAATATTAATCTTGGAAATGTCATCATCACAAATGTAGCTCTAGTTCCAGGACTCAAGCATGATCTGCTATCTGTGAGTCAAATCTGTGACAGAGGATTTCATGTGGATTTTCAGCCTGAATATTGTCAAGTGATCAGTAAATCTACAGGGAAAGTTGCTCTAGTTGGAAACAGACACAATAACATCTATGAAATCAAATTGTCAACAAACACTGATGGCAAAGCAGTGTGTCTGTCTACAAGGATGTCCAGTGAAGAGAGTTGGAAAAGGCACAAGAAACTCTCTCATTTGAACCTGAACAACATCAATGAGCTAATCAAGAAAGATCTTGTAAGAGGTCTACCAAAGTCCTTGTTGAATGTAGAAGGCCTGTGTGATTCTTGTCAAAAGGCCAAACAGAGAAAAGTCTCCTTCAAAAGCAAATCTGAGTCTTCAATTGTTGATCCTTATCATCTACTACATGTTGATCTTTTTGGTCCAGTGAATGTGATGTCTCTTGGAAAGAAGAAATATGCTCTAGTCATTGTTGATGAATATACCAGGTACACATGGGTATATTTTCTTGCAAAGAAGGATGAAACTGCATTAACACTAACAGAACATATATTACAACTGGAAAAAGGGTCAGAGAATCAAGTGAAGATAATCAGAAGTGACAATGGAACTGAGTTCAGGAATTCATCAATGGAAGAATTTTGCAAGAGTAAAGGGATAAAACAAGAGTTTTCTGCACCTGGCACTCCACAACAAAATGGTGTAGTGGAGAGGAAGAACAGAACCTTGGTAGAAGCTGCCAGAACCATGCTAGATGAAGCAAAATTGCCAACTTATTTCTGGGCAGAAGCAGTTCAAACTGCTTGTTTTACTCAAAATGCAACACTGATCAACAAGCATGGTAAAACACCATATGAAATGGTAAAGAAGAAGAAGCCAAATCTAAAATATTTTCATATTTTTGGATGCAAATGCTTTGTGTTGAAGACTCATCCTGAACAGTTGACCAAGTTTGACCTAAAGGCAGATGAAGGAATTTTTGTTGGCTATCCACTGTCAACAAAGGCATTCAGAGTTTATAATCTGAGAACCAGAGTGATCATGGAATCAATTCATGTGTCATTTGATGACAAGAAAATAACTGGACTTGAAGATGTAAATGAACATGATCAACTGCACTTTGAAAATGAAGATTTGTTCTCTGAAAAAGTAAACTCTGATCAGACTGATGTATCAAACTCTGTTGATCTAAACTCTGCACCTCTACTGGTAAATACTGAAGAAACTCTTCAATCAGAAACAAGGGAAGAACCAGTTGAGGGGGAACATGAAGAATCACATCAAAGTGATAATTCAAACACTGAAAGTGACTCAGTTGATGATTCTGAATCAAACTCTATTGATTCAAACTCTGTTGATAATTCTGAGAAGTCACATTCAGGGGGAGCATTAGAAAATGAAGAGAGACACCAAGAAAATCAGGAGAGCATGGATCAAGGGGGAGGATCACATGATGACAGAAGCAATTTGCCTTCTGTAAGAAAATGGACTAAATCTCACACACCTGATTTGATTATTGGTGATCCAGATGCAAAAGTAAGGACAAGAAGTGCAACAACAAATGAATGTCTGTTTCATGCATTCTTGTCACAATCTGAGCCAAAGAAAGTTGAAGAAGCTCTTAAAGATGCTGACTGGATAACAGCAATGCAAGAAGAGCTAAATGAATTTGAAAGAAATGAAGTGTGGACACTTGTACCAAGGCCCAAGAACAGATCCATTGTTGGTACTAAATGGGTTTTCAGGAATAAAACTGACAGTGAGGGTGTTATCACAAGGAACAAGGCAAGACTGGTTGCAAAAGGCTACTCACAACAGGAAGGAATAGACTATGATGAAACATTTGCTCCAGTGGCTAGATTGGAGGCAATCAGAATCTTTCTTGCATATGCCTCTCACATGAAATTCAAAGTATTTCAAATGGATGTAAAAAGTGCATTTTTGAATGGAAAACTTGAAGAAGAAGTGTTTGTGGAACAACCACCAGGGTTTGTAGATCCAAAATATCCAGACCATGTCTACAGGTTAGACAAGGCACTCTATGGACTTAAGCAGGCACCAAGGGCATGGTATGAAACCCTTGCCAAATTTCTACTAGAAAGTGGATTTCACAGAGGTACTATTGACAAAACTCTGTTTTACTTCCAAAATGGTAGTGACTTGCTTTTAGTTCAGATATATGTGGATGACATCATTTTTGGGTCTACTAATGATAAACTCTGTAAGAAGTTTGCCAAACTCATGCAGTCAAGATATCAAATGAGTATGATGGGAGAGCTTAGTTATTTTCTAGGCCTACAGGTGAAGCAAACAGATGATGGAATTTTTATAAATCAAGCAAAATATACCAGAAACCTTCTCAAGAAATTTGGTATGCTTGACTGTTCATCTGCAACAACTCTCATGGCAACTGCAACAAAATTGGACAAAGATGTAGGGTCATCAGTAGATATGACAAGTTACAGAGGAATGATTGGTTCTTTACTCTATTTAACAGCTAGTAGACCTGATATCATGTATGCAACTTGTTTGTGTGCAAGATTCCAGGCAGATCCAAGAGAACCACATTTAACAACAGTAAAGAGGATATTCAAGTATCTAAAGGGCACTATAACTTTGGGGCTATGGTATCCAAGAGAATCAGAGTTTAAACTTCTTGGTTACTCTGATGCAGACTTTGCTGGATGTAAGATAGACAGAAAAAGCACCAGTGGAAGTTGTCAATTTCTGGGTGACAGACTTGTTTCCTGGTACAGCAAGAAACAGAAGTCAATATCTACATCTACAGCTGAAGCAGAGTATATTGCTGCTGGTAGCTGCTGTGCACAGATTTTATGGATGAAGAATCAACTGCTGGATTATGGATTAAGGTATACCAAGATACCTATTTACTGTGATAATCAAAGTGCTATTGCAATGACAGGTAATCCAGTGCAACATTCAATGACAAAGCACATCAGCATAAGGTATCACTTCATCAGAGAGCATGTAGAGGAAGGCAACATTGAGCTTCACTTTGTGTCTACAGAACAACAACTTGCAGATATCTTCACCAAGCCATTGAGTGAAGCTACATTTACAAGACTGGTCAATGAACTAGGAATGGTCTCTAGTTTTGACTAGAGATGTTGGTTAGACTCAAAAACTTATTTCTAAAATATGTTGCTCATGTTTCTGCAAATTGTTAAGTGCTATGTGAACCTTAGTATTAAATTCTGTTATGCATGCTTATGTTTAAAACTTTTTAAACTCTGTTAGCATGTCTGTCTGTTAAACACTGTTAACATGTTAGATACACTCAGTGAATTCAGAATTGATTATTGTCTGAATGAAAACACCAATGAAGAAAAATGTATGAAGCATGATTCTCAGTAAATAAATCATGATTCTTTCTGAGTCACTGTAATCTAATCAGACTTTGTGCAGTAAATCAACACAGCATGATACTGTTTCATATTTATAGCATCTCTTAGTTTATTCAGTCCTAAACTCTGAGTCTATGAATATTGTGTGCATTGCCTCTCATAAATAATTTTGGTTATTGATGAACTCTAAACTCTGATAAGTGACATTCTGTTTCCAAAAGGTATGGTTCATGATGATTTCTTGTTTGTACTTGTGAAAACCATAAAACTTGAGATGTGTCATTGAATAGTTTGGTGAGTTCAGATTCATGTCTACACCCTGTGAGAGTTTGAGCCAAATCAGTGATTGATACATTTTCTATCAATCAGTATTTATTGTTGTGTGATATTAATCAGGTAGTATGTTTCTCTAGAACTTGTATTAAACCATTTTGAGACTACATGATATGTGTGTGCATGAAAATAATAAAGGCAATAGGATTTACCCTTTCTTCAAACACTGTTCAAAATTCTTTTGAACTTTGTTCAAACACTATATAAACACTGTTCATAATTTCCATCCTTAGTAAACCCTTTTGAGCCTTATTAACTGCTCATTTTTCTTATACTCTGATGTATTAAGAGCAGTTAATTTTTTTTCTCAAGCAGATGAGTGTTTCTCAAGAAAAGAAATAGTTTATTCAGTATATATGCTAAACAAAATTAATAAAAAAAAAACAAGAAAAAGAGCATATATACTGATCTTGTACAAATATATATACTAACATTGTGACTGAACACTTTGTTCTATTAAGATGTTCAGCTTGAAGTCACTCATGAATAAAACATCTCTTTTCATCTGTTTGATCTTACTCCATTTAAACCCTGAATAAAGTCCTTTTGATTTGTGAATACATGTACTCAAAGTAGTGTAGAATTGGTGGACATTCAAGAATATGGTAGATTCTACTATTTCTGATTGAATGTGAGAGTAAACACTTTACCTAAACACTTGTGTGTTTGAGAGTTTGTGAGAATATCCAGTTCATGATTGTTATTCACTGAATGATGCTCTGATTTCAATCTCTTGATATTTTTGTCTTTAAAGACTGTGTGCTTACTTGGATAATCATTGACATCAAAGGGAATGGAAGTTTTCAGATTTCTGTATTACAGTAACTACAGAGTTTAGCATTCATCAAACAATCAGTGTTTACTATGAGAGTTTGTGCATTCAGTGTTTATTGATTCATGTTATGGATTTTATGAAATATTAGATGCTTTAAAAATTGATTATGGTAAACTCTGCTTCACACACACTCAATTCACAACTGTGCAATTTTTGTAAGGGTTTTAGTGATTAAGTTGGAAAATTGATAAACTCTGTTGAAGTTGTGTTAAGTACTCTGAGGTAAAGTCTCATTGAGATGATTTGACTATTTTGGAGTAATTGGAGTAGTTGACAACTGTTAATTAGTGTAAGTGTCGTGATTAAAGAAATGACAGCGGTAATTGTTAAGTGAACCATTGGCTGTTTGACACGTTTCCCATGATTGTGTCCTACTACGATTGAGTTTTAATTTTACTCTAATCGTCTTTAGTCTCTCACTCCATATCGATTCACATTCACCCACTCACAGTTACTTGCATATTCATTCACTTTCACACTTCTCATATACTCTCCTTCACATTTTGATAAACACTTACAGTGCATACACATCCTTTCTCTGAATATCTTCGTATCATTTTTTTTACTAATGGCAACTAAAGCGTTTGATGCAGCAGGGTTAGTTTTTCTCCCTAGTAACTATGCAGCACCATTGGAGAATGCAAATGCTCCACAGGCATTTCATTTGTTCCAAAATTTCTTGAACGATTCTGAGATAGGGAAAGCTCTAACAGCACCACCTACACTATCTGCTTCGCAAATTGCTACTTTCTGGACAAACTCTGTATATGATGATGGAGAAGAGTCTGGCACTCCCACAATCACTTTCACTCATGATGAATCAGAGTATATTATTACTCCAACTACTGTTAGGGATGCTCTGGATTTTAAGACACACACTTCTTACAGTGTTGTTGGTCATGATCGCTTGAGGACAATGTTGGAGCAAATTGGGTGTGCAGGAAACTTGAATAAGATAGGGTCTTTGAGACGGCCAAGTTTGAGAAAGGAATGGAGTTTCTTTTTCGATTGCATTACAAGAGCGTTTGGAAAGAAGACAACAAACTGGGATGCACTTCCTCTTGATACTCTCCAAATTGGTCATGCTCTACTATATGGAGGTAACTTCGATTTTGGTAGACTAGTGCTAATGAATTTGGGAGAGCGTTTGTCTGAATCTACTACTGTCTATTTTGCTCGTTTTTGTCAAATATTATTCACTGCTTGTGTGCCTAACATTCCAATTGTTGAAGCTGATGTGATTCAGCCTTTTCAAGTTGCTAAAAGAATGTTTTCTGATTTGACAAACAAAGATGTCACTAAACAGCAAATACCTGAGATGTTTATGCCTTTAGCCTTACAGAACTATGTAAACCAACCACAAGACCCTCAATCACCACAACAAATGTCTGAACCTTTAGACACCATAAACTCTGAACCAACATCTACAACACCAACACCCACTGTACCTACTACATCTCATCAACCACAGCCAGAAACCTTAAACTCTCCATCAATAAACTCTCCACTCTTAAACACTGAACCCTCAAACACTGAAACATTAAACACTGAAACCTTAAATACTGAAACCTTAAACCCTGAGCCAGCACCTACTGAAACAGCCACAACCAAGCCAAAGAGAAAGAAACACACCGCCCTAAACACTAAACACTCAAAGGCTAAACAGACATTACCTGGAGCTGTTTATACTAGAAGAGTGAAGCAACATGCAAACAGACCTTCCTTTTCACCACCTAGAGAGAGCTCAAGTGAAGATGAAGAGGAGGTTGTAGTGCCTCCAATCAAGAAGAGGAGATTAGTTCTTTCTGATTCAGATGAAGAGAATGTTGTTGAAGCTCCAGAGGTGATTTCACAGCAAACACCTACTGTTGAGGTTACAGTGAATGTTGATATACCTGCAGAGGTTGAAATGCCTGCAGAGGATATTATGGTTGACAAAGTTGAAATACCTACAGAGGATAAAATGCCTGTAAAAGAGGATCACAGAGATGGTTTTTCACCAGTGAATGATGTTCCTGAATCAATTCTTGATCCTATCTCACCTATTGTTCATGTTGAAGCTCCTGGTGTAGCTGATGAGCCTGCAGTAAATGTTCCTGAAGCTGCAGTATCACACATAGAGCTGGTATCTTCTCCAATTCAAGACAAAGGTGAAGAAGTTGATCAGGCAATTAAGGTGATTTCTGAATCTATGCCTGTTGAAGATACAAATATAAACTCTGTTGCAGATCCTGTGCAACATGAGGAGACTGTTGAAGAAAATGCAAAAGTTGTTGGAGAAACTGTGGCTGACACAGCTCAGCACAGTGATTCTTTAAAGGATTCTCAAGTTAAAAATGCAAGTGCTGAGAGTGAATCTGAAAGTAGTGCAAACTCTGAATCTTTTGTGAGTGCACCAGCACAAACAGATAATAAGCATAAACCTTTTGATCAGCCTTGTCCATCTCATGCAGTTGAAGTAGAGCATCTTGCTAAATCTGCTGAAAATTGGTATAAACAAGATTGCATTTTTCCAAAAGGGAGAGCATCTGAGTTTGTTAAGCAAACTGCAAAGCAAATTTCAAATCCAGAGATCTTATCCTGTTTAAAGGCAACTATGGTGCAAGTCAAGACTCTGGAAGGCAATTTTGCTGAAACAAAACAAGAGATTGCTTCTTTAAAGACTGAGATACAGTCAAGAGAATTGAAGATGGATAGAGAGTCTAAAATAAAAGCTGTTCAGCTGTCTAAAGTTCAAGACACTCTCTTTGCCAGGCTAGGAAAAGTTGAAGAAAATCAGACTGCTTTGTTTTCTAAGGTGGATTCCATTGCTAACTCTTTGGAGCTCATTACATCAATACTCATTCCTGATGATGTCAAAAAGGGGGAGAGAGTTGCTAAGTCAAAATGCAAAGTTTCTCAAACTCTGACTAAAAAGGATGATGCTGGAGATGGAGGGGTAAGTGAAAAGAGTAAGGTATTAAACTCTGAAAGGCAAACTCTGAGATCTGGCAAATCTTTTAAATCACAGTCTGTTGGAATAAACACTGAAACTCAAGGTACTTCAAAGACCAAGAGTTTGGAATTAACATCAAATCCAAAGACTGATGAAGAGTTAGCTGTTAAGCTTTTCATGGAAGAGAATGCAGAAGGAGTTACAATAGAAGATGCTAAAGCTGAAGAGAAGAGTTTACAAGAAAAGCATTTGAAAGCTCTAAAGTCTGAAAAAGCAAAGAAGAATGTGAAAGTTGCTAAAGCTGCAAAGCATGTTCTTAAAGGCATACAAATCAAAGAACCAGTTGGTACAAATCAAAGAATGCAAGTATTTAGAAAACCAACAAATGCAGAAGCTAAGCAAAAGCTGAAAAGTATAGTTACAACCTCTGTTGATACACATGTTGTAAAGAAGAATGAAGACACAACCTCTGTTGCTGCACAAGTTGTGACCACACCATTATTGTCTTCTCAGTTGAAATCAACATTTAAGAGAGGTGCTCCTCATGATTCAAGACTAGAAGCTACAATTCCAATGGATTTCACTGATGGTAGAGCTTTGTCTGGTAAAGTGGGATACAACAAAGAAGGCATAGGCTCACACAGAGATAAAAGGCAATATGTTGGTCCTAGAGATCATTCTTCACTGTCTGTTCCAGGTCGTGGTGTCACTCAAGAGAGTTTAGACAAACTGGAGTCAGTACAGCTTGTATATCAGAAGAGTCTAGAGAAGGATTTCTTGTTATATTTCATGGCTGATGGAACAGTATTTAAAGTCTCTGAAAAGGATATCGAATTAAAATACTGGGAGGAACTTGAATATGTTTTGTATATTTTCAGAGTGAGAAATCAAAGAGCTCAGTCAGTTGCAAATGTGCTTAGACAAAGAATGATTCAAAACCTTGCAAGAAGGCAAATGAAATTCAACAGCAAGTATGTTCCTAAATACAGAGATTGGAATGGCAATCTGATTGAAATGGAGAAGGGAACTACAAAACTGAAGACTGATCTTGGAATCACTGTTCTAGATTTTAATGTGAAATCTGAGGAAGTGAAATACATAAGGCTGGGAAATGAAATGAGAAGAAACAAAATCTACGATCTTAGAGCTGCTATCTATCAAACTGATGAGAATGATCCTCAGTTGAGAGAAATCAAGGAAGCTATGCAGATAGAGCTTGAAAATGCTGAAAGAAGGTTGCTTATAGACTATCTCAGAACAATGCCTGATCTGCAAGAGATTAGAAATTAAAGTCTGTAAGAATTTTCTTATTTTCTGTAGAATTTGTTAAGTAATAGCTTAAACTCTGTTTGTATGTTAAACACTGTAAAACTTTGTATTTGTTTTGACATCATCATTTACTGTAAACTTGTACATTTTGATAATGGACAAGTTGGGGGAGATTGTTAGAAATGATTGATGAAAACAGTGTTTGGAAGCTAAAGTCAGAAAACAGAGTTTAGCTGGAAGCAGTCAGAGTTTAGTTAAACACTGACTGGAAGCGCAACAGAGGTTGTTAAACTCTGTAGCGGTATTGTCTGAAGAGTCAACAGTGTTTGAAGATTGATTCAAGATAAATATGGAAGCAATATCTTTGAAGATTGGAAAGCTGTCAAAGAGATTGAGTTGACTTGGAAGACTGGAGCAATCGTGATTGATATCAATTGTATAGCTTGATTTTAGGAGAATCAGTTACTGATTGTACGAAGCTATATGTTCTATAAATACAGTTAGGTTAACCCTAGAAGGGTAGTCGAACATTGAGAAATCTTTTGATTGTAACCTAAGCAGCTCTCTGTGATATTTACATCACTGAGAGAGGAATTATTAATTCCAAACAGTTTTTAATTGTTAAACAGTGTGTTCTTGTTAAGTTACTCATACAGTATTTGATTGTTTATTGTGTATTCGACCTAACATAAAGGAAACTAAACTTTGATTACTTTTCATCCAAACTTTAACAATTTATAACTCAAGATTGGATGGACAAAATGATTTGAAATTCATAGCATACCTCCTCTATGGTGTATGGAAGACCTAGAAATTTTGCCTTGATTTGTGAGTGAGGGGAAGTTGAAGAAAAATCTCATCTTCTTCCTCCTTCTTGGTTCGGCCGAGAGCACAAGGGGAGAGAGAGAGTTGATTGTGTTTTGTTTGTGTTTTGAAATAATGAGATGTAGTGAATAATTGTAATGTGTATGGATGTGTGTATAATATGTCACATGTTGCCACCCTAGGGTTAGTAGACTAGGCATGCACCATGCCTCCTTGTCTCCTAGGATGTAGCACCATCCAACTAGTCACTATCCATTGGTTGCTTTTTTTTGCCTTTTTGCTCTTTGCTTTTTGCTTTTCTAGTTTACTTTCCTAATTACCTAGTTACATGATACTTGCATGTAATATCCTTCCTTGTATTATTATTTCTCCACCAATGGTTGTCACTTAACCCTTAATTCATATCATATCTTAATTAACTCCTCGTAATAATATTTTGTCGTATAGAGATTTCCCTTGTAATTCCTTAAGTACTTAATTGTGTAAATTCCTTAAATATCCATAACTCCTTGTCATAGTCTCTTAAAATCTCCTAATACTCTAATAACTCTCAAATCCCAAGTTTTATGAACCTTAATAGCAATAGGCCTCTTGCCTTCAACAATCTTCCCTTTTTCTTACATAGTGAATATAACAACATAAATTTTTAGATAATCAATTCCATTACATAACATAGGTGACTCAAAAGGTCCCTAATTCACAATGTCATAAGCTTTTACATATTTAAAATATTACCAAAAATCAGGGTTCTTACAGCCTCCACTCCTTAAAAGGATTCCGTCCCCCCGGAATTAGGTTGAAAACAGTTGAGGGTACTTTTCACGCATCACGCTTTCTAACTCCCATGTTGATTCCTCGACATTCTGGTTCCTCCACAAAACTCTCACTAGCTTAACAACCTTGTTCCTCAGCACTTGTTCTTTTCTATCCATGATTTCCACTGGTTTCTGCACATAGGTCAAATCTGGCTGTAGGCCTACCTGGTCGTACTCTATCACGTGCCGAAAGTCGGTGTGGTAAGGTCGTAACATAGACACATGAAACACATTATGAATTTGGCAAGTTTGGGGGCAAGGCTAACTCGTAGGTTAACTTCCCAATACGCCTCAAAATCTCAAAAGGTCCAATAAACCTCAGACTTAGCTTCCCTTTCTTACCAAACCGCATCAATCCTTCCAGGGGATACCTTTAGCATTACGAAGTCTCCCACCTCATACTCCTTTGATATCTCATAAATTTTGACCATTCGAAATAATGGGTTTCGTAAAAAAAACTAATGACTTTTACATACACTCGTCTACACCATAAAGACGTAATATCAATTCGAAATCTTCATTTAATAATTCATTCATATCGTGATTGCAAAATTTCTCATCCACCCCTAAAATTACTATTCATCCAGGTTTCGAATATTCACCAAAATTAAGGTTATTGATGTCTCCTCTCCTTAAAAGGATTCTATCTTAAGAACCTAAGGACAATAGTTGTGGATACAATTCCAACTTTACCCTTTCCAACTCTCAGGTTGACACTTCAACCCCTTTTGTTCTCTCACCTTGGTCTCACCAACGCTTTAATGTTGTTTCTCAACGCATGCTCTCCTCGACCTGTATTCCTTATCGGTCGTTCTATGAATGAAAATTTCTATCCCACTACTTATACGTTCCTCTTCTACCTTGTTCATAGTATCCGTGGTGAGTCCTTGTATCGTTGGCCCGTGAATACTTTGTGGTCGTGTTTTATAATCTGAGACAACGTCAACACGCACGGTATTCCTCATATTCCTTGGCTTGATTAGCACTCATGTGTTGCCTCCCGTCAGCCGTTACCACTTGCTATGGATACTGTATAGTCTTCGGTATACGTCGAACCAGTTTAGCTACTATATCCCTCGTTCATTGACTTCTTCGTAACGCAGTACGCTTTACAAGAGACGTCCTGACGTTCGCATGGTGACGATCGTGATAACAACATTCAGTTCATGGATAATTTTTTTTTTTTATTCTCGACTGCCCCGTGAAATCTAAGGCACGACACTAAATATAAATTTGATCGTCTGGATAATTCTCTTCCCTGTCCGTCAGCCACAGATCAAATTAGTACATACACCCAATCTCTTTGTTACATATACTTGAAAGCACCTTTAATATTTGAAGTTTAACCCTAAGTCTTTATCTGACGTAATCGCTGCAGAAGTCTTATATTGTACCGCCATCTCTTCCGTATATAAATCGATAATCTTCTAAATGGAAAGTCTCTCGTAGGTAAATCACTTGGTCCAACAATTATAAATCAACTAGGGCCATCTCTTGGCTCGGTCTTCGGTGACCTATTTATGAAATTCATTATAATTCCGTCCATGTTCAAGATTTTCTACAAGCGGAATTAATCCATTAGATCTCTATCATTCTGCTTTTGACATGTCGCGTTTGTACTTAATAGTTTACCAATACCATTCTTCATATCCGTTTGCCAAACATTCTCTTAATTCTCTATACATCTTTGTCATCCCCCATAATTTAGTCATTTTCCTCTAACATTATTCTTTATTGTATATACTCTATTTTCTTGGTCAATACTGACTGAATTCCAATTTCGAATAATCCCTTCTATAGGTATCGGCCACCACACTGGCCTTTCCTGGGTAATAACAAATTCTCCATTATACTCCCTGCTCCCTTTCGTCACCTTCTCTTTCTTATGTTTGGTTCTAATATGAAGATATACTTATGGGACTTGTGGAAAAATTTCACACTTTTCTCATAAGGTTAACGTCTCAGATTTATGCGTGAACGCTATCATGACTAATCCCCGACTCACGGTTAGTATATCCTATCCCGTAACCTTTATGTTATTTAGAAGTATAGGCTATCATCCCCTTTCTACTGCATTAGCACACCTCTTAAAATCTTGAAAGATGCATCATTGTGACTCTCAAAGTCCTCTTTTTATCATCAAGTATAGCTAACAACGAGGTTGTTGCTAATATCTCATTTCATTCCAAAACTTTGTTCATTAATCCATAAAGGCTTCTGACTCATTAGTCCACTCAAACGATACTACCATAATTTCATAACGTTTATATTAGTGAGAAATGTCAACTTTGGCACAGTACAGAGGTCGATCTTGAGTTGGTGAAACCCGCTTTTCAACCTTATCTTTGAAAAACAACTACGCGTTTTAACTGGTCAACAATTCCTACATCTCCGGTTAGGGGTATCGATTCTCGATGGTATATGTAAGATGTCATACGCTCGTCCTCTCTCACAACTGGCGCCCATCAGCCTGAGGCCTTCATGCTGCTGCGATTCCCAATAAACTTGATTAGGTGGTAATCTCGAAGGATCATTGGGATATATCCATGCATCCATTTGCTATTAGGGGCCTTTTAAACTTTATGTCTCTCTATGTTCATCAATCCCTTTAAGCTAAGTAAAGCTTCACATTCTTGCCACGATATTCCTTCCATCTTGTCCATCTCACTTCCATGTTAGTTTCCTCTAAGGATATGTCTTACATCGCAATCGATTTGCATTTCTTGGACCAGGAAAAGGCTTGGTAACTCCAAAATTCATTAATATAACATCCTGACAACGGTTGGGAGGAGCGTACTCCCAACCACCTCATCATTTCTTATAACCTTCCTCACACTAATATTAAAGTCCTGTGGTATGTCCCGTCATGTTATTCCTACTTTAAATAATTACTCGGCATAACGCTCTGGCTGCACAATTACAAAATTTGGTTTTTGATCTCATATTGGTGCAACGGTTCACAATTGTACCTCCTGTTCACCCTAGAGTATTCACTTTTAAAAGGAATGGTTTTAAAATGACAAGGTCCAATAGATAATTTTAATAAGAATTCCACATTGTATGTTCCAAGAATGTTGATGGTTCCAAATACTAGGAGTCTCGATTTTCGGAGATGTAAGGATGGACAGAAGGAATACAACAATGTTTATTCCTTCATGTCCTGATAATTTTATAATGTGATATCATAGAGAATGTTGCACGAGGGCAATGATTGTTGGATAAAAAAGTCATAAAGATGGTATTTATACAATTCTTACATCTGGTGAATACTTTTCCTCTTGAAAAATAGAGGATCTAAAAAGTCCCATTGATAAAGGTCAACCGATCGAAAGCAATTCTACTATATGACAATAAAAATGAAGCAGTTTATCATTCAAGTAATCTATGGTTTCAGATGAATCTTCATTATATGAATGAAAGAATAGAATATTCAAGTGACATAAAGTCTGATACGAAGATGGGTAGAATTCAAGTTGAGTGGGCGACCTCGCTAGGTCTCAATCAAGTTATTCGTCAAAACTTTCATCCTCATACTTTACCACATGCAAAATGCATTGAGGAATTGCTGAATGAATTAAATTGGGAGTTGGACCAGTGAAACAATAACTAGTCCTTTTCAAGAAACACTAGCAACTAGCTAGACAAAATTTACTAGTTCACCTGTTTGAGACGTCACCACTAGCTAGGACAATTAGCTAGGTGTTCTTCATAACATTACAATTTTGACTAGTTAGAATAATCAACTAGTCATTCATACTGACATATCGACTAGCCGGTTTCAATTGGCTAGGATGGAATTCCAACATCGTAGCCACTGAAGAAAATTTAGGCTACTCTGACAACGAATGGAAATAAAAAGTTATTAAGTTTGAAAAAAGAAAACTATAAAATCTGAAGAGAATGTTCTAGGTATCGGCAAAATCGATAACCTCTCATCAAATATTACTTATCAGTGAAACGGTCCACCCAAGGGTGTCTCCGTACACATGCTTTATCAGATCCTACAATAGAATTAAATTAGGAATACCAGTATCAAAATGATATCCTTACTATGATTTCAATGTACGATGTACAATCTCATCTTGAATAGAAGAAAAGAATTCATGAGGGATGTCTAGACATTAGATCATCCATGTCCTTGGTAATTTGTTAAATATTTATGAGCTCAACTGAAGAGTGCAAGTATGAAAGAAGCAATCAAATATCAATATTCGTTAAGTAATGTTCGTCGATTAATTAAGGAAATATTAGTTGAACATTCCTTGGATAATTGAAAGAAAGTGTAAATAGGCCTGAGCCGAACAAGATTATCATAAATTTTTGAATAGAATGTTCATGGATCAAATAAAATTACTTCGGATAAGTCCGGCTTTAGGGAAAGTATATCACTGGTTGTTATTCTACAAGTTTGAAGTAGAAAGCTAGAAGGGTTAGCTGATATAACTAATCGAGGTAACATGGTTAGTGAATAGTTTAAAATGAATGAACAGTTTAAAATGAAGCAGTGCACCAGCCGGTAGTTACCAAAATAAGTTAATAATCATTCGTGCATCTCATTATCACCATTATGAGGGTAACTCCATCTCTTCGTCTTCGTAATACAAGACACCAACTAGTGCGTCTCTCAATCATCGTCTTAAAGTCATTTATCGAGTTAGGGTTTCACAAATATATCTGTCATTTCCGTGCTTTATCTTGAAGACCAAGCTTCACATCATTCCGGGGACACCTGCTAAGTTCATAGGATCCTACTTCATGCCTTCCGACATGAATCACAAGTGGCCAGTTCCCTCTGGGAACAGATCAAAGAGATCTCTCAGGGATCTCAGTGCAATCCATAGGTTCAGTGGCGGGTGTGTGCATATGAACATATATCAAAAATATTGAGGTCTAAAATACATATATACGTAGTCTCTGATAACATCTCTATCAAAGGATCCCACTCTAGACCCACTGGTCTTTTCTTTTGGTAGACTCTGAGATCACTGTATCGTTCGTTGCAACCATATCCAACTTCACTTGAGTCCCTTTGTTAATTCTACTTGTTTGTTCTCTAAGTTGAACTACCATGCTCTAGCGTCCGAATCATGCGTGGAATTATCTAGCACGCTCGTCTTATGATAACATCCTCGTATAACACATGTAAAATTCGCCATCAAGGGTAATGAAATCCACAATGGCATAGTAACCACCTTTCAGGTAAACCCGTTACTTATCGAAAATCGGATCTAATAGCCAAAGTAAAAGACTTTCATTATTCCAAGTACTAAGTACCCTTAATTATGTAGGGAAGTCTAAACTTCTTGATTCTTAAAATGCCGCCTCCTAAACTGTGGAGGACTATGGGCCACAAAATTTATGCTAGCCTAGTCATCCGATCATATTGGCAATATCGCCTCTACCTCAGCTGCTCTTGAGATTTCGCTCTGCTTCCTATATCATTACCTATGATAGGTCATGTACGACTCTCAAACCTCTATTCATCATTCTGAAGGTCTTTAAGGATTCTATCGACCCTAGTATAATACCTCCAGTAAACACTCCGGTCCATTGTACTCACCGGTACCTCTTCCGGTAGTCCAATAATAAGTTGACTACGATCTATTATGTCATTCTCCTACTTAGACTTAACTCTCAACACTCTCGTTTCTGAGTACTGTAACTTATCACTCTGATACCATTTCTGTGACGCCCCCAAATCCGAGGTCAGAGATTCAGGTCGTCACGTCACCAACCAACCATATCATACCTGTATTAACTTTACAACTCAACAACACATCAATCCAGACCTCAATCTCACGCACATACAAGTTAGAGCCTCAGAAACGATAATCAAAAGTAACATTAAATATTACAATTCATCTGTACAATCCAGAATCTTACGCACTTCCACATATACAACTACACTTGAAGACAAGTCTTACTATTACAAATGAAAACCTATCAGGCTTACTCTGTAGTATTTATCGGGAACTAAATCATCTCAGGGGTAAATCTTCTACTCCTCTCCTGCTGGTGCGGAGTTAACCAACCAAATTCTTCTCTTTCTAAAAAGTTTTTATAAAGAAAGAATGAGCTACATAATGCTCAGCAAGTTCACCATTTTGAAAATAATAATGTCGTTTATTTCGAAAACGTTCCCAACTGTATGGGTATATATCTCAGATTTCAAAACATAATTCGACAATATATACGTCCGAGTTTGAGTAAAAGATTTATACTCACTAAGGAGCTTTAAGAATAACATATGAATCCTTTATAAGGTTCCCATTTCAATATATCTCAAGTTGGAAAATATATATACATATGAGTTATCATTTTCGGCAAAACACTCTACGGTTAACATACTATACAAGAAATACATTATTGCAAAACCTCTTTCCTTCCATTAGTTTAGAAGGTTTCTCATTCAAAAACATTTTATTATTTGAAACAATTGCAAGAGTGCACTAACACGTGCCAATCTTTATAGAAAATCTTGCAGTTCTAGATACTGCACAATGTCAATATTTTTCTTATCAAAAAACCACACTATCGGCAACTTGGCACTTAGGCCCAAGAAGTAGTGTTTGAGTATTTTTCCAAAGTGGAGGATGGGACTTGAAGAAAACATAAAAACCTGACAGGGATTGACGATGATAAGTCGCCACATCCAAGTCTAATAATCCGCGGGTCTTCTCTACCGGTAGAAGGATAGAAACTCCATCCGTAACTATCCCTTGGGTAAAAGCTCCATCCGCAATCACCCTCGATGAAAACTCTATCCGTAATCATCTTTCGGTAACACCTGGGCCGGAATAAATGACGGACCGCCTGGCTAACGGCCTCTTACACTAAACTCGGGGTCGTTCGTCAATGACCCTGCACGCCAGAGTCCCCTTTTTGCTTTTCCTTTCAAAACTTGTTTTGATTGAAAATCGAGTAGTTGAGGTCCGACATCAGTCGACCGATAACTCTTGAAAAACGTGCAAGGGAGTAAAACCTGACCGGGGGTTTTCGAAAATGTTTTGAGTTCGAAAGAATTCGAGTTTGAAAATGCTAAAGGTATCTTGGATTAGTTTTGTCTTTAAAATAATGAACAATAATTAATAAATAATATTTTGAGGTTTAGTATAAACAATTAATAGAATAATTATTTAATTAAAATAAGCTTTTAATCCCAGATATATATTTTTGAGTATTTTTAACAACGTAAAAATAATAAATACTTAAGTATACGATACTTCCCGAATGACTCTTCGGGTTTTCGCAATTTAATCACGATACAATAATATACCGCTCCCCGGTCAATAGTATATTTGAACCGCTACGACCTCTATTGCTAGAGTCGTTGTCCGACGAAAACACTTTCATTCTAAGTTCAAGGGTGTACAAACACATATTCATATATCTCAAACTTCAACATAATCCCGTAAGGCATAAGCATGTAATACGTTTGGAAGTACAAACACAACAGTGAAAATCCTCATATATAAATTTTGACAAGTAAACTTGCATAGGTAAAATCAAGAATATAATCTTTTGAAATTAAATACTTAGGGTTGGAAAACTTGCCTTGGTAGGGTGGGGTGGTCAAGCTCGCGACGTGGAACGGAGATCTATAAATAATCAATATTCGTACGTTAGTACATTAACAACACTACTTAATCGTAAGGTTTTAAGGATGTAAGACCAACTTAACGACTCCAATTTGTGACCACTAACCCTCCCATATGACCATGTCCTCACTTTATCACATTCGTTACCCATTCGACTCGAATCCATTCCTCAAACTTGAAACACAAGTGAGTACTCTTAAAACTACGTTAAACTAACCTCCTAGGTGATTTTTCACTCGCGCGCACTTCGCTCTAACATTTTTATAAAATTGAAAAATACAAATTTTACTCAAATTCTTTTTGGGTAATCTGCACCACTGTAAACTCTAGCTTTACTCAATTTTTTCATAATGTTTACATAATTTTTAGGGGTCTAAAGGGGGTTCACAAGTGGACCATACAGTGTAGTCCGGATTTCAGAACCACTCTTCACTTATCGGATCATAACTCAAAATCTATACATCACCTAGTCATGAACCTTATATTTCTGGAAACTAAATTCAAATACCTTTCTAACCATACATATTGTGTCTTAAGGGGGCAAGTTTAAGGGGTTCAAAACCCTCCTGCAAGTCAGTACATGCTCCTAGAATTTTTACACAGCACAAATTCTTTCTCAAACATTCAAGAACTCACTTTATACATCACATCTATCATCAAAACCACCAAGACTTGACTCTCTAGCATACATGGGGTTACATACTCCAAGTACAAGCTTTAAAATCACATCAACAACATATAACCTCAAGATTTTCATCATCCATAACTCATGTAACCAAGATATGCACTAAAACTCTTAGATCTAACATTATAAACCATAAACAATCCATGACTAAGAGTGGTTAGAGTTTTATACCTTCTTGAGTATCTAGGAACCTTGGGTAAGCTTTACAAGCCTCAAGAACACCTTGGATGAGTCTCTACAAGCCTTAAAATTCAAGATCTAAAGGAAACTAAACTTTGGTTACTTTTCATCCAAACTTTAACAATTTATAACTCAAGATTGGATGGACAAAATGATTTGAAATTCATAGCATACCTCCTCTATGGTGTATGGAAGACCTAGAAATTTTCCCTTGATTTGTGAGTGAGGGGAAGTTGAAGAAAAATCTCATCTTCTTCCTCCTTCTTGGTTCGGATGAGAGCACAAGGGGAGAGGGAGAGAGTTGATTGTGTTTTGTTTGTGTTTTGAAATAATGAGATGTAGTGAATAATTGTAATGTGTATGGATGTGTGTATAATATGTCACATGTTGCCACCCTAGGGTTAGTAGACTAGGCATGCACCATGCCTCCTTGTCTCCTAGGATGTAGCACCATCCAACTAGTCACTATCCTTTGGTTGCTTTTTTTGCCTTTTTGCTCTTTGCTTTTTGCTTTTTGCTTTTCTAGTTTACTTTCCTAATTACCTAGTTACATGATACTTGCATGTAATATCCTTCCTTGTATTATTATTTCTCCACCAATGGTTGTCACTTAATCCTTAATTCATATCGTATCTTAATTAACTCCTCGTAATAATATTTTGTCGCATAGAGATTTCCCGTGTAATTCCTTAAGTACTTAATTGTGTAAATTCCTTAAATATCCATAACTCCTTGTCATAGTCTCTTAAAATCTCCTAATACTCTAATAACTCTCAAATCCCAAGTTTTTATGAACCTTAATAGCAGTAGGCCTCTTGCCTTCAACAATCTTCCCTTTTTCTTACATAGTGAATATAACAACATAAATTTTTAGATAATCAATTCCATTACATAACATAGGTGACTCAAAAGGTCCCTAATTCACAATGTCATAAGCTTTTACATATCTAAAACATTACCAAAAATCAGGGTTCTTACAGCCTCCACTACTTAAAAGGATTCCGTCCCGAAATCAGGTTGAAAACAGTTGAGGGTACTTTTCACGCATCGCGCTTTCTAACTCCCATGTTGATTCCTCGACATTCTGGTTCCTCCACAAAACTCTCACTAGCTTAACAACCTTGTTCCTCAGCACTTGTTCGAATCTCTTTCCCTTAGAGAAATGACCCTCCGCTCTAGGTGGTTTGGTGAAGACAGTAGAAACTTCATGTTCAACTCCTTGGTGTTGTAAACCTTGCCATTCATCTGCAACTCAGTAACTAGCTTGTGAAATCTCTCAAACATCTAAGTGATGGTTTCCTTGGGCTGTGCCATGAAAGCTTCATACTGTGTGACCAGTATCTGTTTCTTGTTTTCCTTGACCTCATCAGTCCCTTCACATAACACCTCAGTGTGATCCCACATTTCTTTGGCAGATGTACGCGATGCAATGTTTGCAAACATTGACATATCCATGGAATCAATAATTAGCAACATGAGGTGATTGTCAAGAGCAACCATCTCCTTTTCTGATTCTGTCCATTTGGATGGTTCCTTGGCCACATAAGATCTTGGAATGGTTGTGGTTCCAACAATATTTTCAGGTATTTCTTGTTGTGGAACAAAGGGACTATTCTTGAGAATCTCATGATACAAAGGATGAGAGGCTTTGATGAACAATATCATTTTTATCTTCCAGAGGTTGTAATTTTGTTTGTCAAACTTAGGGACTTTCACCGTTCCTGTGGTCTTTGGTGTATTCGAACTCATGATCATTTTTCTATTTTTGAATAAACAGTCTGCTCTGATACCACTTGTTGAGTATTGAATACAGCAAAAGAATACAGAGGGGGGTGAATGGATTCTTGAACTTTTCTTGTTCTTGAATCTGTGTAGCAAGATAAGTGTTTATGTGTGTAAATGTGTAGGTGCGGATAAAGAACAACACAAGACACAACATCACTTTAATCTAATATATTATTAGATAAAGGTTGCTACAATCTGTGAATACAAATGGTAGTATTCTCAGCTTCGTTTTTCTCAGAGAGATATATCTTACAATGTGTATGAAAAACTTTTTCAACTAAAGAAGTGAGATTGTATTCTTATAGAACATGAATACAACTCAGTTTCTACAAATAAGGTTACAGTATAAATTACTTTCTTGTATGTCTATCCTTTTTGAGTAAGAATCCAAACGGCTACAGATTTGACTTTGCAAAGTTCTGTTCAGATCCACTTCTTTAGCTCTTTGTCTCTTCTATATCTCTCCAAGCTTCCTTGTAGGCTTTCCAGAGCACGTTACAGATTGTGGTCCATAAAGTGCATTGGCTTGTTCCAGGTTTCTGACATGTATAATTTCTTAAGTATTTTGTCTCCAAGAATGTATTCGAGAAGTGGCTAAGTGATTGATTCGAGAACTAGGATTAGATAACTCTGAGTTCTCGAATACTGCAAGATTGACATATCGAATCACTTCTCGAATAACACTTTTCTCCAGGGTTCCTTGAGTTGTCGAATAGAACACTTGACTTGTCGAATCCCTGAGATATCGAATAGCTTTTCTGAGTCCTTGAGATATCGAATGGAACTTTGACTTGTTGACTCTTTGAGAACTCGAATACCACTTTGACTTGTTGACTTCTTGAGTTCTCGAATAGAGTATTTAGACATGTCGAATCTTTGAGATATCGAATGAGATATCGAATAGTTCAATCAGAGATATCGAACAGTGTCTTCTCAGATATCGAATCTCTGACTTCTCAAACGCTAGACTTCTCGAATAGACACATGTACTTCTCGAATTGGTACTTAGGCAAATTCTTCATTTCTTCAAATCCCAACTGTGATTATTTGACAGTCTTTATCTTCTTGCTTGAGGCATGAACCTTGGAACTTCTTTCAAGCATTATTCTTGACTATATAAGTACAATTACACAACTAGGATTTGATGCCTATTCCAAGTACAAAACAAATAGAAACTCTACAACTAGAGGTTCCCTCAGTTAAGAGGTCATGTAAGTAATGCAAAGCATTATAACCAATTAGGCTTGTTATTAGATGTATACAGGCATGCCTCTGTGACTAACACCTAGTAAATGGGCAATTACACTCTAACTCATCAACTGCACTGCAACAGATATCTGATGCGAAATCGCGAAACCATCTGAGGATGAAGATCAAAGCGTCAGATACAAGAATTTAGGAAACCTGTACGAAAATATATACGGAAATATATATATATATATATATATATATATATATATATATTGGGGTGTAAACTCTAGAAGGTTCGTTTTGTTATTGTCCTAGAAATCTCTAGAAATGTGTTTTACAAATATACCAATAGTGCTAACTCTAGAAATCCTGTAATTTTAGAATAATAATAATAAAAGAATAATAGAACAACAAGGATTAAAATTGATAATAATTAGGATTTAAAATTTAAATAGAATAATGGGCCTAAAATATGGATCATACTTGAATACGGATAATTAGTGGCTTAAAGTTAGGGTTTTGTAACGCTATGTAAACATCATATTTTTCTTCTTCGTCTTTTATAACAAAATTCGTAGGATTTTTTTCACACTTTTTCACACATAAATCAACTATCTTGTAAAATTCGTAGAAAATTCATCGTAAGTCAGAATTTGTTGATTCCAGACTAGTCGGAAAGGACTTTTTGTTATCTACAACTTTCCTGTTTTGATTTTTCCAAGAAAACATCGTTTAGAGTGTCAAAAAAGGATAAATACAGGTCTGGTCAGAATTAGATAGGATGATTTGATTCTTGAGTTTCTACGTAGAGGTAAGTTTCTGATCGTTCTGTCTAGAGTTTTCAAAACTACGTGTTATGTGTGTATGTTTGATTATTAAAATTTGGGCTAAATGATTATTTATTTTGAATTGATATGTGTTATGGTATATGTGTTATGTGTAAGCAATAGTCTTAGAATTAACTCTGATTTATGCCATAGTTTGCGAAAATAAATACTTAGGACCGAGCCACCGGGTTGTAGTGACAGTTTTCTAAAATTTAGGACCGTTATCACCGGGTTGTAGTGGTCGTGGTATGAATTGTGGGTTTCAAGTTATTGTTGTTATGTGGTGTAGTAGGGGTGATCGCGGTGCGGGCGGTGCGGTTTTTCCCTAAAACCGCGGACCAACCCGCGCACACTACGTCGAATTTGGGCTTCCGTCACTCTTTTGTACAGTAAGGGCTGTGACACTTTGGGGAAAACGAGTGGCTAAAGGTCATCTTCTCAAGTTTTAGCCACACAATAGTTTTTCGAGTGACCAAAAATACAAATTTTGTAAGATTCAGTCACAACTTTAAAAATGTGTGACAATTGAGAGATAAAACAGAATGTTTTTTTGTTGACTTTGACCAAAACCAAGAGTTATAGTCATACTTGAGAGATAGCAGTGTGACAAAAAATAGTGACGCTTATTTGCTGTGTCTAAATGTTACGAAACGGTCACAGTCATTTTGGGTAATGTGGCTAAATGGGAAATAACCTATGGTCACTACATTTTATATGTGACTAAAAAGTAGAGTTTTCTGCATTATGTCAGATCGCTCTGTTCGCTTAAGGGAGCTAAAAGTAGTGACTGTATTATTGTGTGACTAAAACGTACTCTGTTTTTAGGAGTACTTGAACAACGGTTTGTAATTTTGTTGGTTATTTTATTGGTGTTGTGCTACAGCAAATTAACAATGGTTGATTTACACAAAAAATGAATTTAAATAATGCCCCCAACCAATTAAATAATGAATTAATAAATTTATCAATACAAAAATTTCTAATTGATCTACAATTTCTATGTAAAAATTGCATACATTACAATCTCATGTCTCTATACGAGTCATAATACAAATTATCAATGTAAAAATTGCATACATAACTCTGCAAAGGCAATGCCAGGCTTAATGTATCTGCATCATGACTAAGTAAATACGAGTCGATCATTTTGTTGCAATGTTGTTGGTTGAACCTGCAATTTGGGCCGCAGTGCCTCCAGGGGTCCTTTAGGTTTCCCTGCACCTTGCTGTCATTATTTAGAAGCATAAAACAGACTTGTTAAATAAATAGCCTCAAAGAACTTCAAGGATTCAAGAAACAGAGAAAGGAGAGTGGTACCTTTCCCAAAGCCCAGTCAGCAGAATCAAAATATGCACGTTCATGATCCTGACAATATAACAGAATCTTAGAACGCGGACATCAGGATAGCAGTTTATTAATTTTTTTAGGTGACAAGCACCCACCCATAACTTTCTAGAAAAAATCCTTCATATTACCTTAGAAATTAGTGGCTGCTTCTTTGGTACTATTCCCCCATATTTCTTTTTTATTACCTCCTCCTACATAAATTAAATTTAGAATGGATCACAGCTTGCTAGAATTGCTATAATATTCAGCTAGCGAACTAAGTTAAATTTATTATGCATTGCAATGCTACTGGAAAGATACTGGTGGGATTAGAGCGGGCAATCGGATCGTGTCGTGTACTTTCGTGTCGTGTACTTTCGTGTTTCGTGTACTTGAAGGTGAAACCCGTATCCACCCGAAACAGGATTCGTGTACTTGAATATGAAACCCGTATCCACCCGAAATGAATTCGTGTACTTTCGTGTCGTGTTTCGTGTATATATTATATAAAATTAAAAATAAAATTTAGTTAAAATTTATTAGTAAATATTATATTCATATGAAATATACATTAAATGTTTTACATTTCCATATATAAATATAAATACAACTCTATAAAAACTTGTAAATATGTTTATTTTTGTGTAAAATATATATCCTTATAAAAAAATATTAATATATACATAAAATCTATAAGTAGTAAATTATTAACATCTTTATTTCGTGTACTTTCGTGTACTTTCGTGTACCCAAAATGAAAACCCATATCCGACACTAAATCTATCGTGTAATTTCGTGTTCGTGTACTTTCGTGTTTCGTGTACTAAAAATCAAAACCCATATCCGTATTTTTTCGTGTCGTTTCGTGTCGTGTACCAAATTGCCAGGTCTAGGTGGGATTATAACCTCTTTCTGAGTTGTTGAGTTCCTACCATCCATCAGCACATCTCGATCAACTTGTTTCACATCATCCGGGTTTGACATTGCACTTTCACCTACTGAACACTAGCCACTCAGTCCCACAAAAATTTGACATAGAAGTTGCACAAGAGTCATATCTAATGATACATCAGCAACAACCATGATATAGAAATTGAATGATCACGACACAGAAAAAACCATCTCCTTACAAAATTTCACCATGATTATGCCTAATTACGTTTAATGAGAAAATGATCAATCATTGTCAACACAAGTTTAAATACGTGGATCTAGCATCCAAAAACTTGTAACAGCAATGTAACTACAACAATAATCTACAACTTAGTTTAATAGTGAACATTCAATACCAGAAATGTGTAATACAAACATACTATCTGAGCAGTTCAGTACATACAGGCTCATATAAGCCAATCCTTAGCCCTCCATATATAAACTATCGATGTAAATCCTGGAATGATGCCTTTCCAGAGAGCTAATAAGCCTTCTTCCCTGGCAATAGTGGTACACACCTAAGCAAAACAGCAAGATTGTTATCTTTTAATTTCTTACAAAAAAATAATACTTCATAGCTGCTCTAAGTGCAACAAATGGTGAGGAACCAGTACCAACAATGGCTACTACCCCAGTCTTTGCTACTGGCCACTTATATACCATACCTAACTGATCAAGCTCCTGTCTTATATACCAAAACCAAGCAAACACGAACTGCCCACAAGTTTACAAGACATTTTCACAAAGACGGAAGCATCTTTCTTTTAAGATATAATTGACTGCACAAATACAAGAGATATAGAATTACCTTATAATGGAAGCCCCAAATCAAACATGACCGAAACCCTAATTTTGAAGTCCCAAATTGAATCCAATTGAAGCCCCTAAATTGACCCCATCCGTTTGAAGCCCTAACTCGAAATTAATCCTGAGACAGAAAAAAATGTCGCCCCAAATTAGTGAAAAAAATACTAACCTAACTCGAATTGCAGCCAAGAATTGAATGTGGGAGTTATGCATACTTGTGAGAGAGAAACAGAGAGACTGACCTGAAGTGAAAAATGAAAACTAAAGTGTGTGTTTTACTAAGGGAAAAGAGCGGCATGATAAATTGGTTGGGCGGTCTTTTTGCCGCTCACCAATTTCCCTAGAATTTTCAATCTTTTTGTCTCTTTGTCTCTCATAAAGTCGTAGGAAAAAAACAATTTATTCTCTGGTTTCTTTTTTTTTATTTATTTGAAAAATATTTTATTTTTCATTAAGTATTTAATTCTTTTTACATAATCTGTAATAATATATTTAAATATTTTTGATCATATACGAAATTATTTTTAATTTAATAATATATTATTTGACCCGCTTCACATTTCTAAAATTCGTTGCAACAAATTACACATTTAAATGGAAAATAGGTGAAAATTAAACTTAATATTTTAAAAATAAAGAGCATGAAATTAGGGACACATAAGTATTTTTAGAATATTTTTAAGATAAAAAACGAATTAAATATGAATTTTGCAAATATAGATCCATAAAGGAAGCAGCACTTTTACTACGTTTTTGTTAAAATCTCGTATAACCCGGCCTTTTTATTTTCTGATTATTTTTTTCCAACACTAGAATGAGTATCTAATAGCATCTGTACGGTTGGATCATCGAAAAATTATTCAGTGAATTTGGATCGTGTCTCCTTAGGAAGTAGCACTTTTACTACGTTTTTGGTAAAATCTCGTACAACCTGGCCTTTTTATTTTTTGATTATTTTTTCCCAACACTAAAATGAGTGTTTATTAACATCCGTACGGTTCGATCGTCGAAGAAATCATTCAAAAAAATCATTAAAGGATATGACCATGACCTCCCATCTCTATACATAAATTATTTTTTGCGTATGTATACATCTGTATACTATATCTGTACATCTGCATGTGTTGCGTATGAGAGGGTACAGAGGGGGAGACAGGGGTGTATTTTTGTGTTTATATGGGGAATAGTTATGTGCATAACCGGAAAAAGTAATTTCTTTAAAGTTACGGATATGCCCATGGCGTTTATTTAATATAATTTAGTATACTAATGTTTACGAATTATATTAATGTTTACTTATTATAAATAACGTATATGAATTTTTAATATATTTTATTAATAATTGAAAAATATGGCGTTCAAATAATATATTTTATTAATGTTTATATAAAATGTTCTTTGTAGAGTGCAATATATACATATATATTAAGGTTAAAAACTCAAATGAGAACCTCTTATTTTGGTGATATATGAAATCTAATCTCATCCTTTCATTTTAATTTAATCTAACGGTCCCGCTAGGGACACCCACACTAATAATCTACACCTTCACACACTAACCCCACCCCCTGATGATGTCATCATGATGTCATAAATATATATTTTTTTAATTTTTATTTTTGAAAAAAAATTTGGGAAAAAATTGATTTTTTACAAAATTTGGTGATTTTTGTTGAATTCTAGTATTTTTTACGAAATCTAGTATTTTTGTTGAATTCTGGTGATTTTTTACGAAATCTGGTAAATTTTTTTATATCTAACAAAATGCGAAACCTATTCAAAAACTTTCAATTTATTCTCCTTACTATGAATATTATTACATAATTTATATAAATTCTACCACACAAAATAATAAGATCATTATAATAGGTGGTCTGTATATTATACTACATCCATCAATAATTTATACCACAATAAATTTATTAACCTTAGTGGTTCAATAATTTACCTTTGGGGTTCAACATTTCCATTTTTGGGTTTTCGAAATATTCGGAACGACGAATAAACCGTATGCGAACTTAGGGTACCCTAGACCCTAAACCCTAACTTATCCTGATTTTTAAACGCGTTAGCGTTTAAAAAACAGACCGTCGGATTCAATTTTTTAATTAAAACTTTTAATTTTATTTGTATTCCCTCGTGGTTTCAATGGTTAACCTTTGGGGTTCAACAGTTCCATTTTGGCTTTAGAAATATTCGGAACAACGAATAAAACGTATACGAACTTAGGATTTAGGGTTTAGAGTTGTTTACAACCCTAAATCCTAACTTATCCTGTTAGCGTTTAAAAATCAGGCTACCAGATTCAATTTTTTAATTAAAATTTTAAAATTTTATCTGTATTCCCTCGGGATTTCAATGGTTAACCTTTGGGGTTCAACGTTTCCATTTTGGGTTTTAGAAATATTCGGAACGACGAATAAACCGTATATATTAATTAGGAGAAAAAAGGAAAAAAAAACATGCTATAAAAAATCAACAGATTTTATAAAAAAATCACCAGAATTCAAAAAAAATCACCTATATAACATCAGCAAGACGCCAAAAAAAAAATTCCAATTTTTTTTAAAAGAAATTATATTTCTGACATCATCATGACGTGGATTCTCATAGTTTTTATAATAAGAGGGTTCTTAATGGAGAAAGACTCTATATATTAATAATTTAATACAAAAATTACGATAACGTAACCGATCATAAAATTTTTGAATATTAGTTGATGGCAGGATAACCTTTATAGCAAAAGAAAGCAAAAAATTATATTATTGATGGCAGGATAACCTTTATAGCAAAAGAAAGCAAAAAATTATATTTCTTCACTGTAATATCTGTATAGCACTTTGCTACATCTCACCTTCTTTTAGAGTTTACTATGGAATTTAGCCGCGTTTCACGCGGTTAATAAATTTTTATTGTTAGGTACTTGAAATATATAAATTAATTTTTATTGTTTATGAAAGGAGAAAAATGTTCCTAAAGTTAATTTTAGGAAAATTTCTGAAGTTAATCTTTAAAATTATGTGATTTTAATTATTTGTTACATTTTATTTATAAGAGCCCACATGGGCAGTAATGGTTGATTTTATTGGTTAATTTTAGGAAATTCTCCTCAATCTAACTTTAAAATTAATTGACATTTTAAAAATTTCCTGAAAAAGTGATTTAAATAGTTTGTATGAATTATTAGAGAATAATACTCTCATTATATATCAAAAAAAATTATAATATTAAAAATATCATAAATATGAAAAGTAGCAATTACAATATTAAATATAATTAAATAACATTTTGAAAGCCGACACCCCTCTCATAACATACATGTTAATAGTATTTTTGTTGTTCGTTCGCAGGGAAGGACTGAATGTAATATCAAGTTCAAGTATCTTATCTCTCACAATTTAGAAGTGTAGAAGAATGTTTGGTTTGTTTACAAACTAAATTAAACTAATTATCAATCGAGAATAAAATATATGAGGAAAACAATCCAAGAACTGGGGTTCTTCACTTGGTTTCAATGCACATTCAATATCTATGTGACATCTACGTTCTTACTCTGCTGAAAACAATTCTTCTAAGGTTATAATGTTCTCTTCCAAGATACAATATAGTGTCTACAACTACACCTTAATTGTCACTTTCGTGATACAATCAAAGTACAACCATAAACTAATAAGCACCAAGAATTATAAGTCTCACAATTCGCATATTAATCTTCCAATCAAATACTTGAATTATGTTTGTTAAATCATGTACTAAAATTGCAACTCATCTTCCAAGTAATTACAATCCCTAAAATCCAATCAAAGGTTCATGACGCCCCTAATTGTGTTTAGCCCTCAATAACAGATCAGCAAAGCAAAAAAATCACATATAATTAAACACACATGAATACCAAGGAATACTACCCAATCCCTAGATTAGAGAATTAGTTACACATAATTACTGAAGAAAACGTACAAAACAATAATATTGAATGAAAACATGATATTAAAAATATGGAGTTTAGAGATTACACGTTTCGAAAATTGAATAAAGCTTGGATAGAACACCTTCAATCCTTGCTCCTTTCTCTTCTCTCCAATCTCAAAATAGTTCTGGATCTAAAGTATGAATAATACTGAAAATATGTTATGAATCCCCTCTAAAATAATACCCTAGATGTGTTTATATAGGCACTCCAAGTCTTGCCCAACAAGAAAATAACCTAAATTACAATTAGAATTAGAAGAAACTACTCAAAATTCAATCAGAACTCGAACAGGGGCAAAAGGGTAATTTCCAGCGATTCTGGCCGCACCTGGCGCACCCTGCGCGAAAATGGCGAAGTCTGCGCGGGCCCATTCTGCATAAAACCTTCCAAACTGGCGCAGTCTGCTCAGATTTGGCGCAGTCTGCCCAGCGACATTCTGATGGATTTTTTATTTTGCTTCAAACTTCAATAAAATTCCCCAGGCTTCGCGTGGACAGCTTACGGGCCTCAAACGGACTTGTAGAACTCCAGATATGGCCAAAACAGTGTAGACTGCGCAACCATCCGAATTTTACACAATTTGCTCCTTTCTCCTCCGTTTTATCTTCCGAATCTTTTGCCACTTCCCATTCTTCATTCCATATCATAAATCAACTCCAAAAATGACGGAGCTACACCCTTAATCTCAATTCTTCAACTAAAAATCGTTAAACTCCTTCCAACTTGGTAATTCTTTATTTCCTGCGACAAACTCATCAAAAACTAATTAAATCCACACGATTATTCACAAAAGCACCGTAAATGCGGGAATAAAATCCTATAAAGTATATATAAAATACACTCTATCAAATATCCCCACACTTAGCACTTTGCGCGTCCTCGTGCAAACTAAAATAATAATTACACCAACTAATTAGTACCACTTCCGTAGGTGATCACGGTTGCATTTGACATATGCAACAAGTCCTTTAAACCCCTAGGTAGCCCTATTGGACGAGTAAGGTCTCGTGAGGGTTTATAGTGAATATACCCACAAAATTCATCTAGCTCATGCAAAAGACCACACATCAACACAACACCACACACACAAAGTTCTCTCATGCCATATCAACTTAAGAATCAAAATGAATATGCAATGCCTTGGTGTCTAAAGTGCAAGTATCCACATAGCATACTCAAATCACATGAATAACATCATAGAATTCCATGTCAAGTGCAAAAATCATTGGTAAACATGCTAAGCACACAAGAGCACATCATCAAGACACAACCTGGGATCTCCTATGCAAAAGCAACAACTCACCGTTCACTCACAAAAGATATTCACTCCAAACAAGGGGGTAAGTGTATCACTCAACTCCAACAATATCATAGCATGCTTTACATGTGGTATCAATCTAACCCTCAACACAACATACACCATCAATGACAATCAAAAGGTCTTTTATTAGGGTTGTAACGTGGGCTAGGGACAAGGTATGTCAAGTAATGCCAAAGAAGGTTAAGTCAAAAGCTAGTACCCAACAATGATATTAAATCAATTCCCATACTTTCATCCCCACACTTGAACTTTTCTTTATATACAACTTGACTAGCCGAATCAAAGTAGGATCACAAAAGATAAGTATGCTTTCATATTTTTTTTTTTAAGAAAGCTAATAACAAGCAAGAACAATGATCCATTGATATTTTACAAATTTCGACTAACAAGCACACAACCCAACTCAATATTCCCCCAAAGTTATGATCATCAATAACCCCCCTTCCTGCACACCTTATCACTCCCTTACGAACAATACTAGCCTTTGACAATTTGGGTTCAAGATAAATATAAGGCCAATACAATAAAAAAAAATAATGGCAAGTAACGTGGTGTGTCACCAAAAGAATAAGATTAGCCTCAAAGGGTTAACTAATGATCATGTATAAATGGTTTGGTAATATGGGAAATAATAGGTTATCCTATTGCCTTTATCATGTTGTCATCAATTAATGTCATGCATCTCAAGAAAGACCTCAAACGTGCTAGCAATGCAAATAACAAGTGGACACTCAAGCAAAGAAAATAAGATGCAAAGATATGCATATAGGCTCAAAACTCACTTGGTGTGTAAAAGCACAATCAATCCCAAATAAAAGTCTCTCTAACGTACCTACTTGTACTCAAAGCATATAAACCAAATTATCTTGCACATATTCATGTCATTCTAGTCCCTTACCACATTCAATAAGTCTACCATCTTCAACTTGCTAGTGTATGTGTGTGCACAAGAACATCACATATCACTTCTCAATCAAAAGCATCCATAAACACAAGATTTCTAACAGCATGCATGGGTGCATTTACGCAATTAATCTTCGCATGGTTAGAATTATTTTTGGAATTTTCAAATTTTTTAATTTGTTTGGATTTTATTTTTTAGAATATAACTACAACACATGAGAACACATCCCCACACTTAAATGGGTCAATGTCCTCAATGACACACTACTATAGAAAAGAATGAAAGAAATACTCACAATACATGGGTTGCCTCCTACGAAGCGCTTGTTTAACGTCATTAGCTCGACGCCAATTCTCAACTGATGATAAGTTCTTGGAGATGAAGAATGCTCATTCCTCGCTCCACTGTTTCTCCAAGCAGGTATGGCTTAAGTCTCTGCCCGTTCACCTTGAATACATCTGACCCTTCTCTAGTAATCTCACAAACCCCATTAGGATAGACCTTCACAATCTCAAAAGATCCGGACCATCGTGATCTGAGCTTTCCGGGGAATAAACGGAGTCTTGAATTAAACAATAGAACATGTTGCCCAGCCTCAAATTCCTTCTTCTGAATATGCTTGTCATGCCACAATTTGGTCTTTTCCTTGTAGATACTAGCATTTTCATAAGATTGGAGCCTAATCTCCTCAAGCTCTCCAAGTTGAAGTAAACGTTTCTCTCCCGCAGATTTTAGATTAAAATTCAAATCTCTTGTCGCCCAAAATGCCTTATGCTGAAGTTCCACCGGCAAATGACATGGCTTCCCAAAGATCAACCTATATGGAGACATTCCAATAGGTATTTTAAACGCCGTCCTATATGCCCAAAGTGCATCATCAAGCTTTGTTGACCAATCCTTTCTTGACCCTGCCACTGTCTTCTCCAAAATTGACTTCATCTCACGATTCAAAATCTCAACTTGTCCACTTGTTTGCAGATGATAAGGAGTTACCACCTTTTGTGTCACACCATACTTTTTCAAGAGATCAGCCACCTGTTTATTGCAAAAGTGAGCACCTCCATCATTTATAATAGCTCTTGGCACTCCAAATCTAGTGAACACATGCTTCTTTAGGAACTTCTTCACCACTCTAGCATCGTTAGTAGAAGATGCAATAGCTTCAACCCATTTCGAGACATAATCAACTCCCACCAAAATATACTGGTTCCCATAAGAAGATGGAAATGGACCCATGAAGTCCATCCCCCACACATCGAAAATCTCCACCTCAAGAATAGATTGTAAAGGCATCTCATTCCTCCTCGAAATATTCCCAACTCTTTGACATCTATCATATTTCGCCACAAAGTCTCTAGCATCTTGATGCATGGTTGGCCAATAGAATCTTGACTGCAAAACTTTCGCCACTGTCTTCATGCTACTGTTATGACCTCCACACTCTAGAGAATGACAATGCCTGAAAATATGAGGAACTTCATCATGAGGTACGCATCTACGAAACATTCCATCAGCACATTCCCTATAAAGTAGCGGTTCCTCCCAATAGTAGTGCTTCACATCATAAAAGAATTTCTTCTTTTGGTTATAAGAGAGATTATCCGGCACAACTCCTCCCACAATGTAGTTCACAAAATCTGCATACCATGGTGTAGACAAGGACACACCTAGAAGCTGCTCTTCCGGAAATTTATCATTGATAGGTTTTTCACCTCCTACCTCTCCATCTCCTTGGTCCAACCTAGATAAATGATTAGCTACCAAGTTCTCGGACCCCTTCTTATCTCGAATCTCAAGATCAAATTCTTGGAGTAAGAGAATCCAACGAACTAGACGAGGCTTGGCATCCTTCTTTGTCATCAAGAAATGAATCGCAGCATGATCCGAATAGACAATCACCTTAGACCCAACAAGATAGGATCTGAATTTATCAAGTGCAAATACCACTGCAAGTAGCTCTTTCTCCATAGTGGAATAGTTGATTTGTGCATCATCAAGAGTCTTGCTTGCATAAGCTATCACATGCATACGCTTATCCTTCTTTTGCCCAAGAACAACACCCACAGCATAGTCACTAGCATCACACATAAGCTCAAATGGCAAGCTCCAATCAGGAGATGTAACTATGGGTGCAGAAGTAAGTTCCTTCTTCAACCTGTTAAAAGCAACAAGACAACTTTCATCAAAGTCAAAGACACGATCCTTTTCGAGAAGATTACATAGAGGCCGAGCTAACTTGGAGAAATCCTTGATGAACCGTCGATAAAAACCAGCATGACCAAGAAAGCTTCGAATTCCTTTCACAGATGAAGGTGGTGGCAATTTTTCAATAACTTCAATTTTTGTTCTATCGACCTCAATGCCTTTATTAGAGATTTTATGCCCAAGCACAATGCCCTCCTTCACCATAAAGTGACATTTCTCCCAATTAAGAACAATATTAGTTTCAGTACATCTCTGTTGCCCAGTAAATAACAATTGTAGAAGGGGGTTGAATACAATTGTATAAGATTTTCGACTAAAAACAAATAACACAAGTATGAATCAATAACAGCTTTATTAACTCTGATATAAAACTGTTACAAAACTCTCTTAAGAAATTCTTATGTTCTTAAGAGCTGCTAGGTTACAATATAACTCGTGTAAGCGATTACAAAATGTAAAACCTAAACTTGTTTATATAATGTACACAGTTGCACTATCAATTACAAGATATTCTAAATCAATTACATATATCTCTGAATGCATATCTTGTATGATAGCTGCCTTCCTACAAATTAGGAACCGACATATCAATCTTCCTTGATCTCTGGTCTGATGAGAATCTTCATCAAATACTGACCAGCTTCTAATCCTGATAGTCCAATACTGACGGTACATTCCTGATGACGTCAGCATCAGTATCTGATCAGTAATGCCCAGATCCTGATCATCTCTTGAATCAATATCTAACAATCTCCCCCTAATTTGTTCTTTATAAAACAAAGCACAAATTCCTTGATTCAAGATGTCAAAAACTCAAAACAAAATACCTTCTAAAAATCATCAGGAACAGTTTCAGAAATTCTTTGATAGAACAGATTCAGTCTCAAGAATTCAGATAACAATTCTTCTTCCTTGCTTTCAAGAATTTGAATCAGTTTCTTCTTCAGATTTTTGAGCTCTTCATCTTCCTCATTAATCTGATAAATAGCTGCCCTGATGTTCTTAATTGAGTTTCTCGGAAGATCTAAGTCACCTAGCAACACATAAGCAATTTCCTTTCTATCCGGATTTAGAGACAGTTGTTCCATGCCTAGATACACTTCTTTAACAGCTGTACCTTTCTTCATTTCAACCTCTCTATCTCTTAAATTTAAGTACATGGGAATATAATTGCCATCATACCTTGTTCCTCCATCCATGAATCTCTGTCTAATCTTCCAGTAAATCATGACACACCAATTTTGATAAACTTCTCTTTCACGAACATTTATTCTTTTACTTCTGAGAAGATACAGAACATATTTCAGTTCTTTTGCAGATTTACACAACAATTCATGAATAGGAATCTTCTTCACACTTCCATCTTTCATGAAGTACACCAGCTTCTCTATTTTCTTTGCACCAGCATGGCAATCAGCAATGATAGCAACAGCTTCAAGTTTCCAAAGATGATCTACAGTTAACTCATCCCCAATCTTGTCAACTAGAGCATATTGATCAGTTTGTGCAATGAAAATAACCAGTGCATGACTATATCCAATTCCTCCTCTTGTGCCAGGTTCCCATCCTTTCAAGCCAGATTGCATACTCACCCATTTTGGTGGATTTTCAGCAATAAAGGTAGTAGACTCTGTTTTAACAATCAGAAATTCATTGATCAAAGAAGATTCTTTTATCAATCCAGCTGATATGAATACAACTGGTTTCCTATAATCAACCTTATCCACCTCCTTCTTCTTACTCTTCTTCTTCTCATTAGTTGGATAATCCTGCTGATGTTCAGGAATAGATCTATCTCTATCATACCATAACTTCCTGTCTGATCTATGAACATTTCTTAAATAATCTCTGGTTGTTATCTTTTCTGCTTTTGTGGCTTTAACACTGATTTCACTTTCTCTTTCAAATCTTCTGAAGTTTTCTTGTTCATACTTCAATGTATCTTCAAAAACTTCCACATTGTGAAATTCAACCACAACCTTAATAATCATAATCTTAAGTTCTTTTAAGATTTCAGAATCAGAAACAACGACTGACTTCTCATTAAATGCAGTAGATTGAGCAGCTACCTTACTCTTTCTTTTCAAAGGTAATATCTCCTCTACAATTTCTTCAGGAGCATTGAATCTGTTGTCTGGAGTTGATGCAAGAGATAATGGAGTTTTCTTCTTTTCACTTTCAGAAACATCTTTCAGTTTGATTCCACTAGATCTTGTTTGCCTTGAACTAGTTTGAGCAGATGATCTTCCCCTATTTCTGTATCTTCCTCCTCTGCCTCTTCCTCTTCTTGCAGCAAGAGTTTTATTCTGTTTTGCAAGCTCTCCAAGGATCCTGTTCTGTTCTCCTAAGAATTCATCAGTAGTCATGTTTGGATTTTCTTCAGTAGATAAGACAAGTGCTTTCTCAGCATGATACTGTTGAACTCTTTTGTCTTTATGAAATAATTTAAGAACACGACCATCCCCAGTGTCAAGTTCATGAAACAGATTAGCAGCATCTTCATCCTGTTCCACATACACATCATCTTCAGGAATGGTTAACAGAGTTTGACCAGTTGTCACTGTCTTCTTTCCAGATTCAGAAACATGAGTTGACTGCTTAGTTTGAGTATTCGTTTTCTTTATCAGTAAAGCAGCATCAGAGGTTTCAATTTTCTGATGTGACTCAGTACCACCATCATTTCCAGAATTATCATCCTTTTGTACAACTGGATCAGGTGAACATTTTGTTTTGACTATCTTCTCCCCCTTTTTGACATCAGTATCGTCCTGAATAAAGAACGACAATATAAGCTTGAGGGTTTCATCGATAGTATTAACTTTAGATTCCAAGACATTCATTCTAGAATCCAATCTCCTGTCAAGAGCTTTAATATCATCTGCAAGAAGGCGTGCTTGAGAAGCAGTAGCAGATATGGAAACAGATGTTTGAATACCCGCTTGAAATTTTTCTGTTGCAGCCTTCATAGAATCAATCTCACTCCTCAATCCCTTTGCCAGAAGAGCATTGGTTTTGAGAAGAGCCTTAAGTTCAGGTGTCGGCATCCGCGTAGCAATATGACCAGAATGAAACAGAGCAGTTTGAAAATTCATCTCAGCAGTAGGTTTATTCCATTCTGTATCCCATTCATGTCCCCTTGCAGCTCGAGTATCAGAAGGAAGAAGTGAACTATACTCCCCTCTGAATTCTTCTTGAGTCATTGACTGCATGTATCTACTTGAAGACCCATAAGTAGATTTGAGACTTGCTTTTATAGCCGCCTGCATTTGCCTTGTTTCAAGATCAGCATGATCATCATCATCATCATCTGAGCCACCACCAGCCTCAGGAAGATTATGTTCAACATCATCATCAGGAAGCATAATACCTTTCAGTTTCAAAACACCAGTAGATACAGCTGGTGAATCCTGATGACCTGCAGACAAATTAGTAACATGTCCTAAATCTCTCTTTTCTTTTAAAGTGATCTCATCACTTCTCACAATGTTACCTAAGTTGCTTTCAATAGCAACTTCTACCTCACTAGAAGTTAATAACTTCTCACTCTTTTCTACCTCTCCTTTTGCCAGTTCAGGAGACTGCCTCTCATCACTCTTCTTTTTCTCTAAATGTTCACTCTCAATCTCACAAGAAAGGTTCTGGCTCATTAATTGTGAAGAAATAAGAGGTGGCTGAGAAGAGTTGTCTGAAGTCATACAAATAGAGGTATCCCTGTTATCAGGTCTATCTGTAATCATACTATCAGTAGTAAATGAAGTAGATAAAGAGATGTTACCTGATGAAGTAGTTAACGAATCCATTGGCCGTGCTGAAATTGGCTCAATAAGCAATGGAATAAGTGAATCAGTAGTACTTTCATCAGGATTGACCACTGCAACTATAGCATGACTTGCATCAGTATTTGCTACTGATGGTTCTTGTGTAGTCTGAGGTTTTGAAGCTTCTTCAACACTTTGAGTCAAAGGTTCTTGTGTACTTCCCTCAAATGCAGTGTCAGCAATCACTCTGTCACATTCAGCAATATGCAAATCATGAGCAGCTTTTTCTGCCAGACTTCTAGCAAGTTCAATTTCAATTTCAGAAGCTCCTTGAGCATTGTCAGGAAACTCCCCTGCTGATGTGAGTGTGCCAGCATCTTCAGTTTGAGAAGATGGTTCTTGTGGGGCAGGAATATTCTTGTCTGCACCTTTCCTTTGAGAAGATGGTTCTTGTGGGACTATTCCTTCAAAAATGTCTGCACCTACACTTTGAGTAGGTGGTTCTTGTGTGACTGGATCTGCAATAGCTTCTGAACTCCTTTGAAGTTCAGGTTCTTGTGGGCTGGATCCTTTCAGAGATGACACTGTAGTCCTCTGTTTCTTTTGTCTGTGAAAAACATTTGCTTCAGCAGTTTTTACTTCAAGAGGTGAAGGTTTAACACCCAGCTGAGCAGCAATAGCATTTACTTCATCAACGGACATCTCAATAATTCTTCTCTTTGGAGATGCAGATGCTGGAGAATCAGAAATCTCAACAGTCTTCACAGGTGAATTATTTGGAGTAGAGATGTCAGGATTAGCAGTAGCGTCAGGAACTGATGATCCATCCTGATTAACAATATCAGGATTGCCTTCCATATCATTAGTAAGATTCAGAAATTCTGTATGATCAACAAATTTGCCTTTTCTGATTAATCTTCTTCTTTTCTTTGGCTTTTCAGAGATAGCCACTTCCCTTGTATCAGCAACATCAATCTCCTTCTTTTTCAACAAGACTGATATAGGCATTGTATCATCATCAGAATCAGAAATAGCTCCTTGAACAACTTTCCTTTTCACTCCTGTTCCTTTATCCAAACCAGATGTTTCAACAACTCTTTGTCCACCCCCTTGTGACTTCATTTGAGAATGAGTTGGAGTGGAGAAATCCTTTGACCCTGATTGCCTCTTAGACACATCAGATCTAGCTGATTTCTTTGATTTTACAACTGATGCCTTTTGTGAGACACCAGAGGTGGTTAACTGTTTAGGTAAGTGTTTGGGTTGTGTGCTTGTGTCAGGAATAGGATGTGTAAGGTCCTGTTCCATAGCACCAGTTGCTGGGCCATATTGAATAGGCATTTTCTTTCTTAAAAGAGACCATACTTCATCAGGAATGTATGGAGATCCCACAAACTTATTTGCCTTATCAGAATTGATTAGACTCTTTATATTGTTATCTGAGATTTTACATATCGGCAAAATTGTATCATTCTCAAAAACAGCATGAGGACATAAGTGAGAAAATATTAATTGTAAAAATCTAAGAAAGCAAACATAACCACATTTATCTGCCTTTCTTTCACTTAATGCCTTCAGTATAAAGGAACCATAATCAAATGAGAGATCATGAATTAGAGAGTACCCAATTTTGGCTGAACCTGTGGGTAAGGCATCAAAGTTTGATACTTTATTCAAGAAACATCTGCTGATTGTGTCAAAGAAAAAATTCCATTCCTTCTTGAGCTTTGTCCTGTAGAGCTCTCCAAACTTCTTTGGTGTTCCATTGTAACCCAAGCTTACAACATACTCAAGAAGTTTTGCATCAGGAACTTTGAATACAGGCTTACCAATGATTGATGGTAAGTGTAGGGCTGCATTGACAATCTCAGGTGTCACATAATATGTAACATTGTCATATTCAAAGCTCATCTGAGGATTTTCTGATGGATGACTTGTCCCAAAAACACTTGTGTTCCACACCTGCATAATAGACTTAAAAGATATCTTGGCAGGTTGTGTTAGTGCATAAATGATTGGGCTTGAGGCCAAAAAGTCCTGAATAATGTGGAAATCACTCGGCAAGTCCTGATGATCTAGAACTGCAGTGAAGTTATTAGTATTAAACGTAACTCCATTGATTACCACCTTGCTGTTCATGAATAAGTTCTCCATTGCAATTTCAAACACAAACGATGTGTTAATTTTGAAATTAGGGTTTGATAATGTAAAGACAAGGAGAGACGATGCTTTACTGATAGTTTGAGAAAACTAAATCAATTAGTAAACTTAATTGATTTTGGACAATACTTGTAACTTCTCAAAAACAGGTGTCAGTAAATCATTCGTTTAGGCTAAAGTAATGGACCAAATTACGTGAGAGAGTGGTGAGGATTACACGCGTCGTGACTTACATATATAACTGTGTGTAAGCATCGAGTGTGCACACGCGCTACATATTATTCGGAAAATAAAATTGTGACCAAAATAAAACATGGTAATTTTGTTTTAAATAAAGAAATTTAAAACATCACAATTGAATAATACCTGGTACTTGCACCAGTAATATGAATCGTTTCATATTCTCGTTCCACCCTTCTCTATTTAATCTTAGAGACTTGTCCACTTACTTCTTTAACGCTTCATTCTCTCCTGTTAAGAAAAATCAGAAAAACCCTTCTCATCAAAAGTTTTAGCAATGTCGAATCTTACCATCATTGAGAAAAACCTCCATCTCTTAGAGAAAAGAGATATATTTAGTTATACTCGTGAAGAGTTTGATGCTTTCGACTGGGAAAGACAACTGGAGACTCTCTGGTTGCAGATGGATGCAGGTCTCGAAGAAATCGAGAAGGAAAAACCTGCAAAAGTGATCGACATTGATGCTGCCCTCCAAACAGCATTCGCATGGCTTTCATCTAAGGCATCCTCGTCCAACTCCATCATCCATTGTTAATGAATATGTCATCAAAAATAACCTTATCCCTTTCAACTTCCACCCAAACAAAGTGGCAAAGATGGGATCTGGGATGGCTATTAACAATGGAGTGGATTGGTCTCTTATTTCCTGTTGAATAGATTAGTAGATAGAGAACACAAAAGATGTAATCTTTGAATGTAAACTCTTTCTTATTATCAATGAAAAAATCTTGTTTTTATGTTCTATTCAGTGTTTTTCCTGATTTAACATGTTATCTGAAAATAAATATGAGAACTAATTAAAGTGATCACATTATCAGGAATTCAATAACATTAAACATAGCTTCAATCAGGAAATTGAGATAAAATGAAGACAGTTAGATTCTGACAAAATACTGATTATCGAATCGTTGCATCAGGATTCGACGTTGACCACTGTCAGGATTGACTTTCCATCAGTATTTGCAAGTTGTCAGTATCCGATGACCTCTTTTTCTCAGGAACTGCCATAGTTTACCATTCCAAGTTCATTCACCAACTTTGTAAAAGTAGCCTCAGGAAGTGGCTTGGTGAATATATCAGCTAACTGTTGATCAGTAGGAACAAAATGAAGTTCAATTGTTCCTTCCAGTACTTGTTCTCTTATGAAGTGATACCTGATGCTGATGTGCTTTGTAAGAGAATGTTGAACTGGATTTCCTGTCATAGCAATAGCACTTTGGTTATCACAATAAATAGGTATTTTTGAAAATGACAAACCATAGTCCATTAGCTGATTTCTCATCCACATGATCTGAGCACAACAGCTTCCAGCAGCAATGTACTCAGCTTCTGCAGTTGATGTGGAGATAGACTTTTGCTTTTTACTGAACCAAGAAACTAGTCTTCCTCCAAGAAACTGACAACTGCCTGAAGTACTTTTCCTGTCTATTTTGCATCCAGCAAAATCAGCATCTGAATAGCCACACAAACTAAAGTCTGATTCTCTGGCATACCAAAGGCCAAGAGAAGATGTGCCCTTTAGATATCTGAAGATCCTTTTTACTGCAATGAGATGCGGTTCTCTAGGATTTGCTTGAAATCTTGCACATAGACAGGTTGCATACATGATATCAGGTCTGCTAGCAGTTAGATATAAGAGTGAGCCAATCATCCCTCTATAGTTGGTTACATCTACTTCAGTTCCTTGATCAGGATCAAGCTTTGTAGCTGTAGCTATAGGAGTGGAAGCTGTAGAGCTGTCTTGCATGTTAAACCTTTTTAGTAAATTCTTTGTGTATTTTGACTGATTGATAAAAATCCCTTCATCAGTCTGTTTAACTTGAAGACCTAAGAAATAGCTCATTTCACCCATCATGCTCATTTGATATCTCGACTGCATTAGCTTTGAAAACTTCTCACACAGCTTAGTATTAGTTGACCCAAAAATGATATCATCAACATATATTTGAACTAACAGCAAATCCTTACCATGATTCAAGTAAAATAAGGTTTTATCAATTGTACCTCTGTTGAATCCACTTTCCAGTAAGAATTGAGCTAAGGTTTCATACCAGGCTCTTGGAGCTTGCTTTAGTCCATAAAGTGCTTTATCCAGTCTATAGACATGATCTGGATGTTTGGGATCAATAAATCCAGGAGGTTGTTCAACATATACCTCCTCTTCCAGTTCTCCATTGAGAAAAGCACTTTTTACGTCCATCTGGAATACTTTGAATTTCTTGTGGGCTGCATATGCCAGAAAAATTCTGATGGCCTCCAGTCTTGCAACAGGAGCAAAAGTCTCATCATAATCTATTCCTTCCTGTTGAGAATACCCTTTTGCTACTAGTCTTGCTTTATTTCTCATAATTGTGCCATCTGAATCAGTCTTATTTCTGAATACCCACTTTGTACCTACAATAGACCTTCCTTTGGGTCTTGGTACTAGTTTCCAGACTTCATTTCTTTCAAACTCATTCAGTTCTTCTTGCATAGCTGTCACCCAATCAGCATCCTTAAGTGCATCTTCAACTTTCTTGGGCTCCTCCTTTGACAGAAAGTTATTATATAAACATTCATTTTGAGTTGCACTTCTTGTCTTAACACCTGCTTCAGGATTCCCAATGATTAAATCAGGAGTATGACTTTTTGTCCATTTCCTTGCTGATGGTAAGTCATTTCTTGAACTGGATGCTCCCCCTGGATTGGTGTTTTCTTCAAAAGAACTAGAGTTGCTAGAAGCTCCCCCTGAGATAGTGCTATCTTCTTCTGATGTACTGTCTTGATTGTCACTTGAGTCTGTTTCTGATGAATCTTTACTTGATGTTTGAGTTGAATCATCACTAGTGATGTCTCGCTCTTGCTCCCCCTCAACATTTGCATTATTTGAGTCATCATCAGTAACAGGTGTTTGATCAGGAATTGATCGATCGTCAGGATCTGACAGAGTATCAGTATCTGCCGTGACTTCATCAGGATTGTTGGTAGCTTCATTTGCAAAAGTCAAACTGTCATGAGAGTCTTCTTGTATTCCTGTTAACTTTCTATCATCAAAAGATACATTAATAGACTCCATGACTGTCTTTGTTCTTAGATTATAGACTTTAAAGGCTCTTGTTGTTGGATAGCCAATAAAGATGGCCTCATCAGCTTTTGTCTCAAATTTTCCTAGCTGTTCTGGATGAGGTCTTAGAACAAAGCACTTGCAGCCAAACACATGTAGATGCTTCAAACTTGGCTTCTTTTCCTTAATCATCTGATAAGGAGTTACACCATGTCTGTTGATTAGTGTAATATTTTGAGTGTAACAAGCTGTGTTGACTGCTTCTGCCCAGAAATATGTAGGTAGTTTAGTTTCTTCCAACATAGTTCTACCAGCTTCAATAAGAGTTCTGTTCTTTCTTTCAACTACTCCATTTTGCTGAGGAGTGCCAGGAGCAGAGAATTGTTGAACTATTCCTTTGTATTTGCAGAACTCTTCCATTGCTGAATTCTTGAATTCAGTCCCATTATCACTTCTCAGAATCTTGACTTTGTATTCCGTACCAGTTTCAATAAGTCTAACATGGTCCAGCAGTATTTCAGCAGTTTCATCTTTTCTGTGAAGAAAATAAACCCAGGTAAATCTAGTATATTCATCAACAATGACTAGAGTATACCGTTTCTTACTGATGGACATAATATTCACTGGTCCAAACAAGTCGAGGTGTAGCATGTGATATGGTTCATCAATTGAGGATTCAGATTTGCTCTTGAATGATGTCCTTCTCTGTTTAGCCTTCTGACAAGCATCACAGAGTCCATCAGGAGTATATAGAGCCTTTGGTAATCCTCTTACCAAGTCTTTCTTAACCAACTCATTTATATTGTTGAAGTTGAGATGAGAAAGCTTCTTATGCCAATTCCAACTTTCATCTACAGATGCTTTACTGATGAGGCATGTAGATGGATTTTCAGTTTTAGAGTGAATGTTGGCTTCATAAATGTTACCATGTCTTTGACCTGTTAATGCAATCTTTCCTGTAGATTTGCTGATTACTTCAAAATGAGTATCATTAAAATTGACACGATAACCTCTGTCTGTGATCTGACTAACACTCAACAGATTGTGCTTTAGTCCTTTCACCAGAGCTACTTTTTCAATGATGACATTTCCAATTACAATGCTGCCATATCCCAAAGTTTGTCCAATGTTGCCATCCCCATAAGACACAGTTGGGCCAGCCTTTTCCTCAAATTCTGATAGCAAGGTTTTGTCTCCAGTCATGTGCACAGAACATCCACTATCCATGACTAACACATTTTTCTTTTTACCCTGCAATCAGAATCACAAAGAACTCAGTTAGAATTTTTAAGAACCCACACTTGTTGGGTTCTCTTTTCATGCAATTTAACATCTTTATCAGTAGAAGATTTTCTTGTAAAGACATTTTTATCAGAATTAACTTCATCAGAATTAGTCTTTATTTTGACAGATGCATGATTAGAATTCAAGTTCTTTGCTTTTCCAAAATTTGCACTTTTATTGAACTTTGGCAAAGGCTCATAATAATTATAGTACAAATTATGGTATTCTTCACATGTATAGATAGAATGCCATTTACTGCCACAATGGAAACAAGGATTCTGTGGTTTATAGAATACTGATTTATTCCTAATGTCAGACTTAGGAACTACAGTTGGCTTCTTTTTACTCCTCCTGCAATCAATAGCAAGATGATTAGAATTACCACAGTTAAAACATACTTTTCTTGGTGCATTCGGAATATACTTATAATTATTCTCCTTGTTTATTCCAACTTTACCATTCCTGTTCCTTTTGACAGTTGGAACTCTCTTCCTATCTGTTACCTCATAGATTCTGTTCCTCAATTGCTTTTTGGACAAAAGACCTACATTTTTGTTTTTGACAGTTCTAGACTCAGAATGATGTGTAGAAGTAGACCCCTCTTCTGAAGTAGATTTGGGAATTTCTGGATACACATAATTAACTGGCTTTAGTTTGGTTTTGGTACTATCTGTAACATATCTGTAGGTTTTTGGATTTGTTGAGTTATTAACTATAACTCTTCCAGGGTTAGATGAAACAACCTTTCCTTTGTCCTTTTTCTCATTTTCTGGTTTATACCCTAGACACTCTTTCCAGTTTTTATCAGAAATGATTTCATGAGTTTTTGTACCAGAATGTGTCCAGGTTCTGAGTTTTTCATTAGCATCTTTAAGTTGCCTCTCAAGTTCATTACATTTAAACTCCATTTCAAGTTTCATGTGTTTAGCATTATCACATTCAGCTTGAACTTCATGCAAGAAAATTAACTCAGCTTCTAGATGATCATTTCTCTTAACAACCTCTGCCATTTCAGATTTTATTCTTGTATTTTCAAGAGATTGACTCCTAAAACTAATATGCAGAGATTTTAAGAAAGATCTTAGCTCAGAAACATTATTAGTATCAAAATCAAATAAAACTTCAGATACCTTGGTTTCACCAGCAGAAGTCTCATCAGTTTTAGCCATCAAAGCATAATTCACTTTCTCCTCTTCAGAGTCAGATGATGAGTCCATCCAATCCTTGCTTGAAGAAATGAGAGCTTTGGTTTTGATCTTCTTGCACTCAGTTGCAAAATGACCCATCCCATCACAGTTATAGCATCTGATTTTTGACTTGTCAAACTTGCTGCTTTTGCCTTCTTTCTTCTTGTACCTGTCTTTGTCAGCATTGAAGGTTTTCTTCTGGAATTTCCCTTGCTTCCTAGCCTTTCTGAATTTCATCTTTTTGAAGCCCTTGACTATCATAGCAACCATTTCCATCATATCAGAATCAGTAGAGTCATCATCAGTATCAGGATCAGACTCAGTATCAGTATCTGATGATGAGTCATCAGGAATTGACTCTTCCACTCTACTCTTTCGATTATAAACCTCCTCAGCTTTTCCCTTTGATTTTGATTCAACATTCAAAGCAACAGATTTTGCTTTGACATTTTTCTTGTTCTTCCTCTGTTGAACCTCAAGATCATGAGTCCTTAGCATTCCATAGACTTCATCAAGAGACAGCATCTTCAAATCATATTGATGCCTTATGATTGAAGCTTGAGTATCCCACTCTTCAGTTAAAGCTCTGAGAAACTTGGTATTTGAATCCTCTGGATCATACTCTTTGCCAACCAGTGATAGATTGTTCAGTAAAGTCAAGAATCTATCGTACATATCAGTAAGGCTTTCATCAGATTTAGCATCGAATTGCTCATACTCCTGAATTAACAGAGCCCTTCTGTTTCTTTTGATAGATTCAGTACCTTGACATTGAGTTTCCAAAGTATCCCAAATTTCCTTCGCAGTCTTGCATGCTATTACCCTGTTAGACATGACATTATCAAGACTGTTATGCAAAATATTCTTTACCTTTGCATCTTTGAGTACTTGAACCTTTTCTTCTGTCGTCCATTCATTCTTTGCCTTAATGACATAGTGTTCAGCAACAGTCTCTGTTCTTGCAACTAGTTTTGTTGGAAGAAATGGTCCAACATTGATCCTGTCAAGATAGTCAGGATCAGTTGCTTCTAGATACATCAACATTTTCACTTTCCAGGTTGGATACTCGGTCCTCTTGAGAATTGGAATTTTAATGCTTTCATACTTGCTTGTCGACATCTTAAGATCGTTACTGATTAAAATTAATCAGTTTTGCTCTGATACCAATTGTTGCCCAGTAAATAACAATTGTAGAAGGGGGTTGAATACAATTGTATAAGATTTTCGACTAAAAACAAATAACACAAGTATGAATCAATAACAGCTTTATTAACTCTGATATAAAACTGTTACAAAACTCTCTTAAGAAATTCTTATGTTCTTAAGAGCTGCTAGGTTACAATATAACTCGTGTAAGCGATTACAAAATGTAAAACCTAAACTGTGTTTATATAATGTACACAGTTGCACTATCAATTACAAGATATTCTAAATCAATTACATATATCTCTGAATGCATATCTTGTATGATAGCTGCCTTCCTACAAATTAGGAACCGACATATCAATCTTCCTTGATCTCTGGTCTGATGAGAATCTTCATCAAATACTGACCAGCTTCTAATCCTGATAGTCCAATACTGACGGTACATTCCTGATGACGTCAGCATCAGTATCGGATCAGTAATGCCCAGATCCTGATCATCTCTTGAATCAATATCTAACAATCTCTACAACACCTTCGACAAACTGGCTAAACAGGATTCAAAGGAAGAACCATATACCGTGAAGTCATCCATGAAGACCTCCATGTCTCTCCCTATAAAATCTGAGAAGATTCATAAGCCGTTGAAACGTCGAAGGACCATTACACAAACCAAAAGGAAGCCTCCGATAAGCAAAAGTACCATAAGGACAAGTAAAGGTGGTCTTCTCTTGATCTTCGGGTGCAATAGGAATCTGAAAGTAGCCCGAGAAACCATCCAGAAAGTTGTAATACTCATTACCCGCCAACCTTTCGAGCATTTGATCAATGAATGGGAGGGGAAAGTGATCTTTGCGAGTAGCGTTATTCAACTTCCTATAATCAATGCAAACTCTCCAACCTGTTACTGTTCTCGTGGGAATTAATTCATTCTTCTCATTGTGTACAACAGTCATCCCACCTTTCTTAGGCACAACATGAATAGGACTAACCCATTTACTGTGTGGAACCGAATATATGATACCAGCATCAAGCAACTTAGTGATTTCTTTCTTCACCACCTCTTGCAAATTCGGATTCAATCTTCTTTGTCCCTCAATCACAGGCTTATAATTATCTTCTAAGTTCTATGCATGCAAAGAGCAGTGCTAATTCCCTTTATATCTTGAATTGTCCAACCAATAGCTGATTTATATTACCGAAGAACATGTAATAATTTTTCTAGCTCATCATCACTAAGCAAAGCAAAAACTACCACAGGATATGTATCATTAGGACCCAGAAAAGCATACCTCAAATTAGCAGGTAGGGGTTTAAGTTCAACCTTTGGTGCCTCTGAAAGTGTAAAAGCCATCTCAACTTCTGTGTCTCGTACAACAAGTGCTTCTTCTTCTACTACATCATCTAACACCCGTTCTGCTCCCATGAAGTGTTCATTTTCGAGCTGCACAATATCATCTACTATGTCAACGGTAAAACAAGTTGCTCCAAAAGGAGGCATCTTCATTGCTTTGTTAAGATCAAATTCCACTTTGTCCTCGCCAACATTCAATGTCAATTTTCCAGCTTTAACATCGATTGTAGTGCCAGCAGTAGCCAAGAATGGCCTTCCCAAGATAATAGGCATTTCAACATCTTCATCCATTTCTAAAACCACAAAATCACAAGGTATGACAAATTTATCAACTTTGACAACTACGTCTTCAATGACCCCCAACGGATACTTAACAGAACAATCCGCCAACTGAAGTGAAATCCGTGTCTTTTTAAGCTCTCTAAGACCAAGTCGTTTGCAGATTGAATATGGAATCAAACTCACACTAGCCCCTAAGTCACACAAGGCTTTCATGTTCTCCATCTTCCCAATAGTACAAGGCAAAGAAAAGTTTCCCGGATCTTTCAATTTCTGAGGAATGGCCTTTTGGATAACTGCACTGCATTCTGCATTAAGAGTAATGGTTTCTGCATCCTCAAATTTCCTCTTCTTTGTCAACATCTCCTTAAGAAATTTAGCATAAAGTGGCATTTGATTCAAAGCTTCAGCCAAAGGAATATTGACATGCAACTGTCGGAACATAGTCAAGAACTTCTCATACTGCTTCTCTAACTGCCTATTGTGAAGTCTCTGTGGAAATGGAATAGGAGGAACATAAGGTGGTGGAGGAACATACGGCTTTTCTGGTTCTTCTTCCTTCTTCTCCTCTTTCTAACTTTTCTGCATCAATCTCTACTATCTCATTTTTTTTTTCAACATCCCTCTCTTTAGGCTCAAGAGCCTTAACGTTGGGCAACTCTTTTCCACTCCTCAAAGTAATTGCTTTGCATTGTTCCTTACCAGTCTGGTCGGGTTGACTTGGAAGTGAACCTTGCTCACGAACACCCATTCTTGAGGCAATCTGTCCAATATGTGTTTCTAGCATCTTTTGAGATGATGTCATCTGATCTATTCTTGATTTCATATTAGCCAATGCCCCAGAATTTCCTTGCATAATCTTATTTAGTGCAACCTCCCAATCAGCTGGTTCTTTCTTTGGCGGAGGTTGATACTGCTGCTGTGCTTGATACGGTGGTCGTGACTGAAAACCAGGAGGTTGATTCTACCTTGGAAATGAATATGAAGGATTAGCCGCATGATTATTACTATAAGAAAGATTGTTGTTTGGCCTTTGATTTGGATTGTAGTATGAGTTATTCTGAACAGGCCACGGCTGTCTTCCCTGAATAAAAGATGCTTCTTCTGGAAATTGTTGCACATAGGAGTTCTGACTAGCACCATAATCATTATACCCTTCCATAGGTGAAGAAATAGCATTCACATTTACCCTTTGTCCTCGCACCTCCTGAGTTAGAGTATCCAATTTTTGAGCCAGCATGTTGATCATCTCAGATTATTGTGCTGCTTTTGCTGAGCTCGTCCCACTAGGTGCTCATGAATAATTATTAGATGCCAATTCCTCAAGGAATGCTTTAGCCTGTGTAGTTGGTGCCTTCTTGAAATTTCCACCAGCAGCCACATCCAAACTCAAACGAATATCTGCATTCATGGCCCCATAAAAAGTACTAATGATCTGCCAATCTTCTAAGCCGTGATGTGGACACTTCCTCAATAGTGCCTTGAATCTCTCTCATGCCTGATATAGACCTTCACCCGGTTGTGCTTTAAAACTCATAATCATAGTCCTCAATTGTTGCGTCTTGTCAGAAGGATAATATTTGGACAAGAATGCAGTAGAAAGACTCTCCCATGTAGCCACTGCGGTGTCTGGAAGTTGTTGAAACCATTCCAAAGCTCTTCCCTTAATAGAGTAGGGAAACATATGGAGACGAATATGATCACTCGTAACACCATTGATTCTGAATGAGCCACACATCTGCACAAAACGTTCTAGATGTCTGTGTGGATCCTCTAGTTCAATGTCTCCTTCAAAAGCTTGATTGTTGATCATCTGAATTAAGCTTGGATTAATGTTGAACTGGGTTGCACCAATCTCTGGAGTTTTGTACATGTAATTAGCAGGATTCGGTGTCTCATGGTCCCAAATAGAAGTCTCATCAACATTAACAACAGCTTGAACTGCCCGTTCTCCCATTTTAACTTTCTCTTTTCTTAGCTTTCTCAAAGTACGCTCGATTTCAGGGTCAAATTCCAATTTTCTAGCGCAAGATGAACGTCGCATACACCTGAAAATCACCAACAAAACAACTTGTGGAACCAATTAAAATCTAAACAATAAGAAACAATTAACCTAAACTCAACTATGCTACCTTCCCCGGCAGCGGCGCCAATTTGTTAATAGTATTTTTGTTGTTCGTTCGCAGGGAAGGACTGAATGTAATATCAAGTTCAAGTATTTTATCTCTCACAATTTAGAAGTGTATAAGAATGTTTGGTTTGTTTATAAACTAAATTAAACTAATTATCAATCGAGAATAAAATATATGAGGAAAACAATCCAAGAACTGGGGTTCTTCACTTGGTTTCAATGCACATTCAATATCTATGTGACATCTACGTTCTTACTCTGCTGAAAACAATTCTTCTAAGGTTATAATGTTCTCTTCCAAGATACAATATAGTGTCTACAACTACACCTTAATTGTCACTTCCGTGATACAATCAAAGTACAACCATAAACTAATAAGCACCAAAAATTATAAGTCTCACAATTCGCATATTAATCTTCCAATCAAATACTTGAATTATGTCTGTTAAATCATGTACTAAAATTGCAACTCCTCTTCCAAGTAATTACAATCCCTAAAATCCAATCAAAGGTTCATGACGCCCCTAATTGTGTTTAGCCCTCAATAACAGATCAGCAAAGTAAGAAAATCACAGATAATTAAACACACATGAATACCAAGGAATACTACCCAATCCCTAGATTAGAGAATTAGTTACACATAATTACTGAAGAAAATAAAACAATAATATTGAATGAAAACATGATATTAAAAATATGGAGTTTAGAGATTACACGTTTCGAAAATTGAATAAAGCTTGGATAGAACACCTTCAATCCTTGCTTCTTTCTCTTCTCTCCAATCTCAAAATAGTTCTGGATCTAAAGTATGAATAATACTGAAAATATGTTATGAATCCCCTCTAAAATAATACCCTAGATGTGTTTATATAGGCACTCCAAGTCTTGCCCAACAAGAAAATAATCTAAATTGCAATTAGAATTAGAAGAAACTACTCAAAATTCAATCAGAACTCGAACAGGGGCAAAAGGGTAATTTCCAGCGATTCTGGCCGCACCTGGCGCACCCTGCGCGAAAGTGGCGCAGTCTGCGCGGGCCCATTCTGCATAAAACCTTCCAAACTGGCGCAGTCTGCTCAGATTTGGCGCAGTCTACCCAGCGACATTCTGATGGATTTTTTATTTTGCTTCAAACTTTAAGAAAATTCCCCAGGCTTCGCGTGGACAGCTTACGGGCCTCAAACGGACTTGTAGAACTCCAGATATGGCCAAAACAGTGTAGACTGCGCAACCATCCGAATTTTACACAATTTGCTCCTTTCTCCTCCGTTTTATCTTCCGAATCTTTTGCCACTTCCCATTCTTCATTTCATATCATAAATCAACTCCAAAAATGACGGAGCTACACTCTTAATCTCAATTCTTCAACTAAAAATCGTTAAACTCCTTCCAACTTGGTAATTCTTTTATTTCCTGCGACAAACTCATCAAAAACTAATTAAATCCACACGATTATTCATAAAAGTACCGTAAATGCGGGAATAAAATCCTATAAAGTATATATAAAATACACTCTATCAATACATGCTCAATAATAACATAAGAATTGATATTATTAGAATATTAATTTATTTTGACACAATATAATGAAACAACATGTGTATAACATTTTTATCGACTTAATCGGTCAATAAAATAGTTGAGTTTATTATGTAAAAAATAAAAATCCGTCAATATTATTTTATACAAATTCTAGATTTTAACGAAAAAATTATACTTACATAACTTATAACGATTTCCACAATTATTTATAAAACATTGTTTGACAAGTTAAGATCGTTTGCTCTACAATCTTTTGAAAAAAGTTCTAAAAAATCTTCAATATATAATAAAAAAAAATGACGCAATATGAACAATTTTAAGTCGTTAACTTACATGAAAATAATATTAGTTTTATAATTATAATTAACTTTTTAAATTTGAATAATAATTATAATTTTCAAATAAAATTTATTAATCTTTTATATAAATAATATAAAATAAATTTAAAATATATATATATATATTCATAAGTGTAATTAATGATTATTAAAATGCCATTAGGATGTCATTAAGATGCTACTTAATGCAAGAAAAAAATTAAATAGAAAAAAAAGTGAAAATTTAAGAAAAATATTTTAAACGCTTCTGGTGCATTTCCGATCTTCTGGCATTATAATATATATAGATATGGTGAGTTCACCGTCAATATATATCCATTATTTTAAAAAATTCTTTCAATCCCTGGTTAATCTATTAATCTTTTATAAGGTGTCTAATTGATTCAATTTTTAAAATTCTTAATTAATTTTTACGATTATTTTTTAATCAAAATATTTAAAATAAATTTATAAAATTAAAATAATATCTTAATTAAATATGAATTAATATATATTTTATGATATGATAAATATATATTACTTAATAAATAACTAATAGAATCTTAATAATATATTAAATAATATTTTAATATAAAAATATATCTAATTTTTACTTCGATTAATTCTTCCAATTAATCCTCAAATTTAATTTTAATTAATCTTTACAAGGTACTTTGCATATCTTGTCCCATAGGCTTGTCAACGGGTAAGATTCGGTTCGGATTAGACTAAATCCAAATCCGAATCCATTTAATTTTAGCGAATTCAGATCGAATCGAATCATACCTTGAATATTTTAGAGGTCGATCCATATACAGTCCATTTAGTTTAATGGATAAACGGATCGGATTTCGAATATCCACGGCTTCATTTATTTTAGAAATATAACAAAATTAATTATGTATATATCATTAACCATTTTAAAAAAAATTAATAACATTTTAGAAGTTAAAATCTAGTATTTCAATGTATAAATTTTAAGTAGCAATCCAAAATCCAAACTACATCCATAATTTTATTAATTAAACACAAGGCTAAATAAAAATATAAGCCATAATTTTAAATTAAATAAAATAAATTTTTCAAATCAGGTATTTCAAATTTATAACATAACTATCCAAAAAAAAAAATCCCTGCTTTAAAATTAGGTCACATTTTGATGGGCTAAGCATGCGCATAACGTACACATAGAAGATTAACTTGGAAGAAAGGTACGAAAACATAAAATTAAATATTAGATTTAGAGTTTTTACGTAACTTAACTTATTATAAGATAAAATGTTTTACATTGTAAATTTTATATATTATATATTATATAGTATATTATTATATATTATATAATTAAAAGGATCAGTAATTAAACGAATTGGATCAGCATAAATCCATATTTAATATATTTATTATTCGGATCGTTATTATCGAATCAGATCAGATTTTTTTTAAACTAATCCATATCCATTTAAATATGAATATCCTATCCATTATTGTCCGATACAGTAACTGTATACATCAGACAAAGTAAATTTAATAGGTAAGTTTTCTTATTAAGATTAACAAAGTATTGGTTTTTGTGACAAGCTACAAGATTATCTAAATTCTATCAATATAATAACAGTCAGGCAATAACAATACATGAGATTGAAGTATAGTTCAATTTATTTTTAAAGTTTTCTTTTTTTGTATAAAAATAGAATTGTTTTATTTTATACAAAAAAGAAAATTTCAAAAATAAATTATGGAACTATCCTTAAAATCTATCTTAAAATGTGTGCCTAACCCCGTCCCCCAATATTAACTATTGGCTGGAACGGAGGGAGTAGGTAAGTTTTCTTATTAAGACTAACATATATAGTATTGGTTTTTGTGACAAGCTACAAGATTATCTAAATCTATTATATACTCCCTCTGTTTTTTACGCTTGACTTTTTGCACACAAATTCAAGTGCTTTGACTGGGCACTTATAATTATTATTTTTAAGATTTTCTTTTTTGAATTAAAATACACAATAAATATTTTAATTCACAAAAAGAAAATTTTAAAAATAATAATTTTAAGTACCCGGTCAAAACACTTCGAAATGTGTGCAAAAAGTCAAACGTCATATAAAAAACAGAGGGAGTATATAATACCACAACATGTCACATTTTATTCCTTGCAAAGTTACTATTTTAGCCCTGCATTTTAATCCATTTAGTCTTTTTCCAAAAAGTTACCACAACATGTCACATTTTATTCCTTGCAAAGTTACTATTTTAGCCCTGCATTTTAATCCATTTAGTCTTTTTCCAAAAAGTTGTTGTGGAGAATCGAACCTAAGTCTTTTCATTCATATGGACATCACCTTACCACTAGGCTAACCAATCACTTATATTATAAATCATAAATATGCTATGTAAGTCGTGTGATGGATGAGGAATATTTGGTATTTTAATTTTTAAGATATTTTATATGTTATAGTTTAGTATAAATTAGTGATACATGATATGTAGTGAACTTAGATACTCCGTATATACCATAACATGTCACATTTTATTCCTGGCAAAGTTGTATCATTTAATAAACTTATATTCAATATGATTATTTAATATCTACTTTAATATTACGTAATTAATTACAACAAACTAATAATAGCCATTAACTTTTAATAATTTATATTGGTGAATATATTTAGATTAAAATTCTTCGGTAAATTATTATATAATGGGAAATTATGAATGGTACCCCTCTGGTTTTGGCTTTTATGAATGGTACCACTACTTGTTTTTGACTTACAAACGGTACCACTGTGTAAATGATTTGCTATTAAACCAGCCACTCCGTCCATCAAACGTTAATTAAACGTTACAAGTAGTGGTATCAATCGTAAAAGCCAAAACCAGAAGGGTACCATTCATAATCTTTTTATGATATAAATAATTAACTGATTACCTTTTTCAACTAAAACGTATAATCTTTTCTATACTTTCTAACAAAAAAAATCTTATTTTCTAAAAATACCACGGATAACATTTATATAATTATTATCAAATCATCTCATTTAAAAATTTAAGCATCCAAAATTCATATTTAAAAGAAATAATTTAAATTAATGAAAAAAAACATATAATATTAAAATAAACCCGTGTCTCGCATGGTTTTAAGCTAGTATAACTATAAGTAAGTAAAATTAATAAATTTAAACAAAAACCCAAAAAAAAGGGTGAAAGCCCTCAATAACCAAATTATAAAGTGTTGTGCCCAAAATAACGAGTGGCGAAAAAATTGCCCAAAATAACCAGATGGTTGCGCATGTAGCACATGTGAATGAGGCACTACACATCTAGTACATGCATTGGCTTTGTATTTGATTAATTTCTTCAAAATCATTTCTGACCACGCATATTTATATTGCGTGAATTGTGAATTTTCATGAGCTGGCAGAAGTATGCGCATGAGCTTCATGTGTAGACTTTATTTGAATTTCTTTAAAATAAATAAAAAATACGAGATTTAAAACCCAAAATGGAACTGTTGAACCCCTAAGGGAATAAAAATAAAATTTATAAATTTTAATTAAAAAATTGAATATTTCTTACTAAGTCCGGCGACCTGATTTTTAAAAAATCGGGGGCCAACCCCGATTTTTATGTCAGCACTGAACAATAATTTTTTATTGGGAAATTCTCAATGGTACCCTTTTACTTTTGGCTTTTGCCAATGGTACCATTTTCCCGTTGGTACCCTTCATTATTCAACTGACAAGGGTACCATTGAGAATTTCAGATACTAACAATTTGGTTGATATAGTGGTATTTCATGGAAAAGTCAAAAATACAATGGTACCACTCGTAAGTCAAAAACACGAAATGGCACCACTTGGAAAAGTCAATAACAGAAGGTCACCATTGAGAATTTCCCTTTTTTTTTTTTGCTAAACATTGGTGAGCTAATTTATGACATTTTTTTGCTGAACAATAATTTATGAATAATAATTTCTTAATTTTTTTGCTGAACAATAATTTATGAATGGTACCCTTTTGGTTTTGGCTTTTACGAATGATACCACTACTTGTAACGTTTAGTTAACGTTTGATGGATAGAGTGGCTGGTTTAATAGCAAATCATTTACACAGTGGTACCGTTTGTAAGTCAAAAACAGGTAGTGGTACCATTCATAAAAGCCAAAACCAGAAGGGTACCATTCATAATTTCCCTTATATAATTACGCCAATATATGAATAATAATTGTACAGAAATACTTATAAAACTCGAGAATCGGAACTAAACGATTGTGTTCACGATTAGGAATTAAGCTTGGGAATAACAAGAATAATAAACATATATTTTTAAGTAATAATAGTATTTAATGTATTAGTCTAATTTGTAATAAAATATACTATTTAAAAGTTCATAGCGAGTAATCAGATTTAGATTCTCAGTTCTGAATAAAGTTAATTTAAATTCACAACTGAAAACATTGAATTAGATGACTATTTTAATAGATATTATAAATCTTAGACAATTCATGTTGAAAATGAAGCTCTCGAGAAGAGAGTTGCTAAACTATATTTAGGCTACACCGCTACAAATTGAAAGGTGTTCGTTCACGGCTACAAATTCGAACTACTAAAATCCAAAATATCACAATATTCCACATTTTATTTAATATCATTTCAAATTTATACCTTCCAATTTTCTATGATTTAACTCTAAAATCCCCCTAAAGTCAAATGCTATGAAAACGTTAGTTAATCTTCACATTTTCCAGAATCGAAACTGTGACATCCAGTTATAAGTATAAAGAATTTAAATTTATAGCTAAAATCATTGAACTATATGACTAATTGAATGGTGTTGTGGGAGGATTTTAGCACAACAGATTATGAGGCCTCGTGCTGGAATAGCGCCAATAAACAAGGAATCGTCCAACCACCCAGAAAGGCTCGTGGTTGATGATCAATGGCTAGCCGCCCGGGAAGGCACACGACTAGGGTTACCGAAGAACACGGGATGTGGTTCCTCGGAAGGATCGGACTGAATCTACGGGATGAGAGCTCAAGGACCAGATGTTGGCCAGCCAAGAACCCTAATTTGGCTGTGTCACACAAGAGTGCACGTGCTCTAGCTACTCAAGGAGTGTAAAGTGTCGAAGAAGATCCCGTAAACTGCCTACATACCACTATTTATAGTGGATCAAGCCCCGATGTAGTTCTTGAATGATATGATTGTTTGTTCATGATGAGTTATCCTCTCTCCAGTGGGATAATGACTGTTATTTCTGATAATAATCGAGTGTGATGTATAAAATCAGGTTACCAAGCAGTTTAGGTAACATAGAATGATTATCTCTTGTATTTATCATGATTTTGTATCATTTATCAAGTATATATGACATATATCCTCAAATAACTGAATGTTTATCTGTTTGAGAGTTTTTTTAGATGATATAGACGTATTCCTAAAAAAATAGGAGGCTTGCCTTATCTGTATTGGCAGCCTAATCAGGCTTCCGGCGGAAGCTGGGGGTACAGCCCGGTAGCCTGGCTCCGGTACCCCCTCCCGGTAACCCCTATCACGGGAGCTACTCTGGAAGCTCTACTGGATGACTGGTAATAGTTATAGGTTATCCTCAAGGGGATGCCTTGAGACCCTTAGCCATGTGTTCCCGTGCTGCAGCGTACATGGTAACCCCTAGGGCTACCGTAGGCCTCCGGAAACCTGACAGATTACTCATTCTCTTCATGGATCTGGACCCTAATCCTCTAGTGGGCCTAAATCTAACCCATGCGAGATTTTGGTCACAACAACTACCCCCCGGTTCCCTGAAGTACTGTGTGCAAGGGGAACCTTATTATCCACGGGGTGCCGGTTGCTAAGAAAATTCATCTTTTTGCTATCTTGCTAAATCAACACCACATGTCAATACTGAAAATTCTTAATCATAGAGTTGGGACTAATTCTGATGTTTATAATTAGCAGCTCTCGTATTTGTGCTACAGAAGTTCAAATCAGCATAAAAGCGGAAGCCTCGTATTTTTACTCGTTTAAGGATAGATTAATCATTTTAATTCTTTGGAAATAAAATGATAACTATTGAGGAGGAAAAAATAGGCTAGGACTCTACCGTTTTTTGCACAGATAAATTGAAAAAATCAGCCATTTTCCCAGCAAAGGACGTTTCCCACCCCATCTCATTTTCTGTGCCACATTCATTAATCAATGGGGACACGTCTCTTTTCTCACCGTTTGTATATATCTATTCCCTTAACCCTTTGTATTTTATCTTTTCTCCACATCCTCTTTTGGGCAAGCAAGGGTTGCAAAGAAGTTTCCGACGAGAGCTAAGACATTCGAACTCCCGTTTCTACATTCTTCACCCAGGTATGTCTGTGACCTTGGAATTAGTACTGTAAATCATAGTAGCCATACATATCTTGTGTTCTATGCCTCATATGTCCGTATATGCATATTAATGTTTGTCTTTGAATCGACACTTGTTTTGATACCATCCATTTCGGTTTACCCAAGTTTCATATGTTTGGTCCTTGATCCATGCTATACTTTTCAATTGTTGACCCTGTTTTGGATAGATCTGACTGGTTGAACTTTTATAAAGAATTGTATGTGTAAATCTTCTTGCTCATAGTGCATGTATCAAAGGGATTTCGGGCGATTTGTATTCCGGTTGCCCCCTCTAATCACTTTTCTAGATGCTCATGGCATGCTCGATGTTTGTTCTCATTGACTTGTGTTGTCTTAGACTTGTCCTGTTAAGCTAATACTTGGGGATTATTGATAGGGGTGTGACCATAGTGCCTTAGAAAGATTCCCGTGGTTCCTATTTTATTCTGGTAACCCCAGCATCATCATATTAGGTTGCCGTGTCGATGACTATTTTCACACTCTAGCTCTCTTTTGGCTTGGCCATTTTTGCATATTCTGGGTGTCCCGTTGGTTGGACGTTAGAAACATTGCCCCAACTCTAAGTCATCCCACTTCAATCCCCTTTGTTAACATGCTTCCTATTTGTGGTTGCAGATGTCTCTTTCATCGGCATCGAGGGAGTCTTCCCAGTCATTAGGATATTTATCACCCGTGTCTGGGGAACCGTCTGATTCGGGGTCAACTCATCTGAATAATCTTTTGCTTTCCCAGCCCCTGCTTGAATCTAAACCATCAATTAGCTCCAGGACACGTTCCCAGGTAGAAGTAATAGATCCCTTGTCTGCTGAGATTGTCAGCCGGTATCCTAGCCTTTCCCTGGAGGCCGGTTCATCGAATTCGGATGGTGGAGAGGCAGAAAGGATTGATGTTAGTTCCAACACTGATGAAGGGGATAAAACTATAAATGATCTCTGGCTGGGTGGTGAACAACCATTCTTCAGCAATGATGATGTGATGGGAAGGAATGATAATGCTGAGATGCCATTGGTGGCAGAGGTTGAGCGAAAGCCCCATGTTCCTGCAGGTTCTGTTCCCTCCTGTGAGGATACAGATTCGTCCATGAATGCTGACAGACTTGCGAGGTTGAAGGAATCATGCAATCCAGGATGCGACCTGGTGGTACCTAGCGTTGGTGAGAGGTGCCACAGGTTCGACAACTTTGAACCTGACCAAGCTATACCTAATGCAGTACTGTCTGCATCCTTTTTCAAGCTGGGATTCTCTATGCCGATGCATCCGTTTTTTGTTGACATGTTGAACTTCTATGAGATAGCTCCTATGCAACTGTCACCTAATTCCTTCAGGGTGGCGGCATGTATGTATATCCTTTACGATCAAACCTTTTCTGTCCCTATTACCCCTAGGGAATTGGGGTACTTTTATCAACTAAAGGGTGTAGGAAGGAAGATAGGTATTTTTTACCTCACCTCCTGGAATGACAGACAAGGGAGATGTATTAAGGGAAATAAGCGGGGAATGTATGACTGGATGGAAATGTTTTTGTATTGTTATGATTGTGAAGAGATGAGAAAAGAGTGGAATCTGACTCCGGGTAAGCATCCGGTACCCTCGTTCATTACTGGTAACCTTTATTTGGTTAATTTTCTACATAGCTCTTACCTCCTTTTTACAATCTATTATCTCATTTAGGGATCCCATCGCAAACTTTGCTCGAGGGGGCTGAGGCAAAGAGAGCCGAAAAGATTATGAGGTTGGCTGCTAGTTTAGGAGATGGCGAGAGTTTGTTAACTCCGGAAACCTTAGTGAGGTTGGGATTTGCGAGACTCCTGACTCCCTCTCCCCCTGCCCAGGGGAGGGAGGCTGAGGAAGGATTGGAAAGAGAACCTAGACCTCAGGGTACTGACAGGAAGCGTGGAAAGAGAGATGGGGCTTCCACTAACTTCTCTCCCGGTACCCCAGGCTACCGCTCCCTACACCTTTTCCTTACATTCTCACTAAACATGTCATGCTCCTTTGTTCATAGATACTCGTTATTAGTGGCGTCTCTATTGCTTTTCTCATGTATATGCTTCGAAACTGTGTAGTACTTGTTGCATTTCTCTTACTCATGTTATCATATGCATCCAGAAATCGGGCTCCGGTAACCCTACTGGTAACCTGATATTTCCTCATATAGTTACGTGTTACGGTTACTAACATCTCCAATGTTCCATCATTTCAGGTATGTCAGGATCTGTGCCATCCTTCATCAAACCATCTGATAAATATGAAGATTTATTTCCTGAAGACGATTTGCTCATGATGGAAACCCCTATTGCCGCTACTCCGATTTCCAGGGTCCCAGCTCCTGCACCCATCAAGGTTGAGCTTTCAGCTACTGAAAAACGCAGATTATCTCAAGCTTCCGGGAGTTTCAAGACTACCCCAGAAACTCGATCTTCGAAGAGAGTTAGGATATCTCAGCAAGATGCGCCTGTAGGTGAAGTGGAGCAGTTCTATCAGATGTCTGGAGGTCAGATTCCCATGGAGACGATTGCTGGGTGGGTTAAACAGAAAACCTCTGATGCTGCAAGATCCATGCTATTTTCAGCGGGCGAGAGCTTCTTTCATCAACTTAGGCTTTCCAATCAAATGGCCCTGGCTACCCGTGGCGATATGAGGCTCCGAGAGGAAATCAAGCAATTGAAGTTAGATATGCAAGCCGTGAAAGGTGAGAAGAAGAAGCTGTCTGAGGCTGGTAAGAGGTTGAAGGGAGAGTTATCTGTGTTAGCCAAGGAAAAGGATAAGTTGGGCAAGTTGGTTGCCACTCAGGAAGAAGAGAAGGAAGAAAGGATGGTAGTCCATGCCTCCGAGATTAAAGAACTGAAGTTACAGGTGGATTCCCTGCAAGCATCGGTCAGAAGGCTCAAAGAGGCCCTTCCAGAAAGGTATAACTTGGGTTTCGCTAAGGGGGCCACCGATTACATGAGGTCTACTTGGCAAGTGATGCCTGACCTGAATTGGGCGCTTCTAGGTGAGGATGCCGTAAAGCAGGTGGAGAACTTCAAAGCAGAGGCTGCCAAGGCGATACCCAAGTCACCGATACCTCTGAAGGATACTACCGAAAATGTCCAAGATACCAAGGTGGAAGCTCCCGCAAGTGCGGTCGAGGTTACTCCAGGTAATGCCATTAAAAAGGTTGACCCTGTCGAGGATTCCCCTAGTTCTGAGGCTACCAAAGACCTTTCCTCTCCTCAGTGACTTTCTCTTCAGCCATTTCAAACTTTATTCTCGTTTGTTTGTGAACTTTTGGTTTTAACTTAGGGGGTGGGCTCCTATAACGCTCCACAGATGTAAGGATTTGGTTCTTTAACTCTGTTCGTCGTATGGCCTCGGGTCTGGTACTTTTGAATTTGCTTTCGTAATGCACGTTTATCTCATTATCTGGTTTTTTATGTAGTAGGTATGATTGTCGCATCATTTCTGATTATGCAACGAGAACCAACTTGGACTTAATAATCCTTACTCATCGAACCCCCATAGTACTCATTCTCTAGGGTACCAATATGCTAAGTAAGAAAGGTACTACGATAACTTAAAATAGTGCATAACTAAACACCACCATCAAATTCTATCCGGTAAAATGACTCTCCTCACTAATTCTAAAACAGGTTTGTACAAGTGCTCAGAGGATATATGTCATATATATGTTGATTAAATAGATATTAGATCATGAATCAAGATAAGAACGGTAGAATGGTATCGCAGTGTAAAAGAGTACAAGAGTAAATATGGCAACACATACCTGGAAAGGTGGCCATAAAACTGATAGACTACTTGTACCTTTATCTGCTTGGTTGTCACTGTGGGTGTGGGGGTACCGTCCGGTATCCCTATAGCATTTGGAAGCCCGAAGGCAGGAACCTGACTCCGGGAGCCCCGTGGCCGGTAGCTCCTATCCGGTAGCCTGGGTACCGGGGCTCAGCCTGGAAACCTTTGTTCCGGGAGTCCCAGCCTTTTAATAAATCATGTGTGGTGATGCCATGTAGGCCAATCCTGCAAAGATGTCTTGCAATAAAGGGATCCAAGTGGGTAGACCAGGGTACCACACAAGCCCAAATGATGAAGGGAACCATGTATGCCGAACATGGTTCCATACATGCCTTGATAACCAAGTAAGCCATGTGAACCACTCAAGGTTCCATACATGTCTGGTATTGAAGGGATCCAAGTGTGCCAATCAGGGTACCACACAAGCCGAAATGATGAAGGGAACCATGTATGCCGAACAGGGTTCCATACATGCCCTGATAACCAAGTAAGCCATGTGAACCACTCAAGGTTCTGTACATGTCTGGTAATGAAGGGATCCAAGTGTGCCAAGGGTACCACACAAGCCGAAATGATGAAGGGAACCATGTATGCCGAACAGGGTTCCATACATGCCCTGATAACCAAGTAAGCCATGTGAACCACTCAAGGTTCTGTACATGTTTGGTAATGAAGGGATCCAAGTGTGCCAATCAGGTTACCACACAAGCCCAAAATGATGAAGGGAACCATGTATGCCGAACAGGGTTCCATACATGCCCTGATAACCAAGTAAGCCATGTGAACCACTCAAGGTTCTGTACATGTCTGGTAATGAAGGGATCCAAGTGTGCCAATCAGGGTACCACACAAGCCGAAATGATGAAGGGAACCATGTATGCCGAACAGGGTTCCATACATGCCCTGATAACCAAGTAAGCCATGTGAACCACTCAAGGTTCTGTACATGTCTGGTAATGAAGGGATCCAAGTGTGCCAATCAGGTTACCACACAAGCCCAAAATGATGAAGGGAACCATGTATGCCGAACAGGGTTCCATACATGCCCTGATAACCAAGTAAGCCATGTGAACCACTCAAGGTTCTGTACATGTCTGGTAATGAAGGGATCCAAGTGTGCCAATCAGGTTACCACACAAGCCCAAATGATGAAGGGAACCATGTATGCCGAACAGGGTTCCATACATGCCTTGATAACCAAGTAATCCATGTGAACCACTCAAGGTTCTGTACATGTCTGGAAATGGCAAAATTTTGAAATTCTGATAATTTCAACCTGTTAAGCTGAGAGGTGTATCCACTACTACCCCCCTAGTTCTGGATGGTAGCCTAGCTGCCATGTAGAACTATGCTTGTAGGTCTTACATATCTTTCTGAAAATATTTATAAGTGGTAAATGTAAAAGAAAACAATCAACTTCTACTGAAAATCAAAGAGTACGAATACATCAAATTTCATCCAGACGGGGTGTGCATCCACTACCCCCCGGGCATCTATTGAAAATCATGAAATCCTAAGAACTGAAAGGGAAATGGTGCAACCACAACTAGTAGGTTGCCTTTATTCATCCTAAGCCTGAAAGGGGCCTACGTTTGCTCTGAAAAGAGTCTTACTGATAGTACTTTTTTAGGTGCTCGGCATTCCAAGCACGGGGAATAGTGTTCCCATCCATGTCTTCAAGGTGGTAAGTGCCTTCCCAAAAGATAGACTTTATTTTGTAAGGCCCTTCCCAGTTTGCTCCAAAGGCTCCGTGCCCGGGAACCCGCATATTGGGCATCATTCTTCTCAGTACTAGGTCGCCAACCTTGAGGGGTCGAGGGCGTACCTTATTGTTATAGTATTTGCGGGTCCTCTGTTGGTAAGCCGCAAGTTTCAGCTGGGCGGTAGCCCGGTTTTCCTCTACCATGTCTAGGGCCAGCCTCTGATGTATTTCATTTGATTCTTGACTGAAATTGTCCCTCCGGTAGGACCCTGTCCCGACTTCCACTGGGACCATAGCTTCACAGCCATAGGTTAGAACAAAGGGAGACTCTCCGGTTGTGGACCTGGGAGTGGTGTTGTAAGACCACAAGACCATTGGAAGCTCCTCTTGCCAATTTCCCTTTTTATCTTCCAACTTGGCTTTTAGAGTGTGCTTGATGATTTTATTCACAGCTTCCGTCTGCCCATTGCTTTGGGGATGGCAAACGGCTGAAAAATCTTTCTTTATTTCCAAGTCCTCACATAGACTTCTCATTTCTCTACTATCAAATTGCTTGCCATTGTCTGAGATAAGCTTGTACGGTACCCCGTATCTACATATAATGGCTCGCTTAACAAATTCCTTCAGCTTACCGGCAGTGATGGTGGCTAGGGGTTCTGCCTCTGCCCACTTGGTAAAGTAGTCAACGGCTACCACGGCATATTTCACACCACCTCTGCCTTTGGGAAGCTCCCCAATCAGGTCAATCCCCCATATTGCAAAGGGCCAGGGGCTTCCAATGGGTCTTAGTTCCACAGCTGGGTTGCTATTGAAGTTAGCAAACCTTTGGCATTGATCACAAGCTTTAGCAAAGTCATAAGCATCAGTTTTCATGGTAGGCCAGTAATAGCCCTGTCGGAGAATTTTGTGGGCCAGGGAGGTACCTCCCGAGTGGTTGCCACAAATGCCTTCATGAATTTCCCTTAGGATGTATTCACATTCATTTCCAGATATGCACTTAAGTAGAGGTTGATTAAATCCCCTCTTGTATAGGATGCCATCATAGATCACATAACGGGCAGCCTTATATTTGAGTTTCCGAGCTTCATCTTTGTCTTCCGGAAGTGTCCCCTTGGTGATATACTCACGTATTGGGGTTGTCCATTGGCTTTCCATTGAAGAATCTATTTCCATAGTCTCCTCTCGATGGATACTTGGTTGGAGTTGCACTTCAAGGGGTATCACTCCTAACAGGACAGCTTCTTTTTGGGATCCCAACTTGGCAAGGGCATCGGCATTGGCATTTTCCACCCTTGGAATTTGATTTAGATTTAGCAATTTGAACCTACTGATAAGTTCTTGGGCATACCTCATGTAGAGTTCAGTGCGGGGGCCTCGACTCTGGAAGCTTCCTTTAATTTGCCATACAATCAGCATGGAGTCACTAAACACATTTATGTATTCTACCTTCATTTCCAGAGCCAGTTTCAAACCAGCAATCAGGGCCTCATACTCTGCATCATTGTTGGTAGCCCTGAAACCAAAGTGTATGGCACTCTGAATTCGGTGCCCCTCTGGGCTTACCAACTCTATTCCTGCACCTCCCCCATTATTATTTACTGCACCATCAACATACAGGTTCCACCATAATTGGGGGCTTTCGGCATCCCCTTCGGTAACTGGGGCTACCGGGGTACAATCTTCTCTGGTAACCTCAAAATCAGGAGGAAACTCCAGTAAGAAATCGGCCAGTGCTTGGCCTTTGATAGCAGTTCGGGGCTTGTAATCTATTTCAAACTGTCCTAGCTCAACAGCCCATTTCATCATTCTACCGGAGGCTTCCGGCTTGTGCATCACTTGCCTTAGCGGGAAGGATGTTCTAACTTCAATTTTATGGGCTTGAAAGTAAGGCCTTAGCTTCCTGGAAGCCAATATTAGAGCATATGCTAGCTTTTCCATGCTGGGATACCGGGTTTCCGCATCAAGCAGCCTTTTGCTCACATAGTATACCGGGTATTGTACTTGTTCTTCCTCCCGGATCAACACAGCACTTATAGAGTATTCAGAAACAGCTAAATATAAAATGAGTACCTCACCTTCCAAGGGTTTGGAGAGCAAGGGTGGGCTTCCCAGCTGTTCTTTTAGTTTCTTGAAGGCTTCCTCACATTCCGGGGTCCATTCAAAGTTTTGACCCTTCTTGATAGCCTTGAAAAACTCCTTGCATTTGTCAGAAGACCGAGATACGAATCTATTTAGGGCTGCTACCCTTCCGGTAAGCCCTTGGACTTCTTTTACATTCCTTGGGGACCTCAGTTCCAGCAATGCTTTGATTTTGGCAGGGTTTGCCTCAATCCCTCTGTGGTTCACAATGAATCCTAGAAATTTTCCAGACTCCACCCCAAAAACACACTTTTGGGGGTTCAGTTTCATCCGGTACTTCCTTAGGATATCAAACATCTCAGATAGGTGCAACACATGGTCGGCTGCCACCTTTGATTTGACCAACATATCGTCAACATAGACTTCCATAGTCTTACCAATCTGTTCTTTAAACATCATGTTTACCAGCCTCTGATAGGTAGCCCCGGCATTCAATAGCCCAAACGGCATCCCCACATAACAGTACAGTCCCCTATCAGTTATGAAGCTGGTATGCTCCTGGTCCGGTTCAAACATTGGTATCTGGTTATATCCGGAGTAGGCGTCCATGAAACTTAGCAAAGCATGGCCTGCCGTGGCATCCACCAGTTGATCAATTCTGGGTAGCGGGAAGCTATCCTTAGGGCATGCCTTATTTAGATCAGTAAAGTCAACACATGTCCTCCATTTCCCATTAGGCTTCTGGACCAGTACTGGGTTTGCTAGCCATGTTGGGTAGAAGGATTCTTTGATCAAACCAGCCTTCAATAACCGGTCTACCTCTTCCTGGAGGGCGGTAGCCCTTTCACCACTGACAGGCCTTCTCTTCTGCCGGATACCCCTTCTCTCAGGGTCGATGTTCAAGCGGTGGCACATGACTTTCGGGTCAATCCCCACCATGTCAGAATGACACCATGCAAACACATCAAGGTTGCTTTTAAGGAAAGCAATCAACCTTTCTCTTGTATTTTTATCTACCTGTTGCCCGATTTTCAAGATTTTACTAGGATCTTCAGCATCCACTAGTATAGGGATAGTATCCTCGGCAGCCCCTGCCTTTTCCAGGGTACCGGGCATCCTGGGATCAATGTCAATCTCAACCGGGAGTCCTCTCTCCGCTCCCTGGTTCTCATTCTCTAGCATTGCTCCGTCTAGATCATCATCTGAGGCACTTTTTACTATGCCTTCCAGTGAAATGTTATGAATTTCATCATTTTTTTCGGCAGCTTCCAACAACAAGCTTTGTGGTGGTACTACCCCCCGAAAATTAGGAACCTCTTCAGTAGGTTCATCTGGCAATTCCACTATCATGATGGCATTACACGATGCTCTTTCAAACTTCTGTGGCTCAAGCCCATGGCTTCTCATTAAGGCTTCTCCATCAGCCTTTTCTTCAATTTGAATAGGTTTGTCTGCCTTCTCGGCAGCCTGCACAGCTCTGTTATAGCATTCCCTTGACTCATGTTTACATCCTTTCACACACCCAATGCCATTTGGTGTAGGAAACTTCATTGAAAAGTGGTATATTGAGGTTACCACCCTCATATCTTTCAATACTGGTCTACCGAGAATTGCATTGTGGGATATGTCTTCATTTACCACCATGAATTCTGCCATTTGGGTGGCCTTGCAGGGATCCACACCTAATGTCAAGGGTAATTTGACCCTGCCCATGATTTGGACTGGGTTACCGGTAAACCCATATAGCTCATTATTGGTAGGCAGTAACTCTTTGTCCAAAAGTCCCAATTTCTGGAATGTGGTATATGCCAAGATATTTACTGAGCTTCCATTATCAACCAGCACTCTGTGCACATTCATTCCACCAATACTCACGGTTACCACCAAAGCATCATTATGAGGGTGGTGAACCCACTTGGCATCCTCCTCGGTAAAGGAAATATCAGCGGTTTCCCCTTTAAACAGCTTAGGGGGCCTTTCTGCAAGGTGGAACACATTAGTTAGGGGTTTGTCCCTGGCTTCCCGGGCATACCTATCTCTGGCATTCCGACTGGAACCCCCCAAATAAGGGCCGCCAAAGATGGTATGGATGCTATTAGCTCGGGTAGTCCTTTCTTGGTTTCCAGGAGCCTTGTCCTTGTTATCTCTACCTTCTTTATATTTCTTAGCCTCTTGGGCTACAAATTCAGTCAGGTATCCACCTCTAATCAACTCTTCAATTTGATCTTTCAAGTGCCTGCAATCAGCAGTCTCGTGTCCATTCACTTCGTGGAATGCACAGTACTTTCCTTGATCTTTCACTCCTGGGGGCCCTGCCCGGTAGGGCCTCCGGAATAGCCCATTCTTCTCATTCACTTCGAGAATATGACTGATTGGGACAGTCAAAGGAGTATACTCTGAGTATTTCTGAAAATTCGCCTTTGGAGTGAGTCTGTCCTTGGCAGAAACTCTATCCTTAGTTGCATTAACAGCAATAGGGGCAGTCTTGTCATCATACCGGGGGGCTCCTAAGCCGGCAGTACCACTCCCGGAAGCCCTCTTGTTCGAATCCCTTTTAGGGCTGTAAGAACGATTTCTTTTGTTCCTGCTCCAACCTCGGGAACTGGTGTCTTTGGACAATTTTGCCATGGATTCTTCAATCACTTTGTGGCGTTCTGCTTGTTGGTAAAATTCCGCCAGGGTTCCGGGCTCCTCAGTTTGCAATTCCTTCCAAAACTCGGTTCCAGGCCTTACCCCGGCTATCAGGAAGTTCTTCAGAGTTTCATCAGAGGCCTTCTTCACTTTTGGCACTTGCTCATTAAATCTTTTGAAATACTGTCTTAAAGACTCGTGAGTTTCTTGCTTGATATTAGCCAGAGTATTCACCGGTGGGGCATAGGCCACGGTAGCCCTGAATTGAGAGATAAACTGATCTCCCATCCTCCTCCAGGATTTGATAGACCCTTCGGCTAGCCTTTTGAACCATTGGTGGGCATTTCCAGTCAGTGTAGATGCCAATAGCCTACACCTTGCTAAGTCCTCCACCTGGTAGACATCCATTTCCGTATTAAAACGGCTCAAGTATTCAACTGGATCAGAGTTTCCATTGAATTTCAAGTCAGTATTCATCTTAAAGAACCTTGGCAAGGCTGCCTTTTTCACTTTCACAGAAAAGGGGGAACCGGCAGTGATACCGGACTTAAACTTTTTCTCCTCCTTGATCTTTTCCAAGGCTTTTTTCCAGTCAGACATCCTGAACTGTCCATTTTCACCATCTGAAAGCGTATCACTTTCAGAATCATCATCTTCATTGGCTGTCTTGCTTCTTCTAGGGACTGAACTTTGATGGGAGCCGGAATCTTGATCGGTACCCCCACCGGTAGGGACTCCGGTAGAGCGGGATCTCCTGTTTCTATGCCAAGAAGAGTGACTGCTTTGCCTATAATTCCTTCTGCCATCAGATCTGGATCTCCTGGAAATGCTTTTTGGGGGTACCGTTTGGGACCTCTCTCGGCGTTCTCGGGAACCCTGAGTTGTGGAACCTCCATTGCCATCTCTCTGATCTTTGCTTCCAGTGTGAATCAGTTTGTGACGAAGGTCTTTGTTAGTCAGTTTTTTGCCAACTCGATCAAAAACACTTAGACTCCTGGTGGGTGAACCTTCGGCACCCTGAGTTTCCGGGACATCAGATTGGTCACCCTCATATTCTTCTTCCACAGGCTCTTCTGCGTCTTCTTCAGATGGGACATGATCAGTGTTGTCCTCAATATTGTCCTCAGACTCGAAATTCAGCCTTGTCGGAGTCACATTCTTCTTTTTTGACTTCGACTTGCACTTCCTTTGCCATTTTTTCATTTTCTCGGAACCTTTTTCCAAGTTGTTGACTCTTTCATTCATCGTCTTCAGATAGTCCATGATGTTCTTGTTACTAACATCATCACCACCTTTGTTTCGTCCATTACCATCCTGAGACGGTGTTTTATCACTTTCAGAATTGTCACTCGCCATATCTCCTCCAAATGACGACTTTTGAGGCCCCTCCTTCGGGCGCCAATTGTTGTGGGAGGATTTTAGCACAACAGATTATGAGGCCTCGTGCTGGAATAGCGCCAATAAACAAGGAATCGTCCAACCACCCAGAAAGGCTCGTGGTTGATGATCAATGACTAGCCGCCCAGGAAGGCACACGACTAGGGTTACCGAAGAACACGGGATGTGGTTCCTCGGAAGGATCGGACTGAATCTACGGGATGAGAGCTCAAGGACCAGATGTTGGCCAGCCAAGAACCCTAATTTGGCTGTGTCACACAAGAGTGCACGTGCTCTAGCTACTCAAGGAGTGTAAAGTGTCGAAGAAGATCCCGTAAACTGCCTACATACCACTATTTATAGTGGATCAAGCCCCGATGTAGTTCTTGAATGATATGATTGTTTGTTCATGATGAGTTATCCTCTCTCCAGTGGGATAATGACTGTTATTTCTGATAATAATCGAGTGTGATGTATAAAATCAGGTTACCAAGCAGTTTAGGTAACATAGAATGATTATCTCTTGTATTTATCATGATTTTGTATCATTTATCAAGTATATATGACATATATCCTCAAATAACTGAATGTTTATCTATTTGAGAGTGTTTTTAGATGATATAGACGTATTCCTAAAAAATAGGAGGCGTGCCTTATCTGTATTGGCAGCCTAATCAGGCTTCCGGCGGAAGCTGGGGGTACCGCCCGGTAGCCTGGCTCCGGTACCCCCTCCCGGTAACCCCTATCACGGGAGCTACTCTGGAAGCTCTACTGGATGACTGGTAATAGTTATAGGTTATCCTCAAGGGGATGCCTTGATACCCTTAGCCATGTGTTCCCGTGCTGCAGCGTACATGGTAACCCCTAGGGCTACCGTAGGCCTCCGGAAACCTGACAGATTACTCATTCTCTTCATGGATCTGGACCCTAATCCTCTAGTGGGCCTAAATCTAACCCATGCGAGATTTTGGTCACAACAAATGGATATTAGAATATTTTGGACACAACCTGTTAGAAAGCAAGAGCACTTGAAAAAAGAGTAAGTTAATCTATATTTATGTAACATTGCAACAAATTGAAGAATATTCATGATCACAAATAATAAAAAACAAAATTTCACAATAAAGCTAGAATATCCCCGTCCCTTGCACGGGTAACGAAGCTAGTTCTATCAATATCATAACAGTCAGTCAATTATAATATTCCCTCCGTTCTAAATTGTATGAACCAGTTTGATTTTCACGGAGATTAAGAAAATGTAGTAAAAAAAGAGTAAAGTTAGTTGAAAAGTGGGTAAAGTGGTGGGACCTATCAATATTTAATAATAGATTTGAGATAGTGGAGAAAAATAGTGGATGTAATAGTATTTATTTATGTTGGAGTAAGTGTATTAAATTGCCAATCCCTTACAATGTTGGGGTTACAAGTATATTTATAATGACCTAATTGGGCCTTTAATGGGCTTGACTATCTAAGTGGGCCTCTGGCCCAACATTCAGTCCCCCCCTAAGTATGAAAGTATCTTCAGATCTTTCTAAATTATTTTACATAAAGCCCAATTTTTGCAAAAAGGAAAAGAAAGGAAAAAAAAAGTTTTTTGCTCCTTGGTTTGAATTGGACGTGACACGCAGCTATATACGTAGTGGCTGAAGGGTTGTGTCTGTTCACTTCTCCATGTCTTGGGACTAACACCGGCAGTTGTAGAGGTAATATATTCACTTTACTCTTCTCTTTTCTCTATAAGTTTTCTTGTTTTGTTCTTTTCCTGTTTCTTTCTTTTATCATCTTCTTTCGTTGCTCTTCTCTTGATATTTGAGGTACTCTTCCTGTCTCTTCTCTGTCTTTTCTTTTTATTTTCTTGCTTTCTTCCTTGTCTGGTACTATGAAGGCTATCATCGCCTCTTGTTCTTCGACTGAGAGTGTTCCTCAAAACGATGGGGGGAATGATGTGGAGAGTCCTGTTGTCGAGACTACTACTTGTTCTCATTATCTTCTTCGTACCTCCCCTTCTGTAAAAGCTTTGTCTTTTTCTCCTGGTTGTCATGAGAGTTCTATTAGTAGGGTTCGTTCGGTTGTTGGGTCTGGTTCGCAGACCCCTTCTGTCGATGATGTTGTTAGACCCCGTTCTGGTGCTAGTTTTGAGTCCAATAAGTCTTTTAATAAGCCCAGCTTCTATGCTACACACCCCTTAGACCTTGATAAGTTATCAGGGTACGTTTCTTTCTCTGCTGGTTATAATGCCTTTGCCCCTAGTATAAATGACCGAATGTGGAAACCTCCTCGACCTGGTTGTCAAGCCATCCCTGATGTATACTTTGAATATGGGCTTAGATTACCTTTACACCCCTTCTTTCGTTTTATCCTTCAGATCCTTGGGTGTGGTTTGGGCCAATTGGTACCAAACATGGTGCTTCAGATTAATGGGATTATTGCTAGGTGTTACGAACTCCGACAATTCCCTAGTCTTGACTTGTTCTTCTCAATCTTTCGAGTAAAGAATACTGGAATACAGTTTTATGTTGACAAGAAAGAGGGATGTAGAAAGTTGGTTGAGGCTCCTGCTTCTAATTCTGGTTGGCACCCTTTGTGGGCTTGGTATGAGGGTCACGAACTAGGAACCATAGGACCTTGGCGAACTCTCTGCGCTGGTCGTGTGAAGTCTGTAAACCTTTTGGGGTCGAGAGCCGCTTCTGACTTGCAAGTTTTTCTTGGTTCTGAAGTTAGATATCAGCCCGAGGAGTTCTTAGATGCTAAATTCTTGAATGATCATTGTTGTAAGCTAGTATATGTGTTGAATCTTTGTATTACTTTGCTTTTCCTTTTGTTCATATTGATTTGCTTTTACCTTTTGACTTGTAGTGACTGGACCAGCACTGCTTGAATTGGTGAGCCTTTTTGCAAACATGCCTACTGAAGAGTTTTTGGCCCTTCTCGTGAAGAGCAAGGCTGCTGGAGCGTCAACCATGATTCCCAATGTTAAATTGGAAAGTGGCCCAGAGGCAATTTCGAAGAGTTTTGTTTCCCCTTCCAGTGTGATTGAGGTTGATGCTGCTGGTACTGCTGTTGTGAAAGACAAAGAAAAGAAGAGACATCGCGAAGGTCACTTTTCCAAGGGCCATCATTCAAAGAAGCTGAAGGATATGGTGGAGCTTCCGTCCTCTGATGGTAATGTTGGGGCTTTGGTGTCTCCCAAGGGTGGTACTAACGTCGTGAGAGGCCTTCGTGGCTGTAAGGATTTAGTTGATCAGGTATTCTTATCTTTGTCTTTATCTGTTTTTACTTCGATTGTCGTTGTGTATGATTGCTTCCTTTCTGAACTTCTTGAGGATGTCTTTTTATCTTTAATTTGGTTCTTGTTTTGACCCAGTTATCTACTGAGATGGAGAAGCTTTTGAAGCTGGATGATCTTGTTGATGTTCTTGAAGTGAGGCGACTTCGTGGAGAGGTAAGTGAGCTGAAGGTGGCTAACAAGAACCTGGAAGAGACTTCTCAGAATCTGGTTAAGGAGAATACTATTGCTGCTGATAAGCTCTTTGCTTCATTGACTGAGAAATCCCATCTTATTACTGAGTGTGATGCTCTGAGTGATCAAGTAAAGAATTTGCAGTTGGATAATCAGACTCTGAAAGATGCTGTGAAGACCTCAGAAGAATGTCTTGCTAAGAAGATGGATGTCTGGATGGAAGAGAAGGCTGCTCTGATGACTAAAATGGAAGACCTATCTGTTCAATTGGCGAAGTGTCAAGCTGAATCTTTGTCATCTTTTGAAGAAGGCTACAATGAAGGTGTTGGACGTCTTGCTAAGGCTGGAATTGATGTGGTGGACCATTCGTTTGATCGTTATCTGGCTGATGTTGCGAAAGGAGGTGAAGCTGGAAAGACTGGTTCATCAGACTCTGCGCCCAAGAATTGAAGGTTTATTTATCTGCCTGGGGTATGCCCCTGTAGGCCATGTAACTTTATTGCTATCGCTTTTGTTTTATCCAAACTTTCGTCATGATGATCGAGTCATTTGAACTGTTGTGATATTTTGCTTTGTTATCTTGACCTTGGATGGTATCTCCTTGCTTTGGTGAATCTTTCCTTTAGCTTACCAGTTAGTAGCTTTTGTTAAATACCTTTGTATTGTGATATTGTTGATGGCGTCCGAGAAAGTAATTCTAGGTAGTTTGGAGTAACCACAGTAGGAGTTGCTCAGCTTTATTTTTGTAATTAGCTTTGAGCATGCTTCTGTATTTGACGTGTGCTTCCTTTTTCTTCTTTATGTAAATGTTCATGAACTTTAAGGAGTACAAATAGACTTTCAAGGGTGGCGAAATGGAGAAATGGAGAGATAAAGGTTGCTTTACTCCGCTTTGCATGTACTTTTGGTCTGATTTCAACTATCTTTTTCCTTTTTCCTTTCGAGATGTTTTTCTACTTGGTGTACTTTTGACTTTATTCTTCATTGAAGGTGAACTTTACCTTTTCTTCGTAGTTTTGGTATTTTTGGAGTATTTTGGCGGATTTTACCTCTTCTTTTTTTATTTTTGGCGTTTTTGGAGTGTTTTGGCGGACTTTACCTTTTCTTCGTACTTTTGGTGTTTTTGGAATTCTTTGGCGGACTTTACCTTTTCTTTGTATTTTTGGCGTTTTTTGGAGTATTTTGGTGAACTTTACCTTTATCTTTTCGATTTCCTTTAGTAGCTTTGCGTATGCATGGAGAGATGTTTGGGCTCTTTTCTCTATTTGGGGCGTGCCAAATATTTTGGCTTTGGTGGTGCGTATTTACCTTTATTTTTGTTCATGGCGAATTTTCATACGTCCCCGGAGAGTTCGAGCCGTTTAGGCTGTTTTGCGGTGATCGGAGCACTCCTTTTTAGTGCACCTTGTTCTTTTGGTGTTTCCATCGTTGAATATATTACTAGGGCATTTTTACCTTGTGTTTCCTGGAAACTTGGGATGCGAGGAATTCATGGCGTTACCTTTTGGTATGGTTCCTCTTGATTTTACTTTGAATGTTGGCAAGCATTTAATCAAACAAAATGATATAATAATTTAAAGCAAAAGTCGATCTAAAGGAAAGGTTGATCTTATATCATGAATTATCAGGTGATAGAATAAGCTATGAATGCAGCTCAGATACATGAGAATCTAGAAATTCGTTCAATAACTTAAATAACTTAAAGAGGTAATTGATTCCTACCAGAGAATTTTATGGATAGAATTTCTTGAGGTGGATGGCATTCCAAGCATTCAAAACCGGAGTTCCGTCGAGGTGCTCAAGGCGGTAAGAACCAGAAGCAATGACCTTTGTGACCCGGTAAGGTCCTTCCCATGGCGGGGACATCTTGCTTTGCTTTGAGGGCATCGATGCTGCCGCTTCTCTTAGCACGAGGTCGTTGACCTGAAAGCTCCTTGGTTTGATTTTTGAATTGTACAGCTCTGCTACCTTGTCTTGATATTTGGCGGCTTTGACCTGTGAAGAGTTTCTGAGCTCCTCGAGGAGATCAACATTTAGCCTTAAACCTTCTTCAGATGCCTTTGGGTCAAACTTTTCAATCCTCAGAGATTTGGAGCTTATTTCTACTGGTAGTACTGCTTCAGTTCCGTACGCCATTCTGAACGGCGTTTCTCCTGTAGAGGCCTTTGGTGTGGTTCGGAGACTCCACAACACGTTTGGCAGTTCATCCACCCAATTTCTACTTGCTTCAAGCAATCTTTTCTTCAGTCCTTGCAAAATTGCCTTATTAGTGATTTCCACTTGTCCATTTGCTTGTGGGTATGCGACTGAGGCTTTAAGGTGTTGTATTTCGAGTTCAGTCATTGTGTTGACCCACTTTTCTCCCGTGAACTGTGTTCCATTATCTGTAATAACCATCATGGGCACCCCAAATCTGAACACTATATGTTCCATAAAGAAGTGCACCGCCTCGATCTCTCTTATTCTTGCCAAGGGCTTCGCCTCTATCCATTTTGTGAAGTAGTCAATTGCCACAATTATATACTGGCACTGTTTGGAGCTTTTTGGCAGGGGTCCTACTAAGTCAATGCCCCACATGAAGAATGGGCATGGAGTCGTCGTGGGATTAAAGGGGACTGAGGGTCTGTGGTTCATTGACCCATACTTCTGACATGGTTCGCATCGCCTCGTGAACTCGTCACAGTCCTGGCGCATGGTAGGCCAGTAGATTCCGTGTCTCATAATTTTTAACGCCATGTTTTTCCCAGCTAAATGATCACCGCAAATTCCTGAATGTACTTCAAGCATGACTATTTTTGCCTCATCTTGATTGACGCATTTGAGTAGTGGCTCGACCAAAGCTCTTCTAAACAACTTATTGTCGATTAAACAATAGTGTTTTGCCTTCACAGTCATTTTTCTCTCTTCTTTTTTATTCATCTGTGGATGGACTCCTTGGATGAACTTGATGATGGGAGTCCTCCAATCCTCCTGTGTAGAAACACAAAGTACTTCTTTTTGAATTATCGAAGGTTCATTCAGCTCCTTGAAGTATACAGGCTCTGAGGTGTTTGGAGTATCTGACGTGGCCAATTTTGACAAGGCATCTGCCCATTGATTGTTAGATCTATCAATGTTGTTGATGGTCCACGTTGTAAAACGTTGTAGTAACTCCGAGGTAACCTTTTTATATGCTGCCATTCTTTCATTGAGAGTTTTAAATTCTCCTAAAACTTGCTTTACAACCAGCTGGGAATCACAAAATATGTCTATGGCGGGTACCTCCAGATGTTGAGCTAGAATCAAACCTGCTATTAGACCTTCGTACTCTGCCTCATTGTTGGTTGTAGGGAATTTGAACTTGATGACCTGTCGGATGGTGAAGCCCTCAGGGCTTGTGAGTATAACCCCTGCTCCCCCAGCTTTTGAGGTGGATGACCCGTCCGTGAACAAGGTCCAAACTTTATCTTTTGTGTCTGGTATTACCTCCCCTATCTTAGAAGAAGCAAATGTGCATTCTGTAATGAAGTCTGCTAAGGCTTGAGACTTTGTTGCAGTCCTGGGCTGGAACTCTAAGTGAAATTGACTTAACTCCACAGTCCATGAAGCTAATCTCCCCGTCATGTCAGGTTTGTGAAGTATTCGACGTAGGGGCTGATTTGTCATCACAATGATTGTTCTCCCTTGGAAATATTGCCTCAATTTTCTGCTAGCCATGACCAAGGCATATGCCAATTTCTCAATATTGGAGTACCTTGTCTCGGCGTCTTTGAGTATGTAGCTCGTATAGTACACAGGCTTTTGCTCAGCATCTACTTCTTTAACGAGTACAGCGGCTAAAGTAGAGTCTGATGCTGACAAGTATAACTTTAAAGGCTCGCATTGAAGAGGTTTAGCCATGACTGGTGGGGTTACGAGAAAGTCTTTAATCCCTTGTAAGCTTTCCTCACAATCTTTTGTCCAAGTAAAAGTCTTACATTTTGAAGCTTCTTTAATTGCTTCGTACATTGGTAGGCATTTCTTCGACGATTGGGGTATGAAACGTCTGAGAGCCGCTATGGACCCTGTGAGAACTTGGAGCTCCTTGAGGCATTTTGGAGCTGTCATATTTTGAATGGCTTTTATTTGGTTAGGATCTGCCTCTATACCTCTCTGAGTGAGCAAAAATCCCAAAAATCGGCCTCCACTCAAGCCAAAAGAGCACTTTGCTGGATTTAACCTCATGGAACTAGCCCTTATTCTCCCAAAGGTCTCTTTGAGGTCTTTAACGTGTTCTGAGGCTGTTGGTGACATTGCTATGATGTCATCAACGTAAACTTGGACGTTCCTTCCAATTTGAGGTGCAAATATTTTATCCATTGCGTACTGAAACGTTGCCCCTGCGTTTAGGAGACCAAAAGGAGTGACTTTGAACCCAAAGACCCCTTTATGGGTTATAAATGCTGTATCATCTTGATCTTGTTCAGCCAACCTTATTTGGTTGTACCCCGAAAACGCATCCATGAAGGATAATAGCTCATTACCGGCGGTGGAATCGATGAGTTGATCGATGTTAGGCAAAGGATAAAAATCTTTGGGGCATGCTTTGTTCAAGTCCGAATAATCTATGCACATCCTCCATTTGCCGTTGCTCTTTTTTACTAGAACCGGATTAGCAATCCATTTTGGAAATTGTACGGGCTTAATGAAGTCCGCCTCGAGTAGTCTATCAATCTCTTTTTCAATAGCCTCTTGTTTTTCCTTGGAGAAAATTCGTCTTTTCTGCTTCACTTCTTGAACTCCTGGTTTTATATTAAGGTGATGAAGAGCTAATTCAGCTGGAATCCCTGGCATGTCTTTGGGAGTCCAAGCAAAAATGTCCGCGAACTCTCTTAATGTCTGTATAAGAGCTTCACGAAGTTCAACAGGCAACTTTGTTCCAATCTTCACAACTTTCTCAGGATCGTTGGGATACAAAAGGATCTCCTCCATTGGTTCAACTGGCTCGTGACTAGGTGGTTTGGGTATTTCAATTATGTCCCTTGGATCCATCTCGACCACATGGTTCACCGAGGATGACGGTTTAACCGATTTCTTTGGAATTGCCGAATTTATATAACACTGTCGAGCTATCCTTTGGTCTCCACATACCTCGCCGACACCAAAATCAGTAGGAAATTTCATTTTGAGATGTGTTATAGACACTATGCCTCTTAAAGCCGCAATAGTTGATCTTCCCAAAATCGCATTGTAACCGGAAATGGCATTAACAATGTGGAACTTGACAACAAGCCATTTTTGGCAAGGTGGAGACCCGAATAATACAGGCATGTCTATGATTCCCACAGTCTTGACCTCATTCCCGGTGAAGCCATACAAAGGTGCATCTTTTGCGCTATTGACTTTCCTATCACCCAACTCCATTCTAGAAAAAGCACTTTGATATAGAATGTCGACCGAGCTGCCATCATCGATCATTATCTTTTTAACTGTGTTTGTTCCGATTTTTGTAGTAATTACCAATGCATCTTGATGATCTTGGATAATTCTATCTCCATAATCTTCATCTGAAAATGATATTACCAAAGAGGGATTTTTCCTTGGTCTCTTGTTTTCCACCCGGAACACTTCTCTTGCATAAGCTTTCTTTGCTCTATTTGATGATCCTCCCGCTGTGGTTCCTCCAAATATAGTATCGATGATTCTATCTGACTCAGTCCTCTGCTGTTGTGTCACATCCCCTCTGTCAATGAAGTGAGAAAGCTCTCCCCTCTGGATTTTATCCTCAATTAAGTTTTTCAGCTGATAACATCTCTCAGTATCATGGCCTGTATCTTCATGATAGTGGCAGAACTTGTTACTCGGGGGTCTATTTGGATTCATTGGTCTCGGTGGTATGTATGTAGGCTCAGATTTAATAACTCCTAGGATCGCGAGTCTGTCCATATTAAGCTTTGTGAATTCTCGTTCACCTCGAGGTCGTTGAGTCCAAGGTCGTTGCTTAGCTGGAGATGTCTGAGATGTTGGAGTCCCTCTTGAAGTATGCAGAGGTACATCTTCCTTTTTTAATTGAGTTGGTGATCTTGCTCGTGTTCCTCGGACTCCTCGTGTACTTCGATCAGTCCTGTCACCTCGGCGATACTCCCATTGGGAAGTCTGTTCCACCACTCTGCTTATTCTCGACCTCGGAGACCTGGAGGACTGTATGCTTCCTACAGCCTCTTGGAGAGTTATCCTTCGTTCAAATAGTTGTATGGCGGCTTGGAGTGATTGAGGTTCTTTTTCAAAATATTCTTCCAGAATTGCATTGTGCCTTGACCTATCAATTCCTGCCGCTAAATACGTCATTGCCAAGTTCTCTACCAAGTCTGGAATTTGTATCATTTCTGCCCTGAAACGATTTAAATATTCCCGCAATCCTTCATTTGACTTTTGGCGAACATTCACCAGAGAGGCTGTTAGTCTCTTTCCCTTTTTATTAGTGGAGAATCTTGACTTGAATTTTTCTTTTAAACTGGACCATGACTTGATTGACCTTGCTGGCAGGTTGTTGTACCACATGAGGGCCGTGCCCTTCAAACACGTCGGGAAGAACTGACACTTTGCCACCTCGCTATGCCCGAAAAAGGACATTCGACCGTCGAATAAGTTGACAAAGTCATAGGGGTCTGTGGAGCCATCGAACTGACACCTTAAGATCCCTATTCACTCTGGCTCTTTCGATGCTTTTAGCTAATGGACTTTCCGAGGAGATTTCAATCTCTCCTGATTGAGTTCTAATGAACTCCTTGAACTTTAGAATATCCTTTGCTGATAATCCAGTTGTGCTTGACTCCTCTTTCTCATAATTCTCATCATCTTCTGAATAATCCCTTTCTTCAATTCTAGTTTTACGCTTCCTTGATGAAAGTGAATCATGGGACTTTTCTGACTTTGAATGTTTACTTCCCATAGATGTCCTCCAAGAGGATTCGTGATATTCAGTTTGGTATTCCAAGGACATAGGTCCTTCAGACACCTCTTGGAGCTCTTTTTGTAATCTCATTATTTCCTTTTTCCTCTTTACCTTTTCAGCTAAGATTTGTCGTTCTAAGTCTAATCGTCGAAGCTCATCGTCGATGGCGATAGCGTCTGGGGCTGCCTCTTGCTGCTCCCTCTGTCTTTTGAGCTTTATCAGATGCAAGCGAGCATCACTTGTAAGGACATGTTTACCTTGAGGTGTGAGTACCAGCTGTCTATTGTCTCTTCTCGCCTTTCGAGATCCGTTAACTGGATCTGAAAAACTAGGTCCTGGCGGTGAAGAGAACAAAGCTTGGGGAGCCATTAAAATCTTAGACTTATCAGCTCGCTTAATACTTGCAACATCCTGAGTTTTCGGAGCTCTATCGGCCATCCTCAACGAAGGATTAAGGTCGATTTTTTCACTTTGAATCCCGATCCGGAAATGTTTGTGGTTGTCTTTGTTTTTTTGAAAGAGTTTGTTAGGAAGAGGTTAAACCTCCTTCTAGCGCCATTGTTGGAGTAAGTGTATTAAATTGCCAATCCCTTACAATGTTGGGGTTACAAGTATATTTATAATGACCTAATTGGGCCTTTAATGGGCTTGACTATCTAAGTGGGCCTCTGGCCCAACAATTTAATAAAAAAGTGTAGAGATATTGGGTGTAATAGTGAAAAATAACGTTAAAAATAGTAAGTATATTATGTTTATTCTTTTTAGGAGGTCAAAAAAGGAAGGAGGTTCGAATAAAATGGGACAGAATGAGTACATGACATTGAAGTACAATGAACGAGCTGGAAATGGTTTGGATTATTATACAATCATTGTAAGCAACTGTATTGCAGCCAAATTATTTGATTTAGAATAGAAAAGCCAAAAATCCAGGAACAAAGATAAGAAGGATATCAATAACAAGTGCCTTGACCTGGGTCCGCAGGAGAGTAGACCCTATAGGCTATAGCCTTGTCAATGCCTTGTCAGCATTTGTACTGCCACCTAACAATTCTTTTACTAGTATTTTCATTCCATTGCAATTTGTAAATTACTGTATTAATTCGTACACACTAGCTACACCTTTTATATGAATTCGTCAACAGTTGTTTTGTCCTCTTCCACCCAAAATCTGCCATTAAATGTTTTAAACAATAAAAAAAATGAAATTGGTAGCTACTTATTTGTTTTACAGCTAATTAATTACTCCTATTTGAAAATTAATACTCCGTATTATGATAATTGCATACATATGATCTGACCCAAAAAAATTAATATTTATTTTAATAATTTCTCTTCACGAAAACAATATATAAAGGGTCCAATTTCTTGACAACATTTTCGGGAATAAATATCAAATACATCATTTATCAAAAAAATTATTCATTTTAATCACTAATTTGAAAATTTATATTAACATAATCATTGAAAAGAATTTAGCAAAAAAAAAACATAATCATTGAAAAGTTGAAAATTTGTATCAATTTAGTCATTACTAAATGAACTCTTTGATACAAATTTTCAAATTAATAACTAAAATAAATGTTCATTTTAATATATTTGAATCATATTTATCCCAATTTTTTTGTCACTAATTTCTAAACAACACTGAAATTGAAATAAAAATGTTTTATTTGTTATCCAGGTTCGGCTTCTGACCTCCATTTATCATTTTGGGCGACTATTACTACTCGTTTGAATATTTGTACGTGTGGTCTGAATAATTTTTTAAAAATATATTGAGAAATTGTAACTTCATAAAAATTGCCAAATTGGAATTAACTGTTTAATTAGGTGACACACCGCACACGTACATGAACACTAAAAGTTCCTCAGAATTTTCTTCAAAAAAAAAAGTTCCTCAGAATTCGTAATATCCAGAATATTTTAGAAATATTCAAATATTTACAAAATAGTATGTCCTTACCTAGTTTTTGATATTTTCTCTAAATATATAAAAATCTAATTATTTTTTTTCAATCTCCTATCCACGGACTTGTAAGTTGAAAAATACACATTTCTAATTTATAAATTACTTACTATAAATAAAGCATATAGGGCTGAGCAAAACCGATCCGAATCCGAAAAATCGAATCGAAATTCGTTATTTCGATTCGGTTCTATTTTTTAAAAAAATTCGGGTATTCGGTTTATTCGGTCCAAACCGAAATATATTTCAGATCGGTTCGATCTTTAAGGAAAAAATTCGGTTCTTGACCGAATTATCCGAATTATATATAACATGTATGTATATTATATATACAATATAATATATTTCATATGTTTAATTTTATCTAGACTACTACTCCCTCCGTCTCTAAATAAGTTGTCTGTTTTGACTGGACACATTTGCCAACTTCACTGTATTAAAGTATTCATAAATACGAATCCAACAAGATCACTCATGACTATATTTGGTCTTATAGATTAGACGTAAATTAATAATTTGTCTTATGTTATGAACAATCCCGACATTTCAAACGAGCAACTTATTATGAGACGGAGGGAGTAGTATTCTAATATCTAGACTGGAGTAGTATTCTAATTAACTACCCAGACCAATACCCCACACATTACGCATACAAGAGACCTAATCGATTACCAAACAAATAGAAGTACTACACACAGTACACAGTTGGCAGAGTGGCTACGACGTCGCCGATTAGTACTAAATTGGTTAGTCGACACAGTTGAAAAAGCGAGCTGCTGGATTGATAGTGACTTGGTTCGAAATGATGCTGAAGCTTCATGTTGATGTAATTAGAGAAGAGGAAGATAGGGAGAGGAATAATTGATGAGTAGTATTTGATTGAGGTGAGATTTGAGCGAATTAAGATTGATATTAATTCAGATTTTTTCAATATTTTGGTTCTTCGAACCGAAGCGAACCGACCAAAATAATTCGGTTCGGTTCTTATTCGGTCCATATGATGACTTCGATCCGGATCGGTTCTTTTTTTTCGATCCATACGATGATTTCGATCCGGATCGGTTCTAAAAAAAAGGAGTAATTCGGTTTTCGGTTATTTCGGTGGACCGAATCGATCGACCGAATGCTCAGCCCTACACATCACCCTTTTTTTACTATCTCAATATACAGTTTCTGAAGCTGTAAAAAATTGCACAGTGCCACAGGTAAATTAAAATCCCATCTCTCTGCTTTTCAGTCTTATTTGGATTTATCGACGATTTTTTTTCAATAACAGAACCCAAGTAATTCACATTAAGAGCAAAAGAATCAAGGCAAGCACGGAAACAAAAAACAAAAAATAAATAAAATAAAAACACAATCTTGAAAATATTCCGATATTTCTTTTCAAAAAAACTTTTCCCTTATTAATCTTGCTTATACTCCTAGTTACATTGATACCCAAAAAGATTGCAAGAAAGTCTATTAAACACCAAAACCAAAATTTTATAAATTTACATGATTTGCAGATCTTCCTGTTTTTCTCCAGCAATAGATACACCAATTACTTACATACATATTTTGATCAAGAATCAGAGAAATTATCACGCCAACAAATAAGCATAGTAACACATCGCCTCATGATATAAAATCTAGCTCTCTGTTCTTTTACAAGACTAGCACACTTTCTTGTGAACCCACATCTTCTATTCTCATGTTGTTTTGATTTTGATGAACAGTTGATTCTTCTTATTAGAGCTGATGATGATACACTTCTTGATCCTTCTTTTCTTGATAACTTCCATTTCTCATCTAGAAATAACTCATTTGCTGTTGCCATTGGAGTTGTACTTGTAGTTTGTGTAAGAAAAAGTACACAAATCTTTGTTGTTTGGACTTTCTTTTTGTGACAACACAAATAGAAAGCAAGTGTTACACAACAAAAGAATTTATGAAGATTTGTAAATTTTGGTACTTTTTGTTTATGCTCAAGAAGTGAAGATGATGAATGATGATGATAGATGGGAGGTGATATTTATATAAAAAGAGAGAGATAAGGGAAAGGAGATTGGCATGGCAGTGGGTATCACCTGGGCATCTTTCTTTAACTTACATGGTTTTGTCTATAGTTTCAATTTTTTCAATTATTATAATAAAAAATGGTTTTTTATTTAGTTAAAATAAGGGTATTGACGTAAGCATGGCATAGTCAAAGAGATTGGTGTGTAATAAAAAAAGATTAGTTAGGAGTACTTATTATAGAAGAGTAATGAGGTAGGTTTCCAAGACACTCAGTATAGGGAGTTACTTGAATTGGGAAAAGTTTAATAAATGCAAGTAATGCAAAGAAAGCAAAAAATCTCACTGATTTTGCTGCGGTGACTGAATAATTCAGACCGTAGGGAGCTACTCCCTCTGTTTTTTTCAATTGTTTACATTTGCGGACCAATTTCCGGCACGGATTTTAAGGTGCATTTTAAGGATAGTTCCATAACTTTTTTTTGATATTTTCTTTTTTTGTATAAAAATAGGATTGTTCTATTTTTATACAAAAAAAGAAAATATCAAAAATAAGTTATATAACTATCCTTAAAATGCACCTTAAAATGCGTGTTAGATACGCAGTTTTTTATGTAAAGAAATGGATTGGACGGAGGGAGTACTAGATTCAAGTAAATTCAGATGACAGGGCTATGCATTGTCACATTGATATCATAACAACAGCCTAAAAGAGGATAGGATAGACCTTCAATTCTCTTCTTCATAGGGAAAGAGAATGAATCCATTATATCTACTAGCATTTATGCCCGCGATGCTGGGTTTTTAAAAATTAAAAACATTCTTAATTTTGTCAATATTATTAGCTTAATTTTGTATGAAAAATTTTAACTCAAATATTTACTGGATTCTTTGATTAAAGTTGATTTGTTCATCATGTTAATTTTAAAAATTACAATTCAGTTCGCTTTGAAAACACTCGCCTTAATTGTAAAGAAAAAAATAATTGCTCGCCATGTGGTGTTGATTGTTATATGCATAATACTATGAATATTTTGAGCATTAAATTAAATAATTATTTAATTTCAAGTAATGAATACACAATTTTATGATTTGTTTTGAAAATTAATATTTAAAAATATACCTCCTCGGTCCCGTCTCCGGCGGCACCTCGAACCCTTCACAATTTAAAATAAATCTGTTTCCTCTAAACAAATTATTAGGATAATTGTACCTCTTAAAAATATATTCATATTTACGGATTTAAAAAAAATGTATCGATAAAACTTCAAATTTACATACTCAAAAGTAGTAATATTCCTATTCCTCAATGTAGCTCTTTTAGGATTTACTTAAAAAAAAATTAAGCGACTTACAAAACTATAAAAGAAAAAATTAAATTTAAAAATCGATAAGCTCGTCATTGTAAATAAATTCATATTATAAATAAAATTATGAAATAAAACGCCATATGGAGTCACATAATTTTATAGGTCCACTGTCAGAAAGGAGGCACAGGCACTCGATACTATTAAAGCATTGCTCGAACAGAACCTGCATCACCCCTCTAAAAGATTATTAAGGATCGGATAAAGAAAAACTAAACAAAACGTGATAGGAAATATTCTAGACAACCCAAAAATACGGAAAGAGATCATGCTTTAAGCATTTTGTTGCAACTTTATGCTACCTGATCTAAGAGTACACTCTATGACCAAGTGTTATGACCAAGTGTAGAACTATAGTAATTAGTATAAACAATACTCCCTCCGTCCCATATTGTTTTTCTTGTTTCATATGTCGGGACTGTTCATGACATGAGATAAATTACTAATTTACGTCTAATCTATAAAATTAAATATAGTCATGAGTGATCTTGTTGGATTCGTATTTATGAGTACTTTAATACAGTGAAGTTTTTATATTTAATACTAATACAAAATTCAAGATATTAACGATCAAAAGTGTGCATTGGCAGGACACGATGGCAACAATTTGGAAACCAGTTAAAGGTGTGTTCATGGAGGAAACCAGTCAAACCAACATCTTTCTGTTTAAATTCTTTCATGACAGGGATATGCAAAGAGTGTTAGAGGATGGTCCATGGACTTTCAATCAACATGTTCTCCTGATTCAAAAGTTCAATGCGGATGAACAACTCAAGGATATTCAGTTATCGGAATTAAATATGTGGGTTCAAGTATATGATGTCCCCATTGGATTCAAATCAGAATTTGTCTTGAAGTCTATAGGCAATTTTGTGGGAAAATTTTTGGAATCAGATTCAAGAAACTTTAAAGGGATGAGTAGAAACTACTTAAGAATAAGGGTGGCTGTTAATATCGATCGTCCGTTGAAAACCCAGATGCGTATTAAGAAACCAGGAGGGGAATGGATGTGGATTCAGTTTAAATATGAACGCCTTCCTTTTTTCTGCTTCTATTGTGGTCGAATAGGCCATACAGAGAAGTTTTGTGAGGATTTGTTCGACGATCCTCAAGGACAAGATACGAGGAAATATGATAGCTCGTTAAGAGCACCATCAAGGAACCAAGGCACCAAGGCCAAAGCAAACAAAATCAATGGATACGGGGGGCAGACGGAACAGTTCTAAATCCGGTGAAGACAGATGAAAAGGCAAGAAAGAAAGAGACAGGGGAGGGCCACAGGAAGGAAAGCAGCGAGAATTACGCAAATAAGGAAGGTAATTTCAGCAAACAAGGAGGGACAGGACTGTCGGGAGATGTTAGTGGAGGTAATCAATTACAGATGGTTACAATTTTGGAGCCAAAAAATGTGGAGGACTTGAAGGAAAGGCGGGAAACAATTACTGATGGAATAGAGAAAAGTGGAACAGAGACAGGTGGCCTAGACAAAGATGGACTGGCCATTATAATATCTAAAAGACGCAGAGTGGATGACCCAATAACAGACAGCTTGAAGGATGACATCATGACGGAAACTATTTCTGAAGGCAACAATGTTTCAAAAAACTTGGAAGGGGCGGGTGCTGCAATGCAGACCCGCCAGACATTATGACAACATTAAGTTGGAACTGCCGGGGTATGGGGCTTCCTCGGAAAATGCAGTTCCTTTTTGACGTGGTGCGTCAAGAACAGCCCGTTTTTTTATTTTTATGTGAGACTATGGCAAAGAGATCGAGGTTAGAATGGGTGAAGAATAAATTAGGATTTGAAGGATTGATTACAGTTGATCCAGTTGGCAAAAGTGGGGGCCTGGCGTTAATGTGGAAGGAGAAAGATCAAGCAGAGTTGATTGGACTCTCAAAACATCACATAGATGTCAAAGTTCGTATAACAGACATGATGGAATGGCGCTTAACAGGGTTCTACGGAGAACCAGATAGAGCGAAAAGAAGGAACACCCGGGACCTTCTTCGTAACTTATCCAGGGATGCAAATCTGCCATGGTGTTTGTTGGGAGACCTAAATAATATAGGAGCTGTGGATGAAAAGCGAGGAGGAGAGCCTTATCCAGAATGGCTGATTGATGGATTTAATGAAGCTACTCATGACGCTAATCTTGTGGACTTAGAGTTATCGGGCCACCAATTTACGTGGGAACGAGGCAGGGGCACGAGAGAATGGATGGAGATCAGGTTGGACAGAGCTTTAACAAATGAGAGCTGGTTGATTAATTATCCTCTGGCAAAATTGTTTAATCTTGAGGGGGCTCCTTCGGACCATAATGCTATTTTATTAGTTCCACAAATTCGAGATCAAAGACCAAGAGTGTATCGTTTTAAATTCGAAAATGCATGGCTCACTGAGCCTATGTGTGAGCAACTGGTTTGTGAAGGATGGATTGAAAAGCAAGGTTTCAACATACAGGACAAAATCAAGGCATGCAGTGACAAGTTAGCAACATGGGGGAAGGAAATAACTGGTAACTTTGCTAGTCGAATCAAGGAGTGTAAGGCAGCAATGAAACGTTTTAAGAATGGAACAGATACTGATTCAATAGAGAATTATAAAGAAGCAAAGACAAAGCTTGATAGGATTTTTAATCAAAGGGAGATTTTCTGGAGACAGAGGTCGAAGCAACTATGGCTTCAAGCAGGAGACAAAAATTCAAAGTATTTCCATAAGAATGCTAGTGGGCGTAGAAGAAATAATCATATTCAAAAAATTCAAGATGACAATGGAAATTGGCTAAACTGGGATAATGGTCTGCCTGATTTGATCATGAATTATTTTAATAATCTATTTGCAGCTTCTGAAGCGGAATGGCAAGAGGTTATTGAAGGAGTTCCAAAAACAATCACAACTGCGCATAATGAAGAAATCATAAGGCCAGTGACTGAAGAGGAGGTGAAAACAGCATTGTTCCAAATGAATCCGGACAAAGCACCTGGACCCGATGGGATGACACCGGCTTTTTTTCAAAAGCATTGGAAAATAGTTGGGAAAGATGTGGTTAAAGAGGTTCAGGAGTTTTTCTCTAAGGGAGTGTTGAACACTGATTTAAACGTTACAAATATTGTCTTGATCCCAAAAAATAAATGCCCTACTGTAATGAATGATTTAAGGCCAATCTCTCTATGCAATGTTTTGGTTAAAATCATTACCAAGGTGGCTGCAAACAGGTTGAAAATGACACTCGAAGCAGTATTATCAGAGAACCAGAGTGCGTTCATGTCAGGAAGGCTGATATCGGATAATGTGATGGTTTCATATGAGATCATGCATTATCTAAAACGCAAGAGGAGAGGTAAAGAGGGCCACATGGCAGTAAAGCTGGATATGAGCAAGGCCTATGACAGAATCGAATGGAGTTTTCTGAGGGCAATGTTAAATAAAATGGGGTACAATTATTGGTGGGTTCACTTAATCTTAAATTGTGTCAATACAGTTTCGTACAAAGTGATGCATGACAACAAAGAATTTGGTCCAATTTTTCCAAGTCGTGGCATACGTCAAGGGGACCCTTTGTCACCCTATTTATTCATTATATGTGCTCAAGGCATCTCGGTTTTACTTCAACAATATGAGCAGAAAAAATGGATCCAAGGAATCAAGATATGCAAACAAGCTCCAAGTATTACTCACATGCTATTCGCAGATGATAGCTATATGTATTGTAAAGCAAATGAGACAGAAGTGGATCATGTTCTGAGCTTACTTAACACTTTTGAGCGAGCATCGGGTCAGAAAGTGAACCTTGCAAAATCTGTGGTTTTCTTTAGTTCGAACATGACTGAGGGGAGTAGGAGACAGTTATGTCATAAGTTAAGAATGGAGGAGGCTGGAACAGAAACTAAATACTTAGGTTTACCAAACATGATGCAGAGGAGCAAGACTGCAACCTTGGGATTTCTCAGAGGAAAAGTAAAGAAACGAGTGATGGCTTGGGATGGGTCTATAATATCCCAAGGTGGAAGGGAGGTTCTAGTCAAATCTGTAGCACAAACGCTACCTACCTACGCTATGAGCATATTCCTATTGCCAGCAGAAATTCATAAAGATATTGAACGAACAATATCAAAATTCTGGTGGAACGCGAAATCAGGAGAGAGGAAAGGGATTCACTGGATGAGTTGGGACCGATTAAGTAGACATAAATCGGTTGGAGGGATGGGCTTTCGAAATTTTAGAGACTTCAACCTAGCACTTTTGGGGAAACAGGGGTGGAGATTCTTATCTAAACCTTCAAGTTTGGTTAGTAGAGTGTTTAAAGCTCGCTATTTTCCTAAGGTGAATTTTCTCGAAGCAAATCTTGGGCATAGTCCTAGCTTTATTTGGAGAAGCGTTCTAGAAGCAAGAGATTTAGTAGCAAATGGAGTCAGATGGAAGGTAGGATCAGGTGATGAGATTAATATCCTAAGACAGCCTTGGTTAACTGGTAGTGACAATCCATATATTGAGACAGCCTCACCAGGCATAGAAAATAAAAAAGTCTCATACCTTATGACGGGGGATCATAGTGGTTGGAACGAAGAGATTATTAGAGGTATATTCAATGAACGGGATCAGGCTTCTATTAGGAAAGTAAGAATAGCAGAGCATGGGGAGAGTGACAGAATGTTTTGGAATCAGGAGAGCTTTGGAGATTACTCGGTAAAGAGTGCGTACAAGCTTCTTCAAGTCCAGAAATCAGTTTGGAGAATGACAGATAACAACAGTTTCTGGACGAAAATATGGCGAATCAAAGCTCCAGCAAAGGTTCTAAATCTAGTGTGGCGTTCATTGACTTATTGTTTACCTACAACTGTTATGTTGCAGCAAAAAGGAGTGGTCTTAGAGGCATTGTGCCCAGTCTGTAAGAAAGAACCAGAAACGATAGACCACGTCTTTTTAAGTTGTTCAGTGGCAGTGCAATGTTGGCAAATGGTCATTCCAAATGTTCAGAACGGGGAGAAACTCTAACGCAATGGTGGGAGACCATTTTCGCAAGGTGTGACAATAAGAAGAGAGCAGAGGTAGCAGTGGTTTGTTGGTCGTTGTGGAAAGCAAGAAACGAAGTTGTTTGGAATAAAAAGCATCATAGACTTTATAAGATTCTCGCTAATGCTAAACAATACCTTGAACAATGGAGATATGCCCAAAGCATGGTTTCATACTCTATCTATCCGCAGCTAGTGGAAGGGGATGGAGGAATTTCTTGGGTAAGACCACAGGAGTTATCAATCAAGGTATCAGTGGACGCTGCGATTTTTGAAGAGTCTAATGCTTCAGAAATAGGTATGGTTGCTCGTGATTCAAGAGGGGAGATACTGATGGCTAGAACAGTCCGTATAAATGAGGCCTTGGCTCCGGAAATGGCTGAAGTCATTGCTATAAAGGAGGCCCTAAGCTGGACTAAAGCCCTGACAAACCAGCAAACAATAATCGAATCGGATTGTTTGGTTGCAGTGCAGTCAATTCGTAGTAAAACACCTATGTTTTCTCCTCTTGGCCTTATGATTGTAGAATGTAGAAGGTTATTGCAAGAACAAAACACAGTGTCGTTGTTATTTATTAAACGATCTGCTAATATGGTAGCACATGAGCTAGCTCGTGCATCATATTCTTTTCCAGATCGATCTTTCGATAGGAGTTCTGTTCCTATTGAAGTGGATGTTGCTTTGAAAGCGGATTTATGCTAATATATTATCTTGTTTGTCAAAAAAAAAGTGTGCATTGGCAAACGTGTCCAGTCAAAACAGGAAAAACATTAAGGGACGGAGGGAGTATCTGATATAGATTGAATATATGGACTTCCGAATATACAAAATAAGCTAACTCAAATGTTAAGGTAATCACATTCAGTCAAGTATTGAGCACAAGAATTACTTCCTATGTCACGGGAAGAAAATGTAAATAGCAAGGAAGAGAAGCCCTCTCACTCCACTGCTACCATTTGCTTTCACTTTTCTCTACTCCAGGCCTGATAACCACAATGATGAACTGTAAATCAGGTCTTGGCCCAACCATTTACTTGGAGCCTTCTACATAATAAGTCTCTTTTGTGACAGATCAAAGTACACATATTTTTGGTCAAAGTAGAAGGGGTCCTCATTTTATATTTATGCAAAAATACTTTTCTCTATGGACTACACATTTTCTCGCAAAACACACTGATTACACATAAAGGATAGAGCAGGTACCCTGGAATCTGGATTTTTGCCTTTTTGGTGGATGGCCTTAATATACTTCTTTACCCTAAGCTTTTAATTCAGCTATATTAACCAAGCAGTATAAAGGAGAAATGCTAAGATGAGAATTAAAAGGTCTTGAGTTCGACACTGGCTCATAGTTGTCAACCGGTCTGCGCTATAATGAGAATTAGCATTATCTAATGTGACCAGGACATCTCTTAAGTTCAATGGATGAATATTCAATCCAAAAAAATAATAGAAATTTCAGTCTATCTATTCGGTAGTGCACAGAACGGCAATATCATAATGGCAGTGCATCTCCTTAATTAGGTGAACAATTCGTATAAATTCCATAAAGTAGCTAATTTTGAAACTAACATTAAAGAAATATATCCTCTTTTGGTAGGGATTCCACCAAAAAGACCAAGTATTCTAGAAACCTTTGTTATAGTTGAAAGAATAGTTTAACAAATACATAAAACTAATAAATGTAGTATGACCTCTATCCTACTGCAAAGACATAAACACACATAACTAAAATCAACAACATAATAAGAATTGTCGTGCTTGCTTGATGATATGCCAAAAATGAGAGAACTGGAGATAAAAAGGAGAAGTGTACATCATTTATCTTGGGATGATTACAATCTAAAATAACAAAAAATACAACCCAATTAAAAAAGCAATCATCTATAAACACATAATAAAAATTGAAAATTAGTTGTACTTAATTAAGTCTTTAAAACAACCAAGGATTCGTTTTCAAAATCCAAGAATTAAAATACCTGGTCTGCAAAATCAAGAATCATCATCAACATGTTCGTGTTGAAAAGGGGCAGTAAAATAGCAAAAGATAGCATAAGACTCATTTAATATTTATACAAACATAGTCAAATAATAAAGGATTACATACAAAACATAAAATCAAAAGGAGTAATTACAATTACAATTACTGATAAGCAGTTACTGCATAATTAAGTTATAAAATTTAAAGACAAATTTTAAAGATGTTGTGGTAATATTAATAGACCTTTACCCTTTCAAGAAGAAAAATTTCGCTTGTTTTCATCTGTAACTCCATCTCAGACATTTCCATCTATTAAAATCAAAGAAGAAGTCAATACGTTAATATATAAACATATCAATGGATAATATCTAGACTTATCAAAATCAAGAAATCAAGTTATATATGCAACAAAAGCACACATAAAGGGAATACCAAAAAGATGAAATATTCACAAATGTTTCAATCCTTTTCTTCTAGACAATCCATCAAACAGTTAATCAACGAACTTAAAACTGCAATTAAAGTATGAACAAATCATTAGAGAAGTATATATCACATAATATGCGAGTAATGAAACGATTAAATTAGCAAGATAAATGAGAAAATTTGTAAGAAAGATGAGAAAGAGAATAACGTATTACTATCGATGAAATTTGAAAGTTAAACAGTGAGAACCGTGTGACTTGTATGAGTAAGAAATCGGCTCAAAGCTCGATGTAAAATTTGAAAACGGCAGAGCAAGCTTCCGGGAGAAACTTCACAATTCTTGTAAATAATTTGAAAAGGCAGGCCTTAGGTTTTGATTACTTTAGAATTTAATAATACAGAATTCGGTACCAGTAGCACGTGAAGTATGTACATCAAGATCTGGTATTTTTGTAAATAATTGGCAAAGTAGTGGCAAAGTGTTTTCAGAGGGACAATACTGTAGAAAACAGGCAACAGCAACTATTATATACATAGATTATAGGGTCTGTTTGGGAAATCTTATTTTTCAGAAATAAGTTACTTATTCTGGAAAAAAGTTATAAAAAATTTGAAGTTATAAGGGATTGAACCCATGACCTTGCAACATCTATAACTTTGTGTTCACAACTACAACCACTAAATCAAATCACTTTTGTATGCAACATCTTAAACTCATTCACTACATGCTCAAATAACCCACCTATTAGCTGGGTTTTGAACCTATTTAGTAAATTACGAATTTGTCCTTAGATTTATACTAATATTAAAAAATTTGAAGTTATAAGGAATTAAACCTATGACCTTCCAACATCTATAACTATGTGTTCACAACTACAACCACTAAACCAAATCACTTTTGAAGACTGGATAAATATGATTAAACAAGATTGAATCAAAGATAATACATGATAGACATAATCATGAACAACTGATATGCAGAGAAAAGATAGAGCTCAAAGATAATATTAATTCTGCATTGTCTTACAACTGAAGGCAACAAGCCACATAAATAGAACCAGACAACTATATTGCTGGAATCAGACAAACTGAAAGAAAACAGACAAATAGCTACTACAGACTAACATTAATAGGCTAACTAACTTTGGGAGTCACTACATGCTCAAATAACCCACCTATTAGCAATATTTGTTTTATAATTTATTCAAGATAAAAGTGCTCACATAATCTTACTAATTTTAATAATTTGAATTTGACACTAATTAAACCTATGACATTCATATACTCATAAATTTATGCTCACGTTTATTTTTATGATTCATTAGGGATAAAATCATTAAAATATTTTTTCATATAACAGTAAAAAATGGTAGTCGGGATGAGAAAATATAAATTGACAGATATGATATCATCAAAGACATAATTAAGAAAGGTACTAAGTGGCCGAAAATTGGTCAAAAAAAATAATAATAAATCAAAGTGAGGAGGTAGGTGACGAAAAATAAGTAGAATTCTATCACAATTACGTAAACGGGCGGAAGTGAAAAACGATCTATAAAAATTTATTACAATATTTCTCTATTTTAACAATTATGTCTATATATTAGTCAATAAGTCAGAATATGTTTATTATTAAATTGTTACAAAAATTGATGAATGAAGTGTATAACATATTTTTACTCGATAGTATAATGTTTTTTTTTAAAATTTTAAGTATGAAAGAAACTGAGATGGCCGAAAATTGGTCAAAAAAAAATCGGTGTGAGGAGGTAGGTGACGGAAAATTAGTAGAAGTCTATCTCAAGTAGGTAAACGGGCGGAAGTGAAAATATATAGATATATAAAAATACATTACAAAATTTCTCTATTTTAACAATTATGCCTATATTAGTCGAAGGCCAGAGTATGTTTATTATTAAAATAAGACAAAAAATGATAAATAAAAAGTAAAACATATTTTTACTCGATATCAGTATAACCTTTTATTTTAAGTATATTTGAACTCTATAGTTAATCATATTATCATCGGGTAATTTATAGATTGATTAACAAAATAGATTAAAATATTAAAAATAAAAAATAAATTACATATGGGATTTGGATTTCGCAAAAAAAAATGTGAATATGATTTTTTATCTTTAGTCCCTCGCACTATATTTTTGCAGCATTTTCGTAATATGCTAATGTCATTAATTTCATACAAAATGAGTTTTACAACCATATACTTAAATAGCAATATACTAATTTCACTTGAATTTTAAACTCCAATTAATGCATGCGAGTTTCATCCTGTTGTGAAACTAATAAACTCGAAAATTGCTGATATATACAATGTCTTACGATCACGGATGTGGTATGTGTATTTTTTTAATTTCCCGACTATCATTTTGGTGTTAACTCAAATTAAAATAATATTTCTGGGATGCTTCATTATCTTAATTATGTCTATCTTATTTTCATAGATTGAATTTTATTATAGATGTGAACTTTTACAACATAATTCATTCGATGAATACATTAGTACATCTCATTTTAAAAACCTGTAATGAGCGATGACATTTTAATTTTAGTTACTCGTGTATTAGGTTGAATTTATAATTATCTAAATATGTTTTGTCTTGAATTTGAGATATTACCTTTGATTTTTGAAATTTCACTTATGACAATGGATGATACAATGTATTTAAAGAAAAGATTTTGTTATGATCAATTTGCTATTAAAAGGATACATTTGAGATGGTCAGATACCATGATCATAGAAAGCACACATCATATATGTATTTTGGACGTGCACAACTATTAAAATAAATTTGTTGTTCTCCTTGTTCTCCGAAATTTGTCAGAAAAAAGGATTCGAAATTGGAAATGTACGTTGAGATCCAAAATTGAAAATATGCGCTGAGATTTTCTAAGAAGAACTATATGACTGTATTATTTTTATTTTTCCGTCACATATCATTATTTCTTACAATATTAGTTTAGAATTAATGTAATATTTAATTCTTGCTCCATCCCAAAATAAATAAGTTCGCTATTTTTTCATGCATTTAAATACACAAAGATTATTATGGTTATACTTGAAAGCTACAATTAACTCTTACTTACTGCTTTCAATCAGCCATTTTTTTCACATTGACTAAACATAATTAAAAATATAATTTTCATGGTTCAGAATCTAATAATATTTTAAAATTATAAAATCTTAAAAAGATCGAAATACGTAAAATAGACTAATACAATTTTTTTATGAATTATTATATAGCCCGTGCTTTCATGCTAGTTCTCGTTAAATTAACTAATAGTAATACTACTTCAAAGTTCTAAAATTATAGTATAATTTCTCTAAAAAAAATAAATTCTGAATTTGCTTAAAATATTGAACAATAACCGGATATAAAGTGTTTGTTTCCTTGAAAGTTTGCAAATTGTTACTTTACAAATTTAGGGTACTACGATATGAAGTAGTGCTTGTGTATGTATGAAAATACAAAGGTTTTACATTACTATTAGTAAAATTACTCATACATGACAGCTCTAGTATTTAGAAAAAGGTTTAGAACAATTTTTGAAATATGTAATATGTTTTGTAGTAGTATAATATTTATTTATTTTTGATAATTCGATATCTTTATCAACTTAGGCACCCAGGACATGCCTCATCGACGAGCGAATAAACAGGATACGTTAGGGTAACGTGACATTAGCATTGATATCTATCAACTTTTTTTGCTGACCGAGCAGGTGAAAAAGTGTAATTCCATCCAGTTGAGTTTCAGAATCCTCCTGGTCATCTTCATCCTGTTAGAATTTGGACCACAATATGGCACTAAATATTCTTGTTCATATTAGCATGTATTTCACGTTTTGACTTTTTACACTATTTATTATAAGCTGTTGACTACTAATTTATGCATAATTTATAAGACAAAATATAGTCATGAGTGATCTTGTTGGATTCGTATTTATGAGTACTTTAATACAGTGAAGTTTTTATATTTTATACTGTTGACGGAGGAATTTGGGAACAACAAATTTTGAGGTACGTCATCGGAAACAAGATCTGAGACGGTGGTTCTTTGCCGGAAAAAACGGTGGTGTGTGGTGGTTGTTTGTAATTGGTGGCTGAGATTGATAGGGTTAGTGGCGGCTATTTCAGAGCTCTCGACTTCCAACCCCTCAATCGGCCTACGTACCCTGGTATTTTTAGGGATCAAGCCATACGTAGTTCTTGGAGAGCAGGAAACTCAAATGGGCTTGAATTGTTGGTCCAGCATCCGGAATGTTCTACTATGAGGCCTAACCACAAAAGGTCCAAGGCTCATCCAAGATCTCAAGACTTCACAGATAAGGAAACTTCCCCCGTTGAGGACTAGTCCTATCTGCTACAAGCTATTTCTTGATTTCAAGTATGCAGGTATAGCCATGGTTTACCTCAAGTGCAGAACGCATCCCTGTCCCCCGAATGAGAAGCACCCACCAGATAGCAGGACAGATGATCCGGAGCTTTTGGGTGCAAAGTGCAGGATTACTCCAAAGTTTCCCAATGAGAGCTCGCCCATTGAGTACAGTAACAGAGATCCAAAGCACACACCAAAGAGAGACCTATCTTTCCACCGAGGAGAACGCGCCCTCAGTGTATAAGAAAGGTCCCTAAATCCAGGAAAACCCCTGGAGGTCTTCTACGATGGACATCCCACTCCTGAGATACGACATGAGGGAATTCTTCAATAATCCTTGGAAATCCATCCTTTGTAGAATTCTATAGCTTGTAGTCATCTAAACAACTTTCACGAACCTGCAGGGCGCGCCCTAACTAATCAGGGTGCGCCTTAACTTCCTGTGCCATCACCAAAACCCTATTTTAGTCCATAAAAAATCCCCAAATTAGACCCCAAAACCAACCCGGATCCATCCTAAAGTACCCATGTCAAATTTTGGGCATAACAACTACCCCCAATTCCATATGAAGTTGAAAAAAAAATATGGAATTCAAGCTTTTTGATCCAAAAATTCCACGTCAAGTCTTTTACTTCATTTTTATGCACGGATCTGCGTTCCACCATACAGCCATTTCAAGCACTTTCATATCCACAGAGAGCGCGTCTTCTACATCTTTACTCCAGAAATTCCTAAAAAGCATGTTTTGGCAATCCTGATCTTGGTTCGCTCAAAGAGGTATATGACTTAAGCACCGCATCTCTAAGCTTACATGAGCTAACTCGGCGTAAGAAACAAGAGATATTATGCAAAAGTCTGCACCTCTCATACTTCCGACAAAGTACAATTTTTCTATCAAAGTTGCAGGAGAGATAACCTGAGCCTTGCATTTCACCCAAAACACAAAAAATCAATGTTTTTTTTTCAGAGTAACTTTCCTATGGATGCTTATTAGTTTATGCAATTCCACCAAAATCTTCAAAAATCCATTCTTTATTAATAGCCCATATAAATTTGTTGCCATCCAAAGACCCCCGCTCATTCAAAGGGCGCACACGGCCTTCATTACTATTAATTTTTATTGCACCGCACGTCAATCTTTATAATTTTCTTTTTCTCTCGACCCACCTATTTGATTCTTACTTTGAAAATAGACATGGCGCGCCCTGTAATATTTGTCACCGGTCAATTACAGATATAAGGCGCTCACGACTGATGTTGTATGCTCTTGCTCCATTATTTTTCCACTTGACATCAATTTCCACTCCAAATATTAATTATTATTTCACTTAAGAACGCGCCTAGCTATCCAAAACTTTGCTTCAATTTTTTCTTCCCTTCTTCACTTCCTCACGTGTATAAATGGCCCCAGCAGCGAATATATTTCAGCTTTTTACTTACTAATTTTTTGCATCAAGCCACATCCATACTTCAATTTGCAATCTGAGTTGACCCATATTGATTTCACGGGCCCAGGATAATTAATAAATCAATTATCAACACAAATAACCAATATTCACACACATCTTCTTGGAAGCAAGTATGTCATCTTGGTTGTTCATTTCTAAAAGCTATAGGGCCCACCAACAAGCTAGTATCATCTTTAAATACAACTCTTATCATGTGCAACATTTAATAAAAGTACCATTACTTTCTCTTTTTTACTCACGGACTCAACATAAATTCATTCTAATAACTTGTAATGAGCATCAACCTTTCATCCGCATGTAATGACCACAAATTAAATGGTTTAAACCACCAATTAAGTACACCGATATATGTGTATTTCATGTGCCGAGTACACCGATATCATGTGGTATTTTGGTCAAATGTTTACAAACTTTCAGGCTGAGTTTTTAGATTCCTTATTCTTTCCTAATATACCGTGTGTTTCTCTTTAAAAACCGTCTGTAATAGAGGGATGTTAACACAAAATCACGTAAGCGTACGTGGTCACAAGTAATACAGATATAAATTGAGTTCGTTACGCAGAGATCTGGTTAAGTTTTAATCAGTAGATGTACCTATACAATAATGTATGGTTTTAATTCACTGCCAAGACAATTAACAAATTTGGGTTTTGATTAACTAAAATTAACTAAGAAAGTAAATTAACAAACTAAGAATTAATTAACTAACGAGAATTTAAAACCGAATTACTTATGAGAATAAAAACATGGGATCCTAACTTCATTAAATACTTCGCTTAGATCTGACGCCTTTAATCACTATATGCAATGGTTATGATATCTGATCGGATAACACGAAACAAGTACACGCTACCTGTCAGCATATGTATACCAAACTAAACATACATCCACAAAAGAGATAGAAGATAAATAAATACCAATTATGCTTAGACCCTATATGTCTATAGAATTTGAAAACATAACGGTTGAAGAGCAAGTTATCCATAAAGATCACACAGGGCAGTATAAGTATTCTCATCTCACACCACGAATCATATTGATAAACAATTATGAACCTATGCTAGCATGGCAAGTTCTAAATCTCAAGATCCACTTTCACTTCACAAGAGATTAACAAATTAGATGTTCACGACGCATCTATCAATTAAGCATAACCATACGAGGATATTAGATATACATCACACACAGATCTTTAAAGCATCAAGATACTAAGTTCCATAAGTAAATCCGTTAGAATCCTATGACAACGATTAGTTCATAATTGAACCGTTCGTCACCATGGGATTTGATGAAAACATGATATTAAACAAGGTATGAAAGAAAGAAACAATAATATTATTAAAACAAAGAGTTGAGAAAACAAATCTATAATCCAGAATGACGCCTAAGAAAAGAACACAAAAGATGAAGTAGATCTTGATCCGTTGCTTGTCACGAGCATTGAATCTCCTTCCACTTTTCTGCCAACGCTTGGACTTCTGTTCTGGCACTGTTCTGGCGCGCTGCCTGCGCTTGCTAGCACGCTGCCAGCGCTCTACTTGCTGATAGCTTGGTTTTTCTGCTCTAATTTCTTCGTTTCTTTGCCTTTTCTTCCCGTTCTTTTTGCACTAACTTCCCGTCTTCAATTTCCTTGACTTGTAAACCTCTTGGTAGCTGACATTAAGACTCCGTTCTTCATTCCATATCATAAATCAACTCCAAAATGACAGAAACTTCAACCCTAATCGACATTTCCACAATCCTGCACATTTAAACAAAACACATCAAAACTACCACAAACTTGAGGCCAAGTGAATCAATTTAAGCCGATATGGAACGCTCTAAATGGATATAAAATCCATTTATCAAGGGCGTTCCCTCTTTAATGTAATTTTTTATACATACACCAGTTTACACATAAAAACATGCCTCGTCAGTAACTTGAATTTCTCAAATGTAGAATCAATTTCTTGAGCATAGGGACGCGCCCTATGATACCAAACTTCCAATGTCATCAACTCATTTGAACTATTTTAGAGACCAGTGTTAAAAATGCCCAGGCATTAGTATTTACTTATTTTAATACTGGCAGGCATTAGTATCATTTTTTAATCACCACTTATTCAAGACGGACCCCACAATCAATTTACATGGCCAACATAACACTTCAAAAACTCCCGTAATCTTCACAATGCATTTGCAAGTCCCTTATCTTTTCTTAACCATGTGCTCTCGGGGTTCCGCCTTCAACTTTTACCACATTTCAAAGGCAAACGAGCTTATTATTTTTTCTTCATTTGCTTGAATTCATTCGGGCCCTCTTTGTTTTCATACAAGTCCCGTACCAAAAACATCTTCAGTATTAATCAATGTTTTCTTATAGAAATTAAGACTAGAAGGCGCGCCCAGCAGACAGCAACCACGTACACATATACATACTTGTTTTGTATTTTTTCTTTCTCCATTCACGCGTGGGTTTTACCATATGCGGCAACACTTTAAATTTTGTTTTCTATTGCTGCACATGGATTTGTGAAAGTCTTGTAATTAGAATTTTAATTGATGCACGTGCAAATCCCACCAAATTATTATTGACAGGCGCGTCCTTGTGCTTAGACTTGTTCTTCAATGCTGGCTCAATGCACATGACCTCCAAGGTGTGCCTCATTAGAACAACATCTTAACAAATCCGTAGCTATCTTTCTTGAAGTCTCTATACGCTGGTCCTTTGATTAATTAATTTTCATGAACTTCCTCTTGCAGGTGCTCGTACTCGTCATTTTTTTAATAGCGTGATCCACGCAAGCCTTTCATTTAACTCAATATACTTCCTCACGCATCCTAGATGCTTCCTCAACTAATATTAAGGAATGTGTATATGGACTACCCCCTAGACTAGGAAGTAATAATTTACCTTTTAGTCTACTATTTAGACATCACCCTACTCAAATCCACTATTGGTAGGCGTCAATAGTAGTTTCAAACATCATCTCATGAAGAGGCATCCCCGTAGGGATATTCCATTATTCATAGAAATTGCCCTAAAATATGCATATAGGCTAGGAAGGTGCATCAGTACTACCCCCCAGCATCAGAATATCATTCTTTAAAGGAGCATCTCTTAAAGATGTATCTTAAGAGGGAATTGTAAGAGAGAGCTGTTGAAGTTGCTGAGGGCGCATTTTCGTTTGTAAAGTATTGTCTTTTCGTGGAGGGGCTCACTCACAACCTTGGGGCCTCAACCTGATGATCAGGGGGCACACTCTAAGGTTCGTGGGGCCGTACTTCTGTAGCTCATTTTCTTAGAAGCTCACTTGAGCAGTAAATTATCCTCGTAAGTATTGGAATCCACTTGAGCATTTGCATTTTTTTCTTGAGGGCGCGCCCTAATCGGAAAGGTCCTTTAAGGGAGAGCTCCTTGAGGGCGCATCCTATGTTAGAGGATTTTCTTGAAGTTGTGTAAGTCCTGATGTAGAGCATTTTCCTGAAGTTGAGGATTCTCACCATATCTTCCACTAGATGCGTTATGAGAAATCAAGGGAAGAATTGTAGGGCCTCTCTCTAGAGGGCGCGCCCAACACCATGTCGAGGACTATTCCTCACTTGTTGGTGATTAGGCCAAACTCCGTCATTCCTACATCCTTGGCTTGATTATCTTATAGCTAAATCTCAAGGAAGGGCTCGCTCGTATCCATGGGGCCTCGACCAGTAATTCTTTTAGAATCTGGGGGCACTCTCTATGGATTACGGAGCCTCTCTTCCGATGGTCTTCTTTCTATCTACTATCCCAAAAGCAACATCCTCAAGTCATCATCACTAAGCTTTGTGCCAAAATGCTTGCTCAAACTAGAAAAATCTCTCCTTTCATCATTGAGATTCTTCCCTGTTCGATGAATTTCACTGAAGGTGCGCCCTGATAGATTAGGATGTTATGCTAGATAATCCTTGAGATCTTTTTCAAATTGGATTCTTTCACTTGCAAAAACTCAATTAACATAATATCTTAGATGTTACCTGAAGGATGCATCCTGAAGGTGAGGATATTTTCAATCATCGAATTCTCTTAGAAGTTGCTGAAAATCATCTGCACTTCAATATCTTTCTTGAGGATGCACCCTCTAAAGAAGGGTTCTCTATGTAAAAGCATTCTGAAGAACTGAACATTGGAAACTCCAACTTCTGGGATATTAGCTGGATGAGTACCCCCCAAGGGTGGAGGTTAAGTTGTTTGATCATTCCTTTGATTCTGACCTTGAGTCTGTGGATTTCCTTGAGGCTAGAGATTCCCATGAGGCTATGAATTTCCATGAGGCTGTGGATCTACATGAGGCTGCGGATCTCCCTGAAGCTTTCCTTGAGACTTTCCTTTCGAGGAAGGGCACGTCTTCGACCTCACTTCACTGGAGGTACCTGAAGGAACTTGAAAAATACGAGGGAATCTACCACTTGAGGGCGAGCCCTCTTTATTATGAGGTTGCCTATCCCCTCAATATATCTCCATTCTTCTATCACCGTTATCACGGCTACTTCTTCTTCCAATATTATCGCGAGGGAGAGCTTTTTCATGTCCAAGGGGCCTTGACCTGTAATGAGGACGTGTTCAACCATCAAATTTTCCTAGAAGTTGGAAATCATCCGAGCCTTGGCTACCACCCTCAGGGTGTGCCCTGAGGGTTATTGGGTATTCTCCTTCACCAACTTTAATTCCATCTTTAACTCGAGGATTCTCCTACAAAAGTCCAAGAAACAAACAACAAAAATCTCAACAAAACAAGTCAAGGGTTACCTTGAGGGCACATCCTGATGGTGAGGGCGTGTCCTGATGGTGGACGAGTTCCCGAAAATTGCGTCTCTTCCCTGGAACATCCTTCTTCGAATCATATTTGAAATCGCCCCTTGGAAAACCTAGTTCAACGTCATTGACCGGAAATCACCATTTTTGAACATACCCGGAACCATCTTTTTGCAACAGCAGCGTGAAAATCATCTTTAGAAACATCTTTTTTTCATCACGTCGAATCTCACTAAGGGTGCGCCCAGAGCGGTGAGGGTGAGGGCGCGCCCTCTCTTGAGGATCCAACAACCTCTTCGAGAACTTTCCTAACTTGGAGGGCTTTCCTTGTTCGGTGATGATTTCGTGGGATATTCCGAGATTTTCTCCTACTTTCTTGCACTTCCTCTGCAGAACTCAATCTTGCCCCAAAGTTATCTATGGCATCTCCCATACGATACAATTGCTCCATTAATGCCGCCTTACTGATAGGAACGGGCGGCTGTCCACCGGCGATGGCTGGAGTTCCATGGTGGTGCGGAGGAAAGAGATTTCCTCCGGCTAATAAGCTTCGTGACGAGCTTGGTTACCCCCCAAGCTATCTTCAGAATCGTAATCATCTCTTTCATAAGAACCCCCACGCTGATTGTGAGACATCTTTTCCTCCTAAGATTCAGATCTTGATTGGCTCCCCTCCTTCTAGCGCCAATTTGTTGTCAGAGGAATTTGGGAACAACAAATTTTGAGCTACGTCGCCGAAAACAAGATCTGAGACGGTGGTTCTTTGCTGGATAAAATGGTGGTGTGTGGTGGTTGTTTGTAATTGATGGCTGAGATTGATAGGGTTAGGGCGCGCCCTAACTTCCTGTGCCGTCACCAAAACCCTATTTTAGTCCATAAAAATTCCCAAATTAGACCCGAAACCAACCTGGATCCATCCTAAAGTATCCATGTCAAATTTTGGGCATAACAAATACGGGTTAAATCTCAAAGTGGTCACTGAAGTGAAGGTCATATCGCAAAAAACTCACTCAAGTTATCGGGAACTCATTTGCACCATTCTAGTTGAGAGTAATGACAGCCCCGTTAGTCAACCTCGTTGACTTGACGGGAAACCAACCTAGACACACGTGGCTCTGACTTGGCTGCTGATTTGGATGACACATGGCTCTGATTTTTAATTTTTTTTAGTTTTTGTTAATTTTTGTTTTATTATAAAATTTTAGTTTTTTTTTCAAATTTATACAAACTTCAAAAAAGTTGAATAAATTCCAAAAATCTTTTGTAATATGATCTTTATGTATTTATTTAGCTTTTAAAATTATTGGAAGAATTATTTTGTGGATTCAAGTATTTTAAAATAATTTTTAGAGTTATATTGCATTTTAAAACTAAATAACTTTTTTAAATAAAAAGTAATTTAGTAAAGTAAAATGGTAAAAGGTTAAAAACGTTTCAGCATTTTACCTCATCTTCTCCAACAAATCAAACAAGCTGAAAATAAAATGGGAAAATCAAGAACACTCAAGAACATTCAAATTCATTCCCAGATTCCGGCAACGGAAAGCTTTTTCGGTAACCAAATTCACTCCGGTGAGTTGATTTTGGGCACAACAAAGATGCACAACACTTGCCCATCAACCGAACATCAACCACATAGCAAAAACACGAAAGAAACCAATCAAAACAAGCAAAATCGAAGCTTTTCCGGCGAGCTCGAACAAGAACTCCGACAAAGTTCGATTTTTCAAAATACTCAACCAAACCTCGCGTTCTATATCACAAAACGAAGCTTATGACTTGTACAATCAAACCCCTAACACCTTAAACACGAACAATCAACACAAGCAATGGACAAACTAATTTTATAATCGGTTTAAACCCAAAACTCGTATATCACATAATCGGAATTAAACAACGAAATTGAACATATATACAAGTTGTTTAGGACCCCTAGAAGCTATATAAACGATCAAAATCACTGAACAAACTCCGAATCAAAAATCCCCAAATGTAGATGAAGAACCCTAGAAAATAATTCATGTTTTTTTTGTATTATACATTGGTTGGGCTTAGTTGGAATCCACGTAACATGCCACGTCTGTAACAGCTGTAACTTCCGTTAAAATCGTAACGTTTCCCGTCAAGTCAACGAGGTTGACTAACAGAGCTGTCATTACTCTCAACTAAAATGGTGCAAATGAGTCCTCAATAACTTGAGTGAGTTTTTTATGATATGACCTTCGCTTTCGTGACCACTTTGAGATTTAACCCTAACAAATACTAATAAGAAATTGAAGATATTAACAATTAAAAGTGTGTATTGACAAACGTGTCTAAAAAACGGGAAATATATTATGAGATGGAGGGAGTATTAGATAGGAAAAGATAGAACAGAAATGCGTTGAAAAAGACACAACCAGAACGTAATATCGTATTCGTGAATGACTTGTAAAAGAGTTTTAACAGCCCTGATAATGCTGATAATGTTGCACACCACGGCCGAAGGAGATTGTAGTAAAAGGTCGTACTTTTTTTTAATAGGATTAAAGGTGGTACTTCTAAAGATCAGAAAAACTGGTTTCAAAAACCAATAATATTGATCAATGAGCGACATTCATTTCCTTCCAACACTTAAATGTTGGATCCATACGATCTTTTTTTATTTTCTTCCAACACTTAAATATTGAATTTATTAAGTGTGGTACAATTAATTAATACCTTATTATATATAATAAGCATAAGGGAAATCTTATCCAAATTTTTGGTCGTCGTCGCTGTACAATACATATTATTACTAATAATTTTATTAATTAATATTACAAAATTAAATTATATCCATAATAAATTATTATATTCTATTTTATTTAATCATATAATTTTAAAAGTATTTAAAAGTAACCCTACTGTATATCTATACTATACTATAATAAGCAAAATGGGTATAATTTGTAGTTGGTTACCCCCTCTTTTTGGTTATCCCTTTTTTGGTTATCCCATAATAAAAAAAGAATTTAAAAAGAAAAAAATAATAAAAAAAAAATATCAATATATAAAAGCGCCGTGTATGTATTGGGAAATGTTGTCACGAGAGAATCCAGATGTTATGTAATCAGAAGACTACCACCTAGGCACCTAGGTGATACCGCCAAAAAAAAAAGAGACGCTTTTTTACGCATTCAAAATTAAAATTTGTCGATTTGGAACTGGGGTGTTACAGTTTGACTCATACCGTATTCTTTTTCTGGCATGTGCTTATGGGAATCTGGGACTATGTAATGAAGAGCTACCTTATTTCATTGATTAAGAGTTATGAATTTCTAGCATTATTTAAACTTAATTATTTATTTAAAGATTTTAATTTTTCATATTTATTAATTTGATTTATTTAGTATGTTACAAATTTGGACCCAAAATCAAAGGACTTGGGCTTCTGAAACGGTCAAAGTCCCAAGTTACATACATATTATGCATACATGCACCCAATTTAAACATTTTATAATAGAGTACTTTATGAGAAAATAGATAATATCAAGAATATCTTAATATAATATACCGAATAAAATATTTTTAAAATTTTAATGTCCAGCATAATTTGTTTTCTTTTTTACTAACAGTCGATTAAACAAACCATCGATTTTTTTTTCTCCATCATTAGAACTAAATTTAATTTAAAAATATATTTATAAGAGGGATCTTATCCAAATTTTTGGTCTGGTCGCTGTACTACCAAAATTATATGATCCGTTGGATTGAAACTAAACGATCAAGATTAGTTCACATAAAAAAGAAATTATAATCTAAAAAGGATATAATTAGAAAAGTTTGTATTAGAAGTGAATTTTAAAAAGAAAATTATATTCTAAAAAGGATATAATTAAAAAAGGTTGTATTATAATTGAATTTTAAAAAGAAAATTATATTCTAAAAAGGATATAATTTAAAAAAGTTGTATTAGAATTGAATTTCATTTTTTATTTATTAGTATTAAAAAATTTCATATTTACTATTTGGCCTCTATCTTGAGATCTAGAAATCAGATTTGAATGATTTTACAATCCATGCGAACCTCATAAAATTATCTTTAATTTAGTGATGCTTTAATAATTATTATTCAAATAGAAACACTCAGAATATCAAGAGAAAATATAATTACGAATTTTTACATTAATCCTAATCAATGTAGAAGTTCTACATGGATAATACTATCTATTGTAGAAAACCTAATTGTATATAATTTAAATCATTGACATATACATTTTCGTATTTCAATATAAATATACTTTTTTATTTTATAACATATTAAAATATAAAACATTTTTTATACTAAATCCAATGATTTTCATCTATTTATTTTAAGATCTTTGTCGTACGGAGAAATAGACGATTATCAAAATTGGACAAAATCTATCTTATATAAATATACGGAGTACTTTTTAGTTTATAACATATTAAAATATAAAACATTTTTTAAGCTAGATCTATCTTATAACATTTTTAGTTTATAACATATTAAAAATTATTTTGTTAATTTCATGTGGGTTGTAAACGTCCAAATCAAATTTTAAAATTCAAGATAGAGTACAAATATTAAATCGAACATGTAAAATCTTATATATATCAATTTTTAAACACCAATTTGATATTTAAATTAATAATTTATAAAATTGCATAAAAGTAATATAATTGTAGATATTAAAAAGGAGCCGTGCGTTGCACGGGTTATAAGCTTGTAAAAATAAAAATGACAACACTTAAATGTTGGAAAAGGAACTTAATCATTGAATGTGATGAAAAAAAACTGAAATTTATGTTCAAAATGAACTCTTCTTCGTATATTCGACTGCCCATTCTTTGAAATTTTTTATTAAGTACTTCAGAAAATGTAACAGTATAAATTTTTTATATAAAAACTTAAGAAAATACACCATATAATTACATGAAATTAATGAAAAGTTAGGATTAAAATCGAGTAAACTTCATCGTGTTTTCAAAAATAAATTTAAGATTCATTTTGAATTTTATGTTATATTCAATTTTTAAAATGTAGAAAAGATTTTATGTTAAATGTAAACTTCATCACTACTTCACTAGGTTAGGAATTAGTCCCGTCATCTCTTAACATTTCATATTTTACGTATTGATGATATTTTTTTGATGTTTTTGATATAATTTTTTAATTAAGTGTTAACTTATAAATATGTACGAAAGTACTTGGTAATTTTTTCGTAATTTAAATGATGCAACGGAAGTTACATGAGCAAGTATTTTAAATTCTGGTAATCTGATTTTACCTTTCCAAACCCTGCTAAATTGAATAAACCAAATATATTTGGTTTGGTTTAATTAGTTTGGTACCCAGTTACATACGACGTTACACAACACACAACTTTTTCACCCTAACTTCTCGCAATGAATATAAAGACCATTCGTTAAAGACACAATAATGTGCTGACGGCCGCAAATAGCTTGGAGGTACACCCGGTAATTTTCAACACGACACGAAAAAATGATACGAAACGATACGAAAATTTAGTATTTGGATTTGCATTTTTAGTACACGACACGAAAGTACACGAACACGAAAGTACACGAACACGAAAGTACACGACCGAGATTTAGTGTCGGGTTTGGGTTTACCCTACACGACACAAAGTACACGAAATAAATAAAATATATATATATATATATATATATATAATTTTTTTTAACAATAATATACAAGTTAAATTGTCAAGGCTCTCCCTCAAACATCTCTCTCAATCTCTAATCTCTCCCATATCTCTCTCCCTCCTTATCTCAATCTTCTTTCTTCTCTCCCTTATATCTCTCGTCTCTCAATTTGTTTTGTTGGTATTAGATACTCCCTCCATTTATTTGATTTCTTTACATTTGTTTTTTGCACGGAAACCAAGATAGTGGATGTAATATTGTTAAAATAAATGTAGTAGTGGGTGTAATAGTAATTTTATTATTAAAATAAATGAAGTAGTGGGTGTAATAGTGTAAAGGGTTGAAAAGGTGGAGTAAGGTAGTGGATGTAATAATGTATTTTATTATTAAAAGTTACTATTTTTAGTAATGTAAAGAAATGGAATGTACGGCCCAAAATAGAAAGTGTAAAGAAATGAAATGGACGGAGGGAGTATTAGATATTTTAATATTTTTATTGGACATTTAACATTTATATTTGTGATTATACATAAATTTATAATATTATTTATAAATACTATGTAAAAATACATTTTTAATATATATTTGTAAAAATATTATCGAAAACTGTAATATTTTAATATATTTATATATTTATTTTTATTTTTATTATTAATTAAAATAACACGAAACACAACACAAAACGTACACGAAACGTACACGAAACAAAAGTACACGAACACGAAATGACACGAACCCCTAAACGAGTGGTTTTGGATTTAGTATTCAGGTACACGAAACACGAAAGTATACTATACAAACGAATTGCCAGGTTATTGTAGTGTATCTTGGGAGACTGGAAGAGTGTCCGCAAAGGAATAGAAACTACTAGAATTAACATGTGGAAGTGTAGAGCTTTAATCTTACGTTTACCAGTTTTGGATATATATGAAAATTAAGAAATGAGAATAAGGGATCAAAAAGTATATGTCAGTTTCTACATCAAAAATCAGATTTCAATAGTTTTCTCAAAATAAAAAAACCTTTAAAACTGTTACCTTACAAAATTATTTTAAAGATAAACAATTTGAAAAATAATGCATATCAACCAATGTTACAGATTTCGGAAATCGGAACTATTCGATTGAGGTACCGATTTACGATTTATCGGGTGATTCGGTTGAAAAATCCATAATTTTTACAAAATCGATCGAATCGATTCCCAAATTTTGACCAATTTATCGACAATTTTTCAAAAATCGGTCCATTTCTATAACAATCCTACCAACAGACATAGGCCTTGTTGAGATTAGCCGATTAGGATATATAAATGGCACAGGTATGGAGGATGAATATGGCAGGTGACCATAACCCACATTGTTTGGTTTACCAATCGAGGCCCATTTCTTTTTTGCTTACTTTTACACACGTGTCGGTCGGCACAATCATAGTGGAGTGTCTCCCTCTACTCTCCGACCACACTCTTCACTCTTCTTTCTACTCAACTTTTCCTTCATGTAACTGCATAAACTTTGTGGTTACTACTGGTCTAACTGTTGAGCTCTCGATTTTTTGTTATTAAAAAATTATTATATTCACTTTTATATAATATTTAGATGGTCTAAAATTTTTAATTTTTTTATCGCTAATCAACCTAATAAAAGTATGCACATATCGATTTCTAAATTTTTGACACGGAGTATGTATAATTCTGAATCTGAGTAGAAATTTTTGTTTCAGTTTTTGAAACAATAAAGCTCATTCATTTCGGTAACGAAATTCGAACAATAAAATTAAGCATTGCTTAAATTTTACAGATTGTTTAAAGAAAAAATGTTAGATGATGCATGCATGTAGCAAAGTAGTACAGCGTTCAAGAGAGTCCTCAATTCCATAAACCGAAAAGTTAGAGACCAAAAAAAAAAAGAGCTAATTTATTCACCTCTTTTCCAGCCAAATTCATCAATCATTGGCTCTGTATCTGCAACATTTGAACTTTACTGTGTACCATAGATTCTGTTGGATATTTTTATTAATATCTAATATCTTAAAAAATAAAATTTTAAAAATCTATTTTACCTTATTATTTTATTTCTTACCAAATATGTATATGGAACAAAATAAAATCCAATTAGTCAAAGATCTTATATTCACCCGTTGGTTTCCTTTCGTCCGTTGGTTTTCTGCCCGTTGTCTAAGATGTTACAAGTTTTAGGTCTTAAATGACAATTATATTTGTATTAACAAGTATCTATCAGTTATGGTTTTTTAATCTATATAAGGTGTTTGTGCAAAGCTCTGAGTGAAAATGAGAAACACACAAACAGTAAGCAACACACATACTCTTGTTCTAACGGTCACACCTTTATTTTACACGGCCTTTGTTTATTCAAACATCAATTATATTAGTATACACTATATACAATCTTTTGGGTGTTATTTGGAGCATTCGGAAAATCTTTGTTGATAACCTTTGTCGTTCGTGCACGGGAAAGGAAGAATTGAAATTGGGTGTTGTACCGCTAAGGAATTGCCGATAAAGCCTTGCACGAGAAGGGGCACGATTCCTTAGGGCAGCGTTTACACGTGCCTCACCCACCAAGAACCCCCATATCCTTTTATTAGTTTACTTTCTTGTTCAATTCTAATATTTATGATTTTACTTTATCGCAAATTACGAGTATTAACGATTAATTCATATTGTGATCTTTATTGGTGTTTATGTAGACTAAGAAACTCTAATTTTACCAACAATCTAAGGAATCGTGTTTGTTATCTTATTAGTTTCTTAGCCTTAGATTTATTGTATTAACCTTCTAATTAATTTGATTTTTCTCACAGGAAGAAATATGACATTGAAGTATCTTCTGTTGTTGTAGTCCACTGTCCATATTGATATAGGTTGCAAATTTCGGATTCAATTTACACCAAATAATTGGTAAAGTTTTCTGTCTCTAGTTTGTTTACTTTGTCTGACCCCGTAAGTCCTAATGTTTGTAATTGAAACTTACCTAGCAAATGACTCAATATTTAAACTTTCCGACTCTCACTCTACTTTTCCACATTAATTCTGGCTATATGTTTGTATAGCTTACTTTCAATTATTTATTTGAGATCAGTGGTTTAGATAAAACCTTAAGTCCATGTTATGTAAACTGTTTTCCTAGCTACTTCCCTGTTATAATTTTCAATGTAATTATATTGGAAATCTAATTAAAATAGTTTTTTAAAGTTGATCGCATATTCAGTCTTAGTTAAAATTTGCTGAACTTTACATTTTACATTCAACATTAGTCAAGCCCTATAATAATTCCTCGTAATAGATTAATATATGTATCCTTTGTTAAATTTTGAGATTTTGAGAATAGTTGTGGTATGATATATCCACGACAGTAACTATTTTACATGCCATGTTAAATTCTCTGGTGCATGTTTACTATAGTGAGGTTTTTATTAAGGTTGCTTTATTTTATATATAAACTTAAAATAGTGACAAGAATTGTGCTCAACTGCTATCTATGGTATATTATTTTCTATTAAGCAAGCTGTGAGATTTATGTAGCTTTGTAAATTTTGTGCTCACTAGTTCCTGTTGCAAGGATTAGTTAGGCATGTTTTCGTTTATGATTATTATTCTTCATGGTTGATGAAATGCTCATGACAAGCATACCTTCTAATTTATATATTTGGTTTATCTCCAAAAATAAAATGTTGTTTTGTTTTGAGCTATGTGTTTAATTCTTGATCCTAATGTGATGAGTTTTAAATACCTTGCATGTTGTGATTCGTTAGATGGCCTAATTTGACAATCATTATGTAGATTATTAACAGGCTAAAATTTAAAAATGTGTTCATAATATTTGGTTTGGTAGTTCTTATTTACTATATATTATAATGGTTGATTAGTCAGGAGTCATGGTTAGCAATAGCATGCTACAAATTTTGTTTTTATGAATTTGTTCTTCTAATTTTATATAATTGTCAATATATATCAATAATGTACAAGAGTTTTCCTTTAGTTTTAGCTTGCAATGCTATTATCATGGTTGTCTAGATGATGAGCTCTAAAAGGCCTGTAGATAAAAAAAGTCATGAGACTATTTAGGATCCTAGGATCTCGTCCTAGGCTTGCAGATGCTCTGGCTTTGTCGAGATTGATATTAAAGATTAATTTGATTAGTTCTGATTAGCAAGAGTATGATATTATGATCCAGATGAGTGGGTTAATTTTATTATTTATTGCTTGAGATTAAAACCTGTGCTTGTGAGGCAATTGCAGTCAACGTTTCTGATAAGTGTTGTGTCCTGGCAAGCCTTAAACCTTCATAAAATTGTTCTTGTTAGTTGCTTGTTGTTATGTCCTGCCCTATATAACACTTATAGAGTTTAGGATTCGCTCTAAGCTAGTTTTGCGCCTTTGCCCCGCATGTGGTTTTAGGTTCTTGCCATAGGATAGCCTCGTTGATAGCTACTAATTTGAGTTGTAGTAACCTTTCGTTTATTGTAATAAACCATTCACATTATGAGTGTTTGTGTTCTTTCCTAGCATAGACTTCTACTGGTGAGTCATATTTAAATATTTTTATTATATGCTGAAAATCTCACAAACGTGCTGTTAGATCATCAATATGGTACATGAATTCTTGCCTTATCGTTTCTTATGTATGAACTGGTCATAGAGGAACATTCTTGTTAACAGATAAATTGGATGAAATAGTTTATAATGTGTTTGTGCCGAAAATTCTGATTCTTTTAAATCATGATATCCTGAGACATTTAAGGTGTTGGCAAGATTGTTGAGCTTCAGGTTTAAACAAATGTTTAGTCATCGAAATGATTCCTGGTGCGATCACTTCAGTTCAACAGAGTCTAAGCAATACAGTCCTGCACAAGAGATATGAGCATGGCCAGATACGTAAAGCTAAGAACAAAATCCCAGCTTATACGTAAAAGTGTTACTGATTTTAATTGAGAAAAATACAGTCTTCTACATTATTTGATGCTAATATTATTTCTACTAAAAACGTGTTCAGTGTTTGTTCTATTTGTAAGTTAAAACAGGTTTATGTTGATAAAAATGGTCAACTGAAATCCGAGCAATGCAAAGTGACAATATTTTGTGTGAAATGTATGATAATGGATTGGTCAAAAACTTGAAGCCAGTACAACTATTAAATGATATATGGGAAATGTGGTACACATCAAAAACCTTATCGCCGATAATATTGTGTTATTACTAACATTTTCTGTTGGTTTTTGGTGTTTGTAAGTTGTAACAGAAAATTGTTGACAAAGAAAAGATCGGTTGAAGATTTGGAAGCATGCTTCATGATATTAAAATAATATATATGACCCTAATTATTTGTCCATAAGACAATGGGTCTATCTAGGAATATGTGAGGTCCTAGATTCATCGAGGGGAATGGGGCTAAGCCCATAATTTGCATCATCGACAGTGGCAACCCTACTTGTTTTATAAGTTCCAAGGGTAGAAATAAGCTGGACAGGTGATAGCGTGAGAGCCTTCAATATATGGATTTACACTCCTTAGAAGATGTACATAGATACATTCTTCTACCCCATTCCTATGATGATGAAGTGCTCATATATTGAACGGTAAGGTTGAGTGTTGACACTCTTAATAAATCTTAAGGCAGAATTTGCGAGGTACTTCTCCGTTCACTAGTACCTTTGAGGACTTACCTACGTGAGAGGAGTTATGTGGCCGCAACTATGAGGTACGGGTTAATCTCTAAAACTCTCATGAGTCGGTCATTGCGCATGGCCATTATAGCGCAAGCCCTAACAATTGATTTTCCGTATTATGTGTGCATTTGTCAATGTTTGGTTAAAAGATTCAAGTTCCAGGCGTAGTCCACTTAGTTTCTTCAAACTGCGGCAAATGTCACTAGGTGCGGGTTCCAAGCCAGAAGCTACCCGTATTGAATACATAATAAAATAAGCTCCATATTGTATTTATTATATAATTTTTTCGTTTCTTAAAATTTTATTTTTGGGGGGGATTGTTGGATATTTTTATTAATATCTAATATCTTAAAAAATAAAATTTTAAAAATCTATTTTACCTTATTATTTTATTTCTTACCAAATATGTATATGGAACAAAATAAAATCCAATTAGTCAAAGATCTTATATTCACCCGTTGGTTTCTTTTCGTCCGTTGTTTTTCTGCCCGTTGTCTAAGATGTTACAAGTTTTAGGTCTTAAATGACAATTATATTTGTATTAACAAGTATCTATCAGTTATGGTTTTTTTAATCTATATAAGGTGTTTGTGCAAAGCTCTGAGTGAAAATGAGAAACACACAAACAGTAAGCAACACACATACTCTTGTTCTAACGGCCACACCTTTATTTTACACAGCCTTTGTTTATTCAAACATCAATTATATTAGTATACACTATATACAATCTTTTGGGTGTTATTTGGAGCATTCGGAAAATCTTTGTTGATAACCTTTGTCGTTCGTGCACGGGAAAGGAAGAATTGAAATTGGGTGTTGTACCACTAAGGAATTGCCGATAAATTAAGCCTTGCATGAGAAGGGGCACGATTCCTTAGGGCAGCGTTTACACGTGCCTCACCCACCAAGAACCCCCATATCCTTTTATTAGTTACTTTCTTGTTCAATTCTAATATTTATGATTTTACTTTATCGCAAATTACGAGTATTAACAATTAATTCATATTGTGATGGTGTTTATGTAGACTAAGAAACTCTAATTTTACCAACAGATTCCTTGTAGACATTAGCTAGACAGAGCATTCATCCTCCCATACTTGACAAGTTTTAGGAGGATGATTCATTGTACATATCTTGTGTTTCATGTATAACTGAGTTAAAGAAGACAGATTTAAAAACATTAAGATTTACATGTTTCATGTATGTTAGTCTTGCTTTGTCTGTGAACCGATCATATGAATAGTTTAGTTTGAGTTGAACATGCATATAGGCATCAAGTATGTTCTTTTTATGTTTCATCTTAGATCTCGGGTTTCAACAAAAACCTTAAGTTTACTATTACACGTACAAGGGTTGATTCGAGATACAAGCCCCATCGATTCTTTGAAGAAATTAAATTCTCCATAGTATAGTTTTTGCAAGTGGGTTGGTAGCGTGTATGACCAAAGTGTTTTATATTTCAGATATGAGAAAGAAACACGTCCAATTTTCTTTTTTATTGGGCTAACTAATCAAATTGTTTGCTATGTTTACTTGTAATTTGTACGAGAAAGAGCTGGCATAACCTATGCATTGTTTTATATAATATATGGGCCATTGTTCCATGGAGAACCATCTTACGTGGAGAACCGTGGAGAACCACTTAAAATACATTATAATTACTTTATATATAAAGGCCCCGCAGGGGCATCTTCACAAAAAAGTCTTATAATTCTATACTCTATCTATTTATAAAAAAAAATTACAAAAAAAAAATTCATCATTTTTTGAAAATTTTTTTAAAAAAAATTTTTAATTTTTTTTTGATGAATGGATAGAGGGTAGAATTATAAGACTTTTATGTGAAGGGGCCCCGCCAGGGACCTTATATAAAGGACTATTTTAATGCATTTTAAGTGGTTCTCCACGTAAGATGGTTCTCCCTAGAGTGGGACTCATAATATATATTTGTTCAACTTATTCGTACTATCATTTTTTTAGCTAACCATTCATGCAATCATTTTTAAAATTCAGTTTAGTAGTTTTTAGAGCAAGTTCAATAGGGGTCCTAAGTTTAAATATAAAGAATATGATGCAAAATGACATCCCAACAATGTTCTACTCATTCTTTAAATCACTAGGACATTCATCCTATACCTTATATTTAAAGAATCATTAGTCATCTCTTATATCATTTTTATCAAAATACTCCCTCCATCCGATAATAGTAGTCTCTTTTGAAAGAATTTTTTTTTCCCACAACACATGTCCATTTCAATTTTCAATGTAAATTTGTGATCATTTTTCCAAAATGACCCTTTTTGAAAATTGTATAACAATTAATGAGGAATGACCAAGAGTATAAAATAGCTCATATTTTTAAAAATCATTACATTTATAATGGGCATAAGAGGAAATGTATCATATAATTAATGTTTTTTTAAGATGCGTAATTTTTTTTTAAAAGAGACTTGTATTATGGGTCGGAGGAAGTAAAATTCATTTCTCTTTTTTTAACTTCTTTTCTCTCTCTTCATTACACTTTTTATCATTACCTAAATCACTGGAACTTTTCGTCAAAAAAAAAAAAAAAAATTCACTGGAACTTACTCCCTCCGGTCCATTATATAAGGCATTTCACCTTTTTGCACGTAACTTTATGTGCTTTGATTATATGTTAAAATTTATTATTTTTCAATTTTTCTTTCTTGAATAAAAATATAATATTTTAATTTTTATTTAGAAAATTTTTTTTAAAAAAACAATAATTTTAGCTATGTAGTCAAAGCACCTAAAGTTATGTGCAGAAAAGTCAAATGCCTTATATAATGGATCGGAAGGAGTATTATTTTATAACCCGACTTGCTCTTAATAAAGAGTTTTTGGTGATAAGTTGAAGACGATGAGATGACAGTACGTGGAACCCAAGAATGTTTTTTTATATATTTATACTACATAAGAACACCCATCTCATAAAGGAGCGGGAAGTTATCGCTTGAATATTTTTTGGGTTTGTCTTGGGTGTGTTTAAGGACACATGCTAATACTTTCTCGGTCTCACTAATTTGTTTACGTTTCAAAATGATGTTTTTGGCATGCATTTTAAGGCACATTTTAAAGATAGTTTCATAACTTATTTTAAAAATTTTCTTTTTTTGTATAAAAATATAATGTATATATTTTTATACAAAAAAAGAAAATTTTAAAAATAAGTTATGGAACTATCCTTAAAATATACCTTAAAATGCGTGCCAGAAAGTGTAAAAAGAAATGTAAAGAATTGGTTGGGACGGAGGAAGTAATCCGTATTTGATGAGTTGTCAAATTTTAATTGGTGGATATTTATGTGAATGCAGGGGGTCCATCATTATTAATGAAATTCCCATCAATCAAAATTTGGCAACTAAGCTAACACGGATTCTTAGCATGTACCCTTGTGCACACACTAGAAAATTCGATTTTTTTTTTATCACCTAAATCTAACATGATTATATATGTATGAATTTTACGGGTCTCCTATTTCAACAACCGTTTCACATTATTTTTAGATATCTTTGGGAGCACCTACAAGTGCTGCTCTTTACTGGTTGGACCAAAGTCAAAACTGACAAACGTTGGGGCTTTGGGCTGTAAAAGGTGATTCTCTTGTTGTCTTATTGTGATTCACTAGTTATGGGCAATTGTCAGTTCAGCTTCACAAGAATGGAACTTAAATTGGGCCAAGGAGACTGGCAGCCCAAAATGATGACATGCTGGGTCAGTTGGATGAGTTAAGTTCCATAAATACAATATTTACATAAAAAAATACCAAAAAAAAAATCTTCATAAAATTAAATTGATAAAATTAAAATTACAAAATTTACTAACAAATAAATTTAATATTTCGACTCTAACATAAAATTTCGTCTAAACTTAAAAATTAAAATCCAGCATATTAAATTTAACATTTGCATGACAAAAAAATAAGTACATTGTATAGGGGCAAAAAATCGGAAACAATCTCCCTACCTTTGTGTAGGGGCATGATTGCGTATATCCTACCCCCCTCAGACCCTGCTCATGCGGGATATACTGAGTACGTTGTGTTGTTGTGTTGTTTTTTTTAATACATTTTCTCTTAAAATAAAGCAAGTATAGTAACATATTTTACAAAATGGAATTTGCAACGGCTAGTTGAGACATCAAAGCCAGCTCCTTCTCTCTCTCACACACACACACACCTCTGCAAATTTGACCGTTGCAATCAAAATATAAACAACAAATCAGCTCCAAATCAAAGTTTGCAAATCAAAACCCTAGAAAAACCCCTCTCTTCAATCTCTTCTCTTTCTTCCCAAAACCAATAATAACAAGAAAGAGAAGAACCCAACTTCTTGATTTTTCAAGAACCCTTAAAAATCAAATCTTTCTTAACCAAACTCGAAAAAAAACCCGAAAAAATGGATACTAATCAACGCAGAAAGAGCGGAATTAACCTTCCGTCTACGATGTCTGAATCATCGCTCCGTTTACAGAATTTTAACCCTTCTTCGCCTTCTACTCCTATTCGTAATGCCTCGAGTTTTTTAGCTTCACCTCGAACAATGTCACCAAGGACTATTTCTAATTTATCGTCTCCATCGAAATCAGGGACTTGTAGTGACAGATTTATTCCGTGCAGATCATCGTCGAGGCTACATACATTTGGGCTAAATGACAAGGCTTCGCCACTTAAAGAAGGCGGAAATGAGGCGTATGCAAGGTTATTAAGAACTGAATTGTTTGGATCTGATTTCGGGTGTTCTTCTCCTTTTGCAGGTAATGCTAAAGGGTCAGGAGGAGGATCACCGATGAGTCCAGGGAGCAATAATATGTTGAGGTTTAGGACGGATAATACGGGGTCTAATTCGCCTTATTCGTCTTCCATTTTGGGACAAGATAGTGGATTTTCGAGTGAGTCTACGACACCTAGTAAGCCTCTTAGGAAGGTGCCTAAGACTCCTCATAAGGTTTGCCCCATTGACTTAACTTGTTAAGCTTGTGTTTTTTAAGCTAATTGTTAAGCTTGTTTCTGTTATGAATTGCTATGTTTACAAACTTGTTAGTATGCCATCATTTCCTCATTAGAAAACTTGTTTGCTTATTATAACTATTAACTATTCCCTGATAAATTAAACAATTTGATGATGAGTGTAGAAATTGATTACTGAAGTAGGCTAATGATTGATTACTCACAATTATAGCTGTTATAGTGTTCACTCTTTTTATGCCACAAGGAACAAAGTTTAGTAATCATTGTATCGAGTTATGTTGATTTCACTTACTTGGGTACCGTCATCAATGACAATGGTTATCCAAATGTTGTAGTTCACTGTTTTATAAATTGAATTGGTAGGACTTACAATGCAAAAAAAACTTGCTCGTATAAATTCAGTGGCAGTACTAGGATTGAGGGAGGGTCGATCGCTGTTTTGCAAAAGACTTGATTATCCATGTTGGCATGAGATAATGGAGTAGGAAAGGTCAATTATGTGAAACGATTTTGTGCTTGTTAGCTTGGAGTAATTTAAAGTGCAAGGCCTAATTAAGCCCATGAGAGGCCAGCATGGGAGGAAGACTCTGCAAGTAGAAAGTAGATTGAATTCAATTAACTAATGATTTGTAGATGGATATCTTAATCAGTCTCAAAAAAAAGAACAACAAACTCCAAAATTTAGATTTATACCATCCAGAAATGAAAGAAAATGGCGAGTAGAGCTACTAGATGACTGTAAGAGTATAACTTATTTTACGTGCTTATTCAAGACTATATTTTGACAGGTTCTTGATGCACCTGCCCTCCAAGACGACTTCTACTTGAACCTTGTCGACTGGTCCTCACAGAATGTCCTTGCTGTCGGATTAGGCACATGCGTTTATCTGTGGACTGCATCAACCAGTAAAGTAAGTTGTAATGAATACTTATTTAGATTAATTTGCTTTGACTTCTGAAATATATAGTGAGGAGTGTGTGATTTGACAATTGACTTATAATCTTAGGTGACAAAGCTGTGTGACTTGGGACCTAGTGCTGGTGTGTGCTCAGTCCAGTGGACTAAAGAGGGTTCATATATCTCAATTGGGACAAGCCTTGGTCAAGTTCAGGTAGTTGTTGTCCCTTGATGTGATTTGTGCAGCCACAGTTCTTATGTATTGTTTTTGATCTTCTATTACTGAATATGGACATCGGGGATGTATATTAGTTATTTGTAAATTGTAATTACGCTTGCTGAACTTCATGTAAACTTGGGTTTTGTATTCTTTATATGCTCTTCTTTAGATATGGGATGGAACACAGTGCAAGAGGGTCCGAACTTTGAGTGGACATCAAACGAGAACTGGGGTGCTGGCTTGGAGCTCACGCATTTTATCTTCTGGAAGCAGAGACAGGAATATCCTTCAGCATGATCTTCGTGTATCCAAAGACTACATAAACAAACTTGTTGGCCATAAATCGGAGGTAGTAAGCCACATAAAAATGCTAAAAATAAACATTTAACTTTTATTTGTTTAACTCTGTTGCATTTCATTCCTCAAGGTGTGTGGGCTGAAATGGTCTCATGATGACCGGGAACTTGCATCTGGAGGCAACGATAATCAGGTATATTTTCAAATCATATCTCTGATACTTCTCATATTACATGACTTCTCGAAAGATATTGAGCTGATTGCTTTTTCAATGATGTAATCAGCTATTGGTATGGAATCAGCATTCAGAGAAACCACTCCTAAAACTGACAGAGCACACAGCTGCAGTTAAGGCCATTACCTGGTCACCTCACCTAAGTGGCCTTCTTGCATCTGGAGGTGGAACTGCTGATCGATGCATTCGCTTCTGGAACACTACAAGTGGAAATCAATTAAATAGTATCGACACCGGGAGCCAGGTTTGTCTTACAACTACTCTAGGAAAAATGAATTTTCTCTTGTCAATCAAAGTGACTAAGAAAATGGGAATTAGCTTATATTTTAATTTGTTTCCTCATACAGGTATGCAATCTTGCATGGAGTAAGAATGTGAACGAATTGGTTAGCACCCATGGGTACTCGCAGAATCAAATAATGGTTTGGAAGTATCCATCAATGGCCAAGGTATTGATTGGACTTTTTGTTACACTCAGTTCTTTGTTTATATATAGCCGAAATTTCTGATGTATAATACTTGACAGGTTGCTACTTTAACTGGCCATAGTCTGCGGGTACTCTATCTTGCCACATCACCTGATGGTCAGGTATAGTGATGTAGCCTTTCACTAACAAAAAACTTATATAATGTATTCAGTTCAGTGTTGAGTTGTGTTTTTTCAGAAAGAAAACTCAATCAATAAAATGTTATGCAGACAATAGTAACTGGAGCAGGAGATGAGACGCTGCGTTTTTGGAATGTCTTCCCATCCATGAAAACTCAAGTAAGCGAAACATTAGTTAAAAATCAATCACTTCCGTCCCTTCATAGTTGGTTGCATTACAACTGATCTTTGGCTTTCCTTCTTAACTCAGGCACCAGTAAAGGACACCGGGCTTTGGTCACTTGGAAGGACTAGCATTCGCTAACAGGGACTCATTGTCTGGATGCAATAGATGTGGCTTTTCTTTTTTACTTATTCTACACTGCTCTGTACAAAACGTCGTCCACCATAAGACTTGTTCTTTTTGCCATCTTTACCTCTCTAGACTCTGCAGCATAAGCAGAAACAAGAACATAAAAGAAAAATCTAGGGAATACACATACAGATTTTCATTTTTAAGGGTTTGTATAGTTTTCAGTACTAGTAGACTAGGTTACATATTCTCTTTCTAAAATATATACTATTTTCCTTCATTGGTTTGTTAAGTTCAGCACTAGTATACTGGTTATATTCGCTTTTGTAAGTGTTCAGCAATGATTTTAAGAATCCTTTTTCATTTGAGGATCACTGCACTCTGAATCTGTGTGGTTTGTGTAGGCATTTTGATGATATTCATCAAAATTTAAAGAAGTGTGGTGGTATCTATAATCATTAAGAATGAAAAATATGAACCCTGTTGGAAACCGTTCTCAAATTATAAAATTTGACTTCCAGCGAGTGGCATGGTTCCCAAAATTAGTTATGACTTGGACAAATCTTTTCCAGATTATATAATGTTTTATGATAGAAGTCCAATCTGACTGTCAGTTATGGGCTATAGCACCAGGCATGGTTCTCATGAACTAGTAAAGACCTGCACTCAATAAGGGAGTACTCATTCAAGGCAAAAATACTATCTAGATAGCTTAACCATTTATAACACTTAGATGGAAAGTGCCTTGCAACAAGAATACATCAATAGTAGGACAGTTGCCCATGGCATGGATCGCAACAATTAAATATCATTAGTGAGAGAGTCTCATATGTTCCACGAATGAAGAGAAACATAAACAATTAATGTATTGACTAAGCAATACTCAGAGCTGTGTGGTCTGGTACAAATGAGCACACCAAATTGCCCTGACATTTGATACCTAAATTCCCCATGGTGTCATCAGATACAAAAAACCCATCCCTGGGATATGTTGTCCTTATGACAAGGTGAGTCAAACATCTGCAACTTGAAGTCTACGTAGACCTTGGCAAATAAGATATATTTCTCTAGAAGACGGCCTTGTAGCTTTTGGCCGCAACCATGATGACTTTCTAAAAAGAGGTTTGCAGATCTGGCTGAATTCTACATAGCACATGACCAAGAGTAAGAAATTAAGGTGTACAAAAAACTAAATAAGGCTCCATAGAGGAAATCTCTACCTTTATTATCTTCACTCTCTAGTAACTTAATGATAAGGTGGCCCCCAAGCTTCAGCACACCATCGTCCTCCGGACTACAACTAGAGCTATCTGACTGAATTTCTCCTTCAGTAGTATCACGAGTTGGAGCCAAGGCAGCCGAACCAACAGCCAAATCAAGTGCCCTCATTCCCAACTCAGCAGATAAAGCTGCATCCCTAGTTGAAATTCCAGAAACAAGAGGACACATATCTGAGAGAATGACAGAAAATCCTTTCTGCTGCAAAAATTGGCAATCATAATTTCGTTCTTTTAGTATTCACAATGGTATAAGAAATAACTTCATACACAATCAGTTGCAGTAACAATACAGCATTTCCTTGTATATAGACTGAGAATGTGTTACTGTGTCAGATACAAGGGGATTGACAATGTATTTCTATTTATTTTAGGGATGCAGTCAAATACCATTCTTTTGGAAATGATGCTACAGTTTATGACACTTAAAGTTGTGATCGAACAGTAATCTTTTATCTCGAATTTGAAGCATTAAAGGAAGCACACTTCATTTGCATTCTCAATAACTACTTAAAGACAAACATAAAGAGATGCATATTATTCCACAAATCTGCACATAACCAAAAAATTAGAAGTCGCAGCGAAATATATATGCTCGATGTGAGGATACGATTCTTCCTCTTCCTTTGTGCCTCAAATCATAGCGGGGTTGGTTGGCCCTTATAGTGGTCCTTAAGTGTATAGTTCCCGCTCCCTCAAACATACTAGTCAGCTTATTTAGCAGAATTCAGATTGCAAACAGCTTTCTTATTCTCTTAAAATAAAAAAAACAAGATAAATAACAAAGTAACAATTCCTCCCCCACCCCCCTAAAAAAAATATGCATTCTATATAATCTTGCATTAATTTTTATGAATGCCTATTCAGATATTGGAGAAACATGTCAAAACTAAGAGTATTAGACCAGTCAGGTCAGCTTGGCTATTACTTTTTAACAATGTTCATTAAGAACTTGTTGCATACAAAAAAAATATGAAATAGAACCCCAAAAGAAGTTGCCTAGTTGTACAATTTGTATTCCTGCCAGAATCTATAAAACTCTATATATGTTTCTTACCCTAGATAAGAAAATGCTAGTTCCCCTGCCCCTCTTTGGTTGCATCCTTTTGTGATTTGCAGAATATATATCCTATATATAATAAGCATAAGTTGGATATTTTGTTGGCTATACTACCGCGAAAAGAATAACCACCATTGGATCGATATTAAATATTAAATTAAATCAACGGTCAAGATTATTTTAATATTATATTATATTATAAAAGATTATATTCATTGGATCCGCGAAAAGAATAACCACCATTGGATCGATATTAAATGTTAAATTAAATCAACGGTCAAGATTATTTTAATAAAAGATTATATTCATTGGATCAATATTAAATTAAATTTTATATCCTATATATAATAAGCATAAGGTGGATATTTGGTTGGTTATACTACCGCGAAAAGAATAACCACCATTGGGTCGATATTAAATTAAATCAACTGTCAAGATTATTTTAAGATTATATTATATTATAAATATTATATTCATAGGATCGATATTAAATTAAATCAATGGTCAAGATTATATTAAGATTATATTATAAAAGATTATATTATATTATAATTAACTTCTAATGCAGTTTCAAAAAAAAAAAACTTCTAATGCAAAAGTGATAATGGGAAAGGAGACTAGATCGACTATTTTGTATGTAAAAGAACTCAACTGGAAAGCTAAAGTACAGTCAATTACTCAATTACTGCCCCGGTCAAATAGTTAAAATAATCAAATATTGCATTTGCCAAAATTCTATTTTTTTCCAAAAAAAATCTAAGAATACAACTTTATAAAAAAACACAAATTAATTTATATACAACCTGATTTTTTCATATTATTTAAAAACATGTTAAATAATGTATTTGTACAAATTCCTTTTTAAAAAAAATATGATAACACAACTTTTTTTAAAAAAAAAACAAATTAATGTTTTCTTAAATTAATATAAATCATCTTATTAAATTTTTCTAATAAGATATCTAAGAGGATAGGAGATGATACTAAATAGAAAAGGAGATATAATGTATAATCACGAGGTTCCCGTAATTGTTGGGAAATGGAATTGATATATGAGAATTAGACAGAATGCAACTAAAACTCAGAAAGAAAAAGGCTTAACCAAAAAAAAACTTAAGAAATTAAAAAAACCAATTATTAGCACTTTCACATGAAAAGGACACAGAGGAACTCCCGACAACAGTAGGGGAACTTCCAACAACAGAATAGCAGCATTAAAAACTTGAACTTCCAGTTAGCATCCTTATTGATAATTGGTAATCTCTTTAACATAGATTAATATACATATATACATAAATTTTATGTTCAATCTTAATTGACTCTTTATGTATAATAATTCCATCATAAAATAGGACAAATTAAATAAATATATTCTACAAAAAATTAACATTTAAATAAAATAATTTATAAGTTTAATAGTGAATTCCGTGCATCGCACGGGTCATAGGCTAGTTTATATAAGGTATTTAAGTCTAGTTCTGCAAGAAAATTCCGTCCTTCTCCTAGGAATGACCGTTGGGGCACACTAAATGACATTGCAATATACGGTTATGCTCATAATGCCTATAACTTCCAAGCCTATTTCAACAGATATTGATACTATAGTCTATAGTAGCGCAATACACTTTCACAAACTACAAATTCTAAATATAGTGTGTCGACTGAACCGAAAATGAGTATAGCGGCATGCATACTTGAAAATTGAAATGTATAATACTGAAAAATGAGAATAACATTTAATCAGTGTAATACCAGAGGAGATAGTTTCCTGATTTGATCTTTAGGGAGGTTCAAAACATCAGCAGAGATAGTTTGGACTCTCGAATCACAAAGGGTAGGAACTTTCACCTTCTGCTCTGCATACGCCCCGCAAATCCCAAAAACAAAAACCAGTTAATCAAGGCCTCAAAATGCTAATATCAATTTACATCAAACCTCTTTCCGAGAGAAGTGGGGAAAACGTAAACAACGAACAAGGCAATGGAGCATAGCAAAATCACCTTAATATCAATTCCAACGACAGAACCGCCATTCTTTAAAGGACCCAAACTCTGACAAGCTACCTACATTTGATTCCTACAATAAGTAACAAATTGAAAGAAGAGCAAAAAATGAAAACTTTTTAGAGGATCCAACTCCAACAAAACACCCAATTCAACACTATATATGGTTGTTACGTCGGTAAGTAGAGTCGAGTCGACCGGGGTGCCCGACAAGTCGAGTCGTGACTAGTCGAGACTAGTCGCCACTAGTCGACTAGATATAAATTATATATGCTCCTATATATAAAAAAAATTATATGCTTAATTACTTATATATATAATATATGTGTGTTCTAACTTCCAAGTTATACAGGTAAACACTAAATTGAGATTTGAATAATAAGAATAAAGCATAGGATCAGCCTCATTGTAATCACTAGTTAGAAAGCACTTAACACAAACACAAACAGAATATGTTCTAAAGACAGATTGCGCTTAGGAACCCCGATTTACATACAATAAAACTTGCTCACGGATTTACATTTTGTACAAATCGCGTTCTTATTACATATAGCAAACAACCAAACACTGCCATATAGCTCTTTCAATTTATTTTTTCACAATTAACATCTTCTAAATGACTTCTGCATAACCAACTTCAACCAGAAACAATCAACTAAATCATTAATCACTTCATTACTAGATATTATTCGAACAAAGAACTTAAAACAGAACAAAGAACAGAGCATAACTCGTTTGCAGACGACTGGAGGCGACTTTGGGTCACATATATTACTTAACTGGCCTGTTTTTGTTGATGGGCTTTTCTGTTTTTTGATTTTTAACACCAGTCGCATGACTGATCGACCCAGTCGACCCGAATAGTCGACCAGTCGAAGCAAGTCGCCCGAAATATGCACAAAAAGCAAGTCGAGCATCCAAGTCGACCTTTGCATACCGACTACTCGACTAGTCACCAGTCGCACGACTGATCGACCCAGTCGACCCGAATAGTCGACCAGTCGAAGCAAGTCGCCCGAAATTTGCACAGCAAGTCGAGCATCCAAGTCGACCTTTGCATACCGACTACTCGACTAGTCGCGATTAGTCGAGCGAAGTAACAACAGTTCCTCAAAATGTAAACTTCAACAAAGCAGAGCGGGAGAGAGAGAGAGGGGGGAAGAGAGAGAGAGAGAGAGAGGAGAGAGAGAGAGAGAGAGAGGTGAGAGAGAGACCTGAAGCCAAGCACCAGGGGCACAACCAAGATCAAGAACAGAAGAACCAGGTGTAATGAGTTTGTATTGCTTCTGCATCTGAAGCAACTGTGTTTTCCCATAAAACAAACAACAATATTGCATCAATCAACAAAACAACATGCCCAAAAAAATTTAAGAAATCTTGGATTATAATGGAACAATTCAAGAAATATATAAGTGGGGTAACAAAAAGAGTAAACCTTGAAAGCAGAACGAGCAACATAACCAAGTCTCTGTGCTTCTCTATAGAAGAAATCAGGTGCTCCTCCGCTCATTTCTTTACTTCCCTCAGCTTTTCTTAAACCCTTGCCCCTGCCCTCTTGTTTGCTGTTTTTACACACTCCAACCTATTTCTTACTAAATTTCTCAAAAATGACCAAATTTCTACTAAGTTTTTAAAAAATATTCATAATTCGAAAACTTAAAAACTATTTTAAAAATATAAAAAATTTACATTTTAACAATTTAATGTATGGGCACGCTTTGTGAATATTTTGGTACCGGAACGGAACCAAAAGGGGATGTGATTTTTTTTTTTCGATCTCGTTTACGTTCCATTTCCGTTTTCCAATTTGCATATTTAATGAGATAATATTATTTTATATGTACATTAAATAAATTATTAAAGATGAACATAAAATATATGTAATCCACTTCATTATTTATATTTATACTATAATTTAATTAAAATAATTTTATTTATATCATAACTTAAATTTCATTTCAGTTCGAATTGGTACTTAGTATAGGGTGCTAGATAAAATCAGTATTTGAATTATATATTTCAATATTATTCAAAAATATTTTAATCGAACAGTGCAATATATGAACAAAACTGACCTCCAATTTTTATAGCACTGCCACGAACAAAACTTGCAAACAACAAAAAAATTATTTCAACTTCAAAACAAAGACTACCATTCCTGACTGTTCCAAATTATTCAAACATTGTGATGCAAGGATTTCTTAAACAAAAAAATGTACATGCAAAAAAATTCAATACAAAACTGGAAGCTGTATGAAAGGCTAATTTTACGCACGTAAGAAAGATGCAACTATAGTACAACCATAGTAGCAACAGATTCAAATTATTAGACACGGCAAGCTGAGACATTCAGCAAAATCGATATAGAAAGTCTAATAAATCGAAAGTCACAACAGTTATCAAATCAACAAGAAGGTTGAACCGAGTCATATTGAGTACACACACGAGGAAGAAAGGAAACTAAGTTTTCCAATTTTAGAATATGTGCAAACACAGAATTAGCAAACTCCGTAATTACAATGAGGCTTTGCTGGGATGCTGTTTATTCAATCAATTCATTTACAAGAACCAACCTCTCCAGATCGGGAGGTCCTGGGAACGAATCACAACTGAGTGTTACAAATATTACAAGGGAATTAACTGGAATTTTCACAGTTTACTGTCTATTTACTTTCCTAGATCACAAGTTATGTACAGTTAGACATCCAGCAATTCAGAATCCAACCTCTCCAGCTAAGTTAAGAGGGTCAATCTGATGCTTACCATGTTGCTTGGATTGATGCTGGGACCAGTAAGCATGAGCAGCTAAGACCCTGTCCAAAAGCTCTTGGGGTACAGGCTCTCCCCGACGCTGCTGGGGGGCTATACTTGCTGTGTGAACTAATGTCTTCCACTTATCCTATATAAATCAAAATTAGACAAATATACATCATCAATATTCCGAAAATAAAACTAATTTAAAGCTACTTTAGTGGCTCTTTAAAAGAACTTTTTATCTGCCAACTCGTTTAACATTCACTTGCTTGTCATACCAATTGGTTCTTTCCTACATAAGTTAAAATCAAACCCAAAAACATGAGCTTTTTATAATAAGGATAAAGGATCATGTTCTACCAAAGGTTAACTATAAAATTATGTTCTATACCTTCAAGTCCACATAAGTTCGATGGTTCGTGTCATCAAAGGAACGCATTTTCACATCACGCCACCTGCATAATCAGACAAAAAAAAACTGAATTTCCTGAAGCCACTTGAGCTAATAAAATTGAAAAATAAAAAAGTTTTTCTAAACATAGGGGGGTTGAACCCTGAACGTTATAGTCTATTATCGTTGGGGTCATATGGGCATCTTGTATAAATAAAATATCAATAGATGACCGGAGCATATGATCAAGAACTATGAAAAGGTTAAAATTGCAAACCTTCCGGTGCCAAGTTTCTCAACTGCTTCAACCAGTGCTTCTACTTCTGAAACAGAGAAAGGCCTCCTAATTCTGCGCTGCGAAGCATCTGATCGCTTAGCTTTTTGGTTCACCGGAACAATAGCAAGTGTGTTTGCATTCATCGGAGGAATAGGAACCAGAGCTTTGGGCACTGATATCTCTGTAGCTACATCAGTAAAATAAGGAACAATTTCCTGATTACTTCCTACATGCTTTTCAAAATTAGTGACAGGAACTTGATCAAATGAGGAATCGAAGAATCCTGAATCCAAGACAGGAACTGGGGACCTGGAAATGGAGAGTAAATATTAGTGGAGCTGGAAATTGAACTGCTGCTTTGATGCAGTGCGCAATGATAGCATTTGAACTCCAGAAGAAAGAGCAAAAAGCAACAAACCCAGTAACCATAATATTTGGCTAAAGCAAATCGGCCTAACCTGGATATTTCTTGATGTTTGTCGCATGGTAGCAGGAGTGCAGGATCTTTACGAGATATAGGTGAGGTAGCTTGCACAAAATCAGGCTCCAGTGTAAAACCTAGAGTGTCAAGGTCTTCATTATGAGAGATTCCAATCTGCTGAAGGGTTCTATTGTCGTCTCTAACTCTCTTCCCTTGAAGAACTACTCCCACATGTAAACCACCTTCAAGTATAGCAGTGACAGCCTCCATAACAGTCATCTACAGAAAATCATCATGTAAGACTCCATTAAGCTCTACAGCCTCGCAACAAATTAAGAGACATATCTCGTTATGTAAAATTTAGCGTGCCCTTCTTATATGTAATGCCGGTACTTAAAAAACGGTGTAAATTTACAATATTAGAAATCTTCAGAAGGAGCTCAAACAATTGGATTATTTGTCTTGGAAAATTTCTCAGTGATATTGGGAAGAAACAGACGGTCAAAAATACAAAGAAGAGATATCTGATAGCAAGATAAACTCTACTTCAGAGTATACTTAGAACAGGCTCATCACTTGAGAAAAAAATGCTGTTATATTAGAATACTAGTTAAACACGAAAACGGTCAAATGGAAAATTTTTAATGGTCAAATTGGTGAAAAAACCCAACATTGCATTACAAAAAAGTAACAAGATTCCTCTAACTTTCATACAACAAAATCTATCTAGATGCGTATGCTGAGAAATTAAGAGAAGACCAGCAAAAAAAGAAGATAAAACTATACCTTTAGTGAACCTACAGTTGCAGTTTCTGGCACCTCAATATAAAGCTCCGGTACTTTAAAGGATTTAATGCTAAATTTGACTGAATTAAAAAAAATGAGCATAAGAATTCAATTGTGTCTATAACATAACACAGGAAAATTTAAAGAGGTTTGATGGATAAAGATTACTACCACGAGGATCCTTGGCCTGGAATGATGCTTTATGACCTATGTCTGAAGACGAGGCTCCTGTTGCTGCACAAATTAGAGATATTCAGTTATCAATTTTTTGTAATCATGTACCGTAAATCCCAATTAGATAGAGATATGACAAAAACCTTTATGCAAAGCAGGTGTCCCACTCTTGTCCACCTTTGTGGCTTTCCCCAGGGAATTTGAAATACTTTCACTACTTGCCTGCTGATCAAATATGACTGCCGATCTATATTGGCACAACTGTCTACGCTCATACAACCGTCTCCTTTTAGAATACAGTTCACGTTGATATCCCTCGCATGGATAAATGGTTTTCCTTTTGTGATAGAAAGGCCTATTTCCCCTACCTTCAATGAAAAATTTTGTAAGTCAACAATTAGAATTGGAATGCAGTAGAAAATTCATGAGAAAACATAGACTGCAACTTGATAAAGCTACTTACCAGTGTTAATGAATTCACAATCTTTCAATTTTGGTGCTGCTCTCCAATATCTGGGTGTCATCAACTTCTTCATTCTACGATATTTGGTGTGTGATTGTGGCCTTGATGGCTTTATCTTGTTGTTAAGGTGATTTCTCCTAAAGTAATTTTCATCATCATCTCTATTAACTATTTTTACATTATTTCTGTGCCTAGAAAAAGAAGCACCAGGTACACGATCCCTGCACAAAGGAAACTTTATAGTACCCCCTGAATTATTCAGCTTACGAGTACTATGCACATGATAGTCCCTTGGATCCTTTGAACCACTGAAGTTAGCCATATTCAAGTCTCCAAACTGTTTCTCTACAATCACCGACTTTTTTTGAGCTTCATTACATAATTGCCCATCACCGCCGAAGATCTCTTCTGATTTACTAGGGAAACTTCCAGCTGCATTCTTACTCATATATTTGTCAGATTTCACATCACTGCTAACTTTGTTCAAAAAATCAGAATGTGTTACTACAGATATATGTTCGTAAAACGAATTGGTCTCAAACTGCGGAAGTTCCTTTAAAGTAGATTTGGTATTGTGCTCTGGAGCTGCAGTTTTAGGGACAATCACACTTTCTATACAGCTTTCCTGATCAAGGCACTCTGATCTCGCAACTCTTTCCTCTACTTGTTCCTTTTTTATGTCATCCTTGTTAATCCCAAGCTGCACTTTCCCTTCTGCTATATTACTAGAAGCAGAACTTTCGCTCTCCTGTAACAACTTGCCAGCTACGGTTGCCAGCAACTCAAATGCACAAAGTTGGCCACCATCCGGTGCTTTCTTTTTCAAACTACTCCTCTACAAGCAATATAGAGAACAGTTTAATGGGCAATTACCAGTACTTAATTATATAAAGTAATATTAACTCAAGTGTATACTTACCCTTAGAGATCTCGGAGCTCTAGGTATGACAGGGATCTGGTACCCATAAAACCCATATTCTTGCCTCTTCTTTACAACCATGACTTAAGCACGCATACTAATAAGAGACTATAAAATGCAATGGTGCGGTGTTCTGAAACTACAAACATACCAGTCAACTAATCAATAACACTCAAGTAAATTAAAATCTTGGCTTTGTTTTGATTAATAATCACTTGGAGAATATACAAGTCCGATAATGGTAAATACTCAAAACCTCAATTATACCTCTAGGGGAAAAAAAATCTTCATCTCCAAGATTCGCTAGTTTAGTACCAAATAGAAGTAGAGGAGTTACGTAGTAAGTTACTCCTCATCAGTCATTTAAGAAAAAAATAATCCCACATTTGCACAATCGGACTAATCTCTCCTTTCAGATGCAGATCTCAACTTGAAACTCAGACTAATTATTCATATCACACAGGATAATAATGATTTACATCTAAATGTTCAAAAGAGTACAATTTACATATGTATCAAATGTTCAATCACAACACCTTGATCCCCAATAAGTTCATTAAATTAACTACCAACAAATTAATTAAACAAGCCGAATAACCTCCTAAACTTAAGTCCAATTCCACAAATCTCACACACACATACCAATTTCACGATATTACAGAACTCCCACCAAACACAAGTCCAATTCTTTTCTTATAAACCCCATCCAAATCAACCACTACAGATCACACGCAATTTAACCTCGAATACTAAACGTCACACCACGTTGATCCTAACTTCATTCTAATGACACCAAAACACTGTGATCTTACACAATTGCACTAAAAAGAATGATACACTTAGACCGAAAGATCGAATTTTTATCAACATTTCTAGCTTAAATTTATATCCAACATACAATAACAACACCATGATCACCAAAAAGTCCACAAATCAGGAAAACACTAAAATTTATCAAAGTCCAATAATTCCACAAAACCCACAAATAATTCAGAGAGATCACACAAAACCCAGGCCTAAATTTTTAAAACCCATGAAAAATGATCAGATCAAGAACAATTACATGATAAAAACATGAACTTTATTACACAGAACAAAGCAAGAACACAACAAGAACATGATCTAAAATGAAATAAGAGAATTAGACAAAGCATGATCAGAATTATTACCTGAACAGAGAGAGAGAGAGAGAGAGAGAGAGAGAGAGAGAGAGAGATGTAGAGTTGGTGAATTGTGTAAGAGATTCAAGTTGGAAATTACGTGAGAAGTGAAAAAAGAAATGATTTTGAGAGAGAGAGAGAGAGAGGATTGGATTGATTGTGGACAAGAAAAAGAAGGGAGAGTTTAGATTTAAAAATATGTAAATTTATGTAAATTTTAAGTGCCTTTCTTAAACCCCACAACAAAATGAATTATAACTTCTTGTTTTTGTCTGAATTTATAACTTTAGTGTACTTGTAAATTTCTTTTTTTCTTTAAGTACAGTGTACTTGTGTTTTTCAAAAAAAAATGTGAAATAAGTTTTATCAAAAAAAAAAAGATGTGAAATAAGTTAAAATTATTATCTTGCATAGTTTTGTAAATTTTTCCAAAATAATAAACTGCATAAATAATTTAATCACACAAAATACTAATTTTTGTCAAAAATGATTATAATCCAATTTTTTAATCCAATTAATATATTTTAAATTTTTAAAAATTAATAATTTAAAATTATCGAATTAAATCTATACATGCATGGTTCTAAAAATCCCCGATTTAGCCGATTAATCCCCTATTAATCCTCTGTAAGGTAACCAATCGATTCGATTTTTGAAATCCGATTAATCTTGTGAATTTATTTAAAATGATATGTTTAGTTGTAAATTTGAATAATATATTAAATATTATTATAATATTCGATTAATACTCCGATTAATCCTTCCGATTAATCCCCGATTATCCGATTAATCTTAAATCGGTACCTCAACCGATTTATACCGATTACCGATTTTTACAATCACGTATACATGTTATAAAAGTGTTAGTTCCTCTGTTCTAAAACAAGGCCGCCTAACCGCTTAAGCGTTGAAGGTCCTCCAACCGTCCCATTTAACCGCTTATTCCCCGATTTTATATAATTATTAAATATATATATATATATATATATTTATGTATATAAATAATTAAATATATATTATATAATCCGCTTAATTGATCCGCATTGAAATCCGTTTAAGCGCCCGCCTAGCCGCTTAAGCGCTCGAAGGTTGTCTTACCGCTTAGAGCCGCTTACCGATTTTTAGAACACTGGTTAGTTCTAATAATATTTCTACTACCCTTGTAAAACCCCAAGGCCATGTTTGTTTTAGGGGATTATAATCCTTGGAAAATTACACTATCTTTCTTAAATTTAAAGGATTATAATCTCATGGAAGTATATTGCTATCATCTTTTTGATTCATTTCTATGGGATTATAATACCTTCTTTCACAAGGTATTATAATCCCATGGGAGTGAACTAAAACAATGATCAAAATGTGAATTCATGGGATTATAATTCCTTACGTTTAGGATTTATAAGGTAATAATTTGGGGATTATAATCCCTTGAAACAAACATGGCCCAAGTATTAGCAACATGGGTAGATTTAGGATTGTAGGAGTTACCGCCGTAAAAATTGGTGAAAAAGGTGGGATGTCCGATTAAGGATAAGAATGGAAGGTCAATCCTTGAATTTGTTGGAGGATCGGACAATTGGACCACTTCTCCCTTTTTCTCTCTCCCACCTCTCTCCTCTCGCTCTAGATAACCTTTTCTTGCCACGTAGGATTTTTTATTCTTTTCATTAATTCATATGGTTGTTTTGTGTTCTTAAAATTTTAAGGTACACAAATGTTTTTATTACGAGTACAAAAATAGTGGTTAATCAGCACGCAGTTTTTGAAAATGTAGTTCTGGATATGAGATATCCGTTTTCATGTAATCAATTTGTGGTTATTGTTGAGACTTTTCGAATATTCGGTTTCGAACATGATATGATGAAAATAAAATTCGATGGATAGAAATTTGAATCTTACCAATTTCTCGCCAAACATATGTACAAATTTCTATAATCTTAAATTTAAACTTTATCTAATAATTTAAATAAGAAAACTTGAAAAACCATTTTTCTAATATTAAATCAATTTTAGACCAATTAGTAATATTGATCTAATTTGGATTGATATTATTCACTATTTTTAACCACGGTTGAGGTAATTTCAATCAAAATTAATACATGTTTAATATTTTGACCTTAAAATCACTATTAAAGATTATCTTGGCGATTCGAAATTTACAATTCTGTATTCACATTCAAATGTTCCTCCAATAAAAGTTTCCTTCGCCCGTAATTATATATTCATTATAATTTTTTAATGATCAGATTGATCATTGTTTGACTAGACATTAAATATTAGCCATTTTTTATTTTAAAGAATTGAAATTGACAATTTAAAATAAATTAAATGTATTTTTCAATGAAACGGAGGATGTATATATAAGTAATTCCCATAATAATTAGTTAATTACATACTTTTCCTCTTGTAATTTATTCAAATCCAATCCATCAAATATCACAACACAACAATCAAGATTATGCGAGAAAAATGCATGATATGGAATATGGATACCGGGTATAATCAAAATTTGAAATGATCCTGACAAAAAAAAAATTGAAATGATCAAATAAGTTTTGAAATTAAGGATTTTCAATAAATAAATTGGTAAATAAATTTGCTCTATATGTAATAGATTTTCATATAGTAGTAAATACATATTCTTAAATATTTATAATTTATTACAATTATTATTTATACATGTTTGTTGATTTTAATATATTTACGTATAAATATTTATTATTCACTATTTTATCGTGCATTAAATTGAAAATTTTCATAGAAACAATCTTTCTAATCTAAATAAGGGCATGTTTTGAATATATTTTATTTTCCTAAATCTTATTCTAAGCAAGATATGTACGATGAATTTGATTTGGTTTGACTCTTGATATCTCCCGAAAATATTTGTTCGCGAAGTTTAAAAAAGATTTGGACCGCCATTTCTCTAAAAAGTACTCTCTCCGTCTCTTAATGCTTCTCCCGTTTGATATGTCGGGACTGTTCATAACATCACACAAATTACTAATTTACATCTAATCTATAAGACCAAATATAGTCATGAGTGATCTTGTTGGATTCGTATTTATGAGTACTTTAATACAGTGAAGTTTTTATATTTAAAACTAATACAAAATTAAAGATATTAACGATTAAAAATGTGCGTTGGCAAACGTGTCCAAGAGAAATGAGAAAAGTTTTTAGAGACAGAGGGAGTATGGATCTTGCCCTCCTCCTTGAGCTCGTCCATTGGTTTGTGTTAGATCATATTGTATTCCCTCCGATCCATTATATAAGGTATTTGACTTTTCAGCACGTAACTTTAGGTGTTTTGACTACATAGCTAAAATTATTATTTTTAAATTTTTTTTTTCTAAATAAAAATTAAAGTATCATATTTTTATTCAAAAAAGGAAAAATTAAAAAATAATAATTTTAGTTATTTAGTCAAAGCACATAAAGTTACGTGCACAAAAGTCAAATGTCTTATATAATGGACCGGAGGGAGTATTTGATTATTTTGGGTTGATTTTTATTTTATCCTAACTCATACCTATCGAGTTTGTATCGGATTTGAGGTCATTTCGAGTTTTACCATTTTAATTCATTTTTATAGTGATTTAAAATATACTGTTATATTATATACTCCCACTGTCCCGATTTATATGGACTAATTGGTTTTACAAAAATTTTAAGAAAAAATAGTTTATTTCTCTTTCATTGCACGTGAAAATTACATTTCAAATATATAATATGTACTGTACCCATTTTGTAAGGTGTAAAAAAGAACATGACACATAAAAAAAATTATTATTACTATTAAATATAAATATTTATAAATCAACTACCGAGTTTCTATCATTGCACGTGAAAGTTACTTTATTGTACTTAGATTTGGTTATTTTAAACATAAAATATTTCAAAAGCAGGATTATAAATAGATGATTCATTAATTTTCGGGTTCGTGTCTGATTATCGGGTTGAGTATCTATTGGCCCAAATTCTTTTTTTCAAATGTATAATACGTTAAAGTTACATTTCAAATGTATAATATGTACTGTACCCACTTTATGAGTTGTAAAAAAGGTAAGACACATAAAAAATAGGGGTTTTTTTAAACTACAAGTTTATTAATTTTTTTTAAAAAAATACGATTATGACTTTTATAGTTTGTAAATATATAGTTCTCTCTCTTATTGCATCTCTCTCTCATTCATCCCCATTCCCCCCCCCCCCCCGGCCGTTCTTTCTTTAACCGGGCATCCTCTCGATCTCCCTCTCTTCCCTATCTCGATTATGGCTTCAGCTGCCCCTCCAACCTATTCAAACCTATCCAATACACCTATAATTAACACCCCAAGATTTCAAGAACCCTAATTTCTATTTTCTCTACAAATTATAGACAGAGAGAGGCTAAGAAAGAGAGAAGGCGGGGAGAGAGAAAATGGAGGTTCGCCGAAGAAGGAGATGTCGTCTGGTGGCGTCGGAAAAGGAGTGGTGGTGAGGGTGATCGACGAAGATGCAACAATTAGAGAAGAAGGCAGTAACAATTGAGAGAAAGAAGGCGGGGGAGAGAAAATGGAGGTTCACCGGAGAAGGAGGTGTCATCTGACAGCGCCGGAAAAGAAGTGGTGGTGAAAGTGATCAACGGAGATGTAACAATTAAAGAAGAAGGTAGCAACCAACAATTGAGAGAAAGAAAGCCCGGGATTGTATTTTTGAAATTTAAAAGAGGAGAAACAGTAGATATGCAAAGAAAAAGTAAGGAGCGTATTTCTAGAAATAAAATAGAGTTAATTGCAAAAAGGTGACCAGATTTTACGCTCATTTTCAAAAAAGTGGCCAGATTTTCAGTTCTGCAAAATGGTGGCCAGACTTGCCTTTTTCCTTTCAAAAAAGTGGCTGGAGATGATTTTCAGCTTATTTGGCAGGGGTAAAATGGGAAAATATGTTATTTTACTAAAAAAAATGTTAAAACCCCCAAAAATTAACCAAAAAATCCCCAAATTAATACGTGTCACCATATGATTGGTTATATTCGTAATAAAAATAATAATAATAATAATGTCCCCCATGCATGCACATAAATTGACTAATTAAATCTTGACAACTCATATTTGTGGATTTTTTGGTGAATTGATGTGCATACATGGGGGGCATTATTATTATTACGAATATAACCAATCATATGGTGACACATATTAATTTGGGAATTTTTGTGGACAATTTTTGGGATCTCTAGCATTTTTTTCCCATTTTACCCCTACCAAAAAACTGAAAATCGCCTGTAGCCACTTTTTTGAAAGGAAAAAGGCAAGTCTGGCCACCATTTTGCAAAATTGAAAGTCTGGCCACTTTTTTGAAAATGAGTGTAAAATCTGGCCACCACTTTGAAGTTTACTCAATAAAATATAAAAGAACATATATGGGATAATTTCCCTAAAAAATATTGTTATTACTATTAAATTTATAATATACTAATATATAATAAGTAAACTAGTGAATAATTGGTAGTTTGGTTGTTTGGTTCAACCAAGCCTTAAAAAGAATGGTGACCGTTATATATTTAGCAAATACATCGTAACCGTTAGATCTAATAGTAAGTAATATTCTTTATTTAAATTTCTTTTCTAACTATCCAAGGTTCGAATCTCGTCAACAATAAATTTACATTAAAATTTTATATTATTAGTTTTAAACAATACATGTCATTTATTTTAATAACTATTATTATTACTAATAATTTTATTAATTAATATTACACAGTTAAATTATATCCTTAATAAATTATTTTATTCTATTTTTTTAATCATATAATTTTAAAAATATTTAAAAGTAAGTCGTGCTTTGCACGGGCTCAAATAGATCAAAATCGTCAGATACAACAATACTAAAAGTGATTATATACAAAAGTTTAAGGTCGATTCCCGCCAACAACATATTAATTTATATTTAATAGTAAAAACTATTATATACAAAAATGTTAGGTTCGAATTCTTCCAATAACATATCAATATATTCTTAATGTTTGCTAGTATTACATTTTAAAAATTACTGCTTTTACCCTTCATTTTTTTAATCTTCTTTATTTCTTTGATGCCCTTTTTTGTCATTACAGAGGAAAATTACAGCTTTTATCCTTTATGTTTTTAATCTTCTTTATTTCTTTGATGTCCCTTTTTGTCATTACACAATATTTGGAGCGACCCAATTTAGATTGGATCGACCCAAATCTCTTTTATTAATCAATTTCCTTTTTCAGGTTAAACATATTACCTTTTCTATTTTTCAATAACTAAATAATTTACTTCTTAGGTAAAATACAGTATCTTTTACATTTTATCTAACTAAAATTTCTCCATTTTTAAAAACTACGATCAATTTTGTATAATAAAATAACATAATTATATTATAATTAGTATTAAATAATTAATTACCTTTTTGAGCCAAAATACGTTACATTTTCTCTTTTTTCTAACTAAAATCTCTCTTTTTCCAATTGTATCATGGACGGTTATCCAATTATATCACGGGCGATTCTATTTAATAAAAATAAAATAATAATATTATAGTACTAATAATTAACTGATTACCTTTTCAACTAAAACATATCATCTTTTATATTTTTCTAATTAAATTCCCTTTTTTTTCTAGAAATTTCAGGGACAACATTAATTTCTTATTTTCTAAAAACTATGAGCAATTTTATTTAGTAAAATAACATAATTAAATTATAATTACTATAAACTAATCAATTACCTTTTTCACATAAATTATGTCATCTTTTTAATTTTCACGTTACCTTTCAATTTTTTAAAACTAAAATCTCTATTTTTCTGATTTTATCACGGGCGGTTCTGTTTAATACAACAAACTAATAATATTATAATATTCATAATTAACCGATTGCATTTTTTATCTAAAACGTATCAATTTCTATTTAATGAAATAAAATAATAATTATATAAAAACTAATAATTAGCCGATTACCCTTTTCAAGTAAAACCTATAATTTTTTCTATATTTTCTAACTAAAATCCCTCATTTTCTAGAAATATCACGGATAACATTTATATAATTATTATCAAATCACATATAAAAATTTAAGGCTCCCAACTTTATATTTTAAAAAAATTAACTTAAATTAATGAAAAATTCATATAATATTAAAAAAAATTCGTGCATTGCACGGGTTTTAAGCTTGTATAATAAAAATTCGTATACAACGAATAATATCCGTTAGATTTTTAGTTAAAAATTAGAACTGTTATATACTTATATAAAGGAGAAACGAGGGGAGGTAAAGTGGCGCCGGTCAAATAGCTCGGTTCTATTTTGTTAAATTTCTCAAATTTTTGAATTAATAATTCCAATGATTAAAAAAAATCCCAATTCCATTTTAAAACTTTACTAATAGAGGAAACTAAATATATAGTTTCATTATTTTTACCTATAAAATCTTTACTAATGAAGTAAAGTAAATATCTAAATTGCATTTTAAATTTTTACTAATAGAGGAAACTAAATATACAATTTCAATATCCTTACCTTTAAAATTGCATTTTAAAACATTGAAAGTTTGGTCGGTCGGTTAGTTGGTTGGTCGGTCGGTCGGTACCTATTGTTTTTACTTAATTACCCTTACTTAATTATAAATAAAATTTCTCCTAATAACTGATCAATTTATGTTTTCAAGTAAAACATATTAAAATAATCAATTTCCTTCTAAAATACGTTACATTTTCTATTTTCTTTATCTAAAATCTCCTTTTTCCAATTAAGTGATGCCCTTACTTAATTATAAATAAACAATTTCCCAATAACTAATCAATTTTCTTTTTCAAGTAAAACATATTAAAATAATTAAAAAAATTTTAAAAAAATGTTACCTTTTCTATTTCCTTTAGCTAAAATCTATAGTTTTCCAATTATATGGTGCCGGTCGGTTGGTTGGTCGGTACCTATTGTTTTTACTTAATTACCCTTACTTAAATATAAATAAATTTTCTCCTAATAATATATAAAGGAGATCCGAGGGGATCTAAACCTCTACTATTATCCTTCATTTTTTTATTAATAATATTATTAATGATAATTAGCCGATTGCCTTTTTCAATTAAAAGATGTTTACTTATAATTGATACTAGCTTATAACCCGTGCGATGCACGGGTTTCTTTTGATATGTTATAAATTTTATTTTATTCTATAATTATCTTTTTATATAATTATTAATTTTAAAAATTATTTTAATATTAATTTAATGAAATTTGAAGTAAATTTAATAAATGATTTGCATGATTTAAAATTTATAAAATAAAATTTTAAGTTAAATATGTCGTTAACAGAATTCGAACCTTGAATATTTAGTGAATTAATTTAATCATTAAATATACCTTATAATTACATCTAACTGTTCTTATTAATTACTTAAAAACTAACAGTAATATTGTGTCATATTTTTGGGTATAAATTAATGATTGTAATTTTGTTTTAAATTAAAATGTAGTGTATTTAATTAGAAAAGAAATATTAATGATTGGAAGATTATGATTGCAAAATTATGTTTTAAATTAAAAGGTAACGTGTTTTAATTAGAAAAAGAAATATTAATGATTGGAAGTTAGGATATTTTAGGTACACATAAAGGGTAATATGTTCAATTAAAAGTAAATGTATTTTAAATTGATTGAAAGATAAGATATTTTAGGTATTTATTAAATTTTAGTTAATAGTACAATTTTTGTTTTATATAATTATCAATTTAATAATTTTTTAAATTTTAATTTAACATAATTTTATATACTCATATTTACGTATTATATTAATATTTTCTTATTATAAACAATGTACATGGATTTTTAATATGTTTTATTAATAATTGAAAATATGTTGTGATATTTTTGAGTATATATTAATGATTGTGAGATTAGTTTTAAATAAAAAAAGGTAATGTATTTTAATTAGAAAGAAAATATTAATGATTTGAAAATATGATACGATTGATGTTTTTACAAAATGTAATATCTTGAATTAAAGGTAAATGGGAAAATGACAACAACTAATTAACATTAATTATATTGTGTCCGTTTGCAAATCTACCGATCAACTTATAAATTACTTATTTCGGAAAAAATTTCGTATTTACATACTTTTTTTTAGAGAAAAATATGTATCGGGCCCAAACGGTTCTTGCAAAAATAAATTACTTATTTTAGAGAAAAGTACATATTTCCTAACTTTTTTCCAGAATAAGTAACTTATTTCTGAAAAATAAGATTTCCCAAACGGGCCCATTATGTCATTACTTATTTTAATAATTATGATAACCATAGCGAAAACCAAACCAACCAAACTTTCAATCTTTCAGTTTTAATATATTAGTATTGATATACATTAATGATTGTAAATTTATGTTTTAAATTAAAAGGTTGTGTATTTAATTAGAAAAGAAATATTAATGATTGGAAGATTATGATTGCAAAATTATGTTTTAAATTAAAAGGTAACGTGTTTTAATTAGGAAAGAAATATTAATGATTGGAAGATACGATATTTTAGGTGTGTATAAAGGATAATATGTTCAATTAAAAGTAAACGTCTTTTAAATTTTAAATTGATTGAAAGATAAGATATTTTAGGTATTTATTAAATTTTAGTTAATGGTACAATTATGTTTTTATATAATTGTCAATTTAATAAATTTTTAAATTTTAATTTAATATAATTTAATATACTCATATTTACATATTATACTAATATTTTCTTATTATAAACAACGTATAGGGATTTTTAATGTATTTTATTAATAATTGAAAATATGGTGTGATATTTTTGTGTAAATATTAATGATTGTAAGATTAGTTTTTTTTTTTTTAAAAAGATAACGTATTTTAATTAGAAAGGAAATATTAATGATTTGAAGATATGGTACGATTGATAATATTAATGATTTGAAGATATGGTACGATTGATGTCTTTATAAAATGTAATATTTTTAACTAAAAGTAGATGCATGTGAAAATGGTAATGACTAATTACCATTAATTATATTATGTCATTATTTATTTTAATAATTAGGATAACCAAACCGAAAACCAAATAACCAAACCGAAAACCAAAACTTTCAATGTTTCGGCTTTAATATAATAGTATAGATGATATTACTTTTTATAAATACCTAAAATATCATATATTCCAATCAATAATTTTTTTCTCTCTAATCAGCATTTGGAGCGATCCAATTGGATCAACCCAAATCTAAACCTCTACTATTATCCTTCATTTTTTTATTAATAATATAATTAATGATAATTAGTTGATTGTCTTTTTCAATTAAAAGATGTTTACTTATAATTGATGATATTACATTTTATAAATACCTAAAATATCATATCTTCCAATCAATAATTTTTTTTCTATTAATTAAAACACGTTGACTTTTAATTTAAAACATAATATTGCAATAATTAATACATACCCAAAAATATGACTTCATATCTTCTAACCACTAACAAAATATAACAAAAATTCGTATACAACGGATAATATCCGTTAGATTTTTAGTTAAAAATTAGAACTGTTAGATTCAATGATTAAATATATTACATGATTAAATTTATTTACTAATTGCATACCCAAAAATATGACATCATATCTTCTAATCACTAACAAAATATAATAAAAATTCGTATACAACGAATAATATCCGTTAGAATTTTATTTAAAATTAGAACTGTTAGATCTAATGATTAAATATGTTACATGATTAAATTTATTTACTAAAATTTCAAGGTTCGAATTTTGTCAACGATATTATTATCCTTCATTTTCTTAATCTTCTTTATTTCTTTGATGACCCTTTTTACCATTACACAGCATTTGGAGCGACCCAAATTAGATTGGATCGACCCAAATCTAAACATATACTATTTTTTGTCATTACACAACATTTGGAGTAACTCAATTGGATCGACCCAAATCTAAACCTCTACTATAGTATTATCCTTTATTTTTTTATCTTTCTTTATTTCTTTGATTCCCCGTTTTGTCATTACTCAAATCTATCTCTGTCATTTTTCACCTTCAAGTCCATGCCGCTCAAATCTTCACACTGCTGGATTTTGATGCATGTTTGCAATTTTTAGATTTGAAAGCTGGGTTTTTCACCAAATTAACATCTCAACCCCCTGAAGTAGGGTTAAGGTATGTGTACTAGACCTCCGTACGGGTCATATATGTTTGGTTCCAGTTTTCAGTTTGGCCATAAAAGTTAAGTTTTTATTGATTTCACAATATTAAAAATTAGACAGGATAATATTTGTTTTGTTTTGATTTTGGTTTAAAATTTAAGAATTAAAATTTTAATGAATTACCTGATGTTATAATAATATACAGGACACCAGAAAACCAAACCAAACCAAACCAAACATACCCAGTATATCCCGCTCAGAGCAGGGTCTGGGGAGGGTAAGTTGTACGCAGACCATGCCCCCGCTTTTTAAGGCGGAGAGGCTGTTTCCGTGAAGACCCTCGGCTACGTGCGCGACAAATACGGTGGGTGCTATATACACATGAATCGAAATGGTACAAAAATGTTCAAAGCAATACCTGAGCCCATGGCGTTCTCCACATGGGACCTACCCGCCTGCTTGGAATATTGTTACTGAGCTCCTGATGCGCTCCGCTCTACCAGCTTGAGGGTATAGCTCCGATCGACCCCCCCTGCATAAAAAAACCACAAACAAACGATAACGATAACAGACCAAAACAACCGAGTCACCTATACGCAGAAAACCTCACACAGGGAAAAGACTGGTCCAATCACCCTGCACTGCAAAACCGACAAAAAGAAGACAATAAAAACATACAATGCCAAAAACGCAGAACTTCTAAGATAATGCTAACCGAGACAACCCAACTCTGAGGCTCTCCATAACCGAGCCGCTCCCTAGAAGAGAATCCACCACTCTGATATGACGCCTCCAAGAGCACATGTCGGCTGTCATGGTCTCATCCAAGTTCAAGGCCTTCAGATCCATCCTAAGCTGTTCTTCCCACGACCTTCTCGGCCTGCCTCTCCTCCTCACCCCAACCACCGAAAGACTCTCGACCCTCCTCACTGGGGCTAGAGCCAACCTCCTACGGACGTGGCCGAACCATCTCAACCGCCCTTCCCTGACTTTCGCAGAAAGAGGGGCCACTTCAAGCTCACTCCTAAACACCTCATTCGGAAAGGACACCAGAAAGGTACCTTTAAAATATTTGCTTGGCCTTTCAATTTTTTATTTTACATGTTGTAATAACAAAGGTAGTTGGAAAGATTACCAGTTAATAACATTGACACAGTACGGACCATGTTATTTGTAAATAATCTTGGGACTCAGTTTGATACTTATAGACATTATTTTGTTTTCAAGCAAGTTTATGTTCTTTATGGATTTGTTCAACTTAATGTTCATGGGGTAGACATGCTACGTACCAGAAGATCTTATGGAATAGCATACTTTTTATCGGATGTCTCCGAAGGGACTATGGAATAGCATACTTAGAAGCTCAGACCCACGTCACAAGCCTCGCCCTCTGGGTCAGGTAACATTGCTCTTATTTATGCTCTAAATATCTTCTTTACTCGCGTTCAATTTCACTTCATATATGATCTCATATTTAGCACTTTCACGTGAGCTCCATATTAAAATATAAAAGCACTAACTTTTCCCTTTTTCAGTTTAGTTGGCTTTTTGAGAGAGAATAGGTAATGGAAAATGTGATTGTTATAATTTGTAATCATACATTATTTGAAGATAAAAGTGAATATGTGAGCTTCTTGCGGAGACCTGTGCTTTTGGTAAACAGTATTATCCTTCATTTTTTTAATTTTCTTTATTTATTTAATGCCCCATTTTGTCATTACACAGCATTTGGAGCAACCCAATTTAGATTGGAACAAAAAATTCTAATATGATATTGTACTTATTTTCAGTAATGTTGTAGTACTACGATTGTACCTCCAGCCTTTCTCTTCTCCTCCAGCTACATAATTTTAAATATTGAAAACAAAATACAATACAAGAAGAAGTTTGCATTTATAAATATAGATTACAAACAGAGAGAGATGTTTAGTTACAGATAGACTACATAGCAACAACATAAGTGATAAAAAGAAAGATGTTAGTTACAGATAGACTACATAGCAGCAACATAAGTGATAAAAAGAAAGATGGTCCACATGATGATCAAGCTAATGAAGTATTGAAGTAATTAACAAGCCTGAACCACATAAGCAACTTCCATTTTATAGGTATTGTTTATCATAACGTGGGTATGGGTTTATGTATTCCAATTAATTTTATTTTTGGTTACCCCTCTAAGTTGATCACAAAAAAATTAACAAACCATCAAAATAAGTAGTTTAAAAATATATTCAAATTCAAATTATTATATTCATTTCAATAAGAACATACTTTTAATATAATAAAGTCAGCCATGGTGAAAGACCTTAATTTGAGCATAAACAATAAATCTACTAGAATATTTATCTGATATTTTGGCTTGCTTATTTAATTGTATAATTTACTTATTTTTAATAAAAGAATCTATATTAATAATATATATACACTGTTTTTTCATACATGAATTTACTAATACAGTTTAATGGTCACGCCCTGGTGAGAATGAGAACAGTAAGAACACACATATTCACTACATTTCAAGCTATTTTAAAGGGCCCCGCTAGGGGCATCTTCACCAAAAAAAAGTTTTATAATTCTACCCTCTATCCATTCATAAAAAAATTAACAAAAAAAAAATTAAAATGAGAACAGTGTTAACACACATATTCGCTACATTTCAAACTATTTTAAAGGGCCTCGCTAGGGGCATCTTCACACAAAAGTCTTATAATTCTACCCTCTATCCATTCATAAAAAAAATTAACAAAAAAATTTAAAAATTGCTTGAAATGTGATCTCATTGTTCTCCAACATTTACACATTATATTAACTATGAGGTCTCATAGTTAATATAACATGTTCTTGATATTATATGAGATTTAATGTTTTGGAGCCATTTAATGTTTTGGAGTCATTGGAAGTGAAGGAATTATCATTTCCGCATTTGAATAATGAAGACAATTTATTATTGTTTTCAATTAGAGAACAATATTTGTAAAAATATTTATTATTTTTATTGCAGATTTTGATGGATTAAATAAATTTTCAACATTGTTAAAATAGAATTGTATGCTACTTTTTTATATAAATTTTAGCATATCATTATTTTATTAAATACTTATATAATTGTATATAATATCTTGCTAAGAATTGATTATTTATATAACTGCATACAATATCTTTTTAAGAAATCAATAAAATTTGTTAAATTTTTGGTATTGTCAATTTAAATTAAGTAAGATGTTTTAAGAAATCAATCAAATTTGTTAAATTTTTAGTATTATCATTTTAAATTAAATAAGAAGCCGTGTACGAAGTACGGGCAAAATGCTAGTTAAAATTAAAATTTATAATAACTAGCTTATATCCCGTGCAAAGTATGGATTACTTTTAAATATTTTTGAAATTATATGATTAAATAAAATAAAGTATAATAATTTATTATGGATATAATTTAACTTGTAATATTAATTAATAAAATTATTAGTAATAATAATAGGGATTCGAACATTGGATCTTTAGAATAGAGATTTAAATATGGAATATTTCTTATTATTAGATCTAACGGCTATCATCTATTTACTAAATATCTAACGGTTACTATTTTTTTAGATGGTTGAACCAAGTCCTTATCCATAATACATTATTATACTCTATTTATTTAATCATATAATTTTAAAAGTAACCCGTGCTTTGCACGGACTATAAATTAGTATTTATAAATTAACTACCGAATCTCTCTATCATCATGAAAATTACTTTATTATACTTAAATTTAATTAGTTTAAACATAAAGTATTTTCTGCCATTGAGTTCCTATCGAAATTCAGATTGGATCAGAAATTGCGTGTTTGCTTATCATTTAGGTCGGTAAGTGTGATTTTTGCTCATTGCAGTCACCTCCGGGGTTCTTAACACCTCGATATTAGCGGGCCGACCCTTTATAAGATAAAGCTGCCACCCTATGACCCACGTCCACGTATGTTACTGGTAAGTGGTAACTTTGTGAATATCAAATTCCTAGGGGCATGTTTGTTTTAGAAAATCATAATTTGTGGAGAAATAATTTTATAATGATTAAATTATTCAGTAATTTTATAATGATTAAATTATTCAGTTTGATGTTTACTTCCGAGTATTTAATTGAGAATTGTATTAAAATTCTTTAAAATTTATCCATATTTATTTTAAATAATAATCATAGGATTAGACTATTATTTTTAAAAAATAATATCCTATGTAAAGTTTATTTTAAATGGGATTTGAATTATAGGGAGTAAATCATAAAATAATACATTAAATAATACATCTTTGAATCAAGTATTAAAAAGAATGTCCCACTCTAACAAAATAAACATGAAATAAAATAATTTAAATTATTATAATTTTTTGATTAATTTTAAATAAATTTTGACATAACAAACATGCAGGGTCGATCTTGAGCCTTCTGAGACTTAGCGGGAAATTTTTTTTGGGACCCTAAATTGGAAAAATTGTTAATCCAAATTGCAAAATAAACATTTTTAAAAAAATATTTGAAATCTAATCAAATGCAATGCTAGAAAATTCATTCTCGTGCTTTAAGCTTATAATTGATACATCTAAATTCGATATAAAAAAAAGAAGATAAAAATAACAATTAATATTTTCAAAAACTACATCAAAAATATCGTTAGATTCACTCATTTCTTATCCAATCCACCTTAACTTCTTATTTATAGTGATTGTAATTTAAAGTAAACTTTTTGAATAATATATCTAACATTGATTTGTCAAAAAAAAATAATCCAATATTGATCGAAGAAAGAAATTCAATAACAATTTTATAAGTTAATAAAACATGAAATGCCAACTAAATTGGGATCTTTTTCTAGATATATTCTAAGTTCTAACAATTACTTTTTTATAAGTTGATAAATTTTAATTAACTAAGATTTTTGTACAAAAAATTATCATTATCAATGAAAATATATCAATAAAAAAATACCAACTAAAATTTTATAATATACCCACAAATATAATCCAGTAACATAAAACATACATCTTCTTTTTTCTTTTTTTTCCAGAAACATACATCATCTTAGTCTCGCACAAACTATATATTCATATCGTAAGTCCCAAATATCATTATCCCAAGTAATAGGAGATTAGATATTGACAAAATAAGAAAAATATGTGGTTCACCAACACATAAACACCATAAAGTTCCGGTCAAATCTATTATATTCATATCGTAAGTCCCAAATATCATTATCCCAAGTAATAGGAGATTAGATATTGACAAAATAAGAAAAATATGTGGTTCATAAATTTCTATGGATATATAATAATATACTATAATATTATATACATACATACATACATACATACTATATAACATACATACATACATACATACATACATACATACAAACATACATACATACATAGATACATACATACATACACACACATACATACATACATACATACACACATACATACATACATACATACATACATACATACATACATATATTTATATTGTATAATCTATTAATATTTCATTATTTGTAATCTATTAATTGTTGTATAATTGATATGCATATTTATACATACATACATACACATGTACAAACATAAATACATACATATCTAAATTTCCGTGGATATATAATAATATACTATAATATTATATACATACATACATACATACATACTATATATTTTTGTTTATATATATTAATTTGTAGATAAATCTCAGTTGGCTTACCTCAGATAATGTATAATTATTAATTATAATGTATATTTGTAGATAATTATATATTAATGTATAATTATTAATTATACATGCATACGTACATATATACATACATAATTATTAATTATATGCATGCATACATACATACATACAATATATACATACATTTATGTTGTACAATCTATTAATATTTCATTATTTGTAATCTATTAATTGTTGTATAATTATTATGCATATTTATACATACATACACATGAACAAACATAAATACATACATATATAAATTTTTGTAGATATATAATAATATATTATAATATTATATACATAATACTATATAGCAAACATACATACATACATACATACTTACATTTATGTTGTATAATCTATTAATATTTCATTATTTATAATCTATTAATTATTGTATAATTAATATGCATATTTATACATACACACACATGTACAAACATAACTACATACATATATAAATTTTTGTGGATATGTAATAATGTACTATAATATTCACTAACATATACCATATCTTATTAATCATTTTAGATCTACTGTAATTATTTACGAATTAAATATTATAAAAAAATATCACAATACAAAAAAAAAAAGAACCTTCATGCGTATATATAAGTATATATAATACAAACTTGTATTAACATTAACTATTGTAAAACTCATCAATTACATCTTTAATACGGAAACGCACAAAACAATATAACAAACACACACACACATACACACACACATATATAATAGAACAAATGGGGGGGGGGGGTTTTCCATGAGCAAATTAATTATTCATATAAAAAGTTATATTTACCCCTACTAATTATATCTATGTTATATTTTCGGGGGCTATTTGGGTATTGGAACACTAACATATTTATTACATAATAATAACTGATATGAACTAATATGCATTTATTATTATGTAATTAATACTTGTATGTATCTCTGTATCCATCCATGTTAACTCTATATGTTTATATTTCGAAGTACAGTTTTAATCTTAACATTGACCAATTTATTACATATCGTTCAAGTTTACTTTAACAAAACAAAACATAGCGTAAAATATATAATATTTAATTTAACCAGAATTATCATTTGCATGTCACGATCGGGTATTGCATAAATTATATTTACTCACAACAATTGCTGCGAAGATATGAACAATCGAAGATATCAACAATCCAATATTGCATGATCACGAATAATTCATAAATATTTGTAATCTAGAGCATGCCCGTGCCTTGCACGGGCTACAAAGCTAGTTTGCAATAGTATCTTAACAACACGTAACAACCTCTTTGTTAACTTCCCTGTCTCCTAGTTGTTGTAATTTGTAAATAATTAATTAACATTATCACACTTTCGCACCAGTTGGAACTTAAATTATTTTTACTTTAACCTGTCAATTATTTTTCACTTTAACCTGTCAATTAGACCTCATAATTCGTTTGTTTCGTATATTTTCGTATAGTGTACTTTCATGTTTCGTGTATTTAATGTTAAATCCAAAACCGACCCGTTAAGGATTTTCGTGTACGTGTACCTTCATTTCGTGTACGTTTCGTGTCGTGTTTCGTGTAATTTTTGAATTAAAATAAAAATATTTAAATATTACTAGTTGAGTAATTTGAGTAATTTTTTACTAGTTGAGTCTTAAGTAATTCTATAACCTTTATTAATAAGCGAAACACCCTTTTAACGGTACCACTTTTTGGTTTCACTACATTTTGGTTTCACCATATTTTGGTTTCACCCCTACAATCCTATTTCTATGTTGTTTTTTTAATAAAATAGAAATCCTATTATAATTATAATTCTTTTATTACAATTTTAAATAAAAAAAAGTAGTTCCACCCCTACAATCATATTTCCGTTATAATTCTATATTATTTTTAAAGAAAATAATAATAAAAATAAGCGAAACACCCTTTTAACGGTACAACTTTTTGGTTTCACTATATTTTGGTTTCACCATATTTTGGTTTCACCCCTACAATCCTATTTCTACTATAATTCTATTTCAATGTTTTTTTTAATAAAATAGAAATCCTATTATAATTATAATTCTTTTATTACAACTTTAAATAAAAAAAGTAGTTTCACCCCTACAATCATATTTCCGTTATAATTCTATATTATTTTTAAAGAAAATAATAAAATTGAAATCCTATTATAATTACAATACAATTTTTTTATCATAAAAAAACATAATCTTTTTTATCATAAAAAAACATAATCTTTCCTACAATACAATATAATTACTACTTAGAACAATCTTTCCTGCGATTTTATGTTATTTTAAAAAAAACATAATTAAATTGAAATCTTATTATTATAATTCTTATATTGTATTAGCAATTTTTTTATTATAACTTAGAATAAAAAAAATAACGATCAATTATCTTAAATATTTTTTAACTAAAACAACTTAAACGAGTTTCCATGCATTTCTATTAAACAATCTAAGTTTATAGTTTGTTAATCGCATAAATTTTTTATGCAAACTGTTGGGATTTATGGGTGATAGCATAGAGACAACTTAACTATATTTCCATGTACTTAGTTTTTACTAAGTTGAACATACTGTCATAGCCAGAGTATGTCTTCGTATTCGAATAATTGCTGTCATGTAATAAATGTATGATTTGGGAGAAGTTCATATGTTTGTTCAAGCCTCAAGGAATGCATCCAGAAGACAGCAAGAATAAAAGTTACTGTCATGTCCCTGACAGTAATGTTACAAGAAGACAAATGTTGCAAAGTCACGACAAAACTACATTTGACAACAACATTGGTCGAAGCAAGAGACAGTAACATTCTCACACTTGACAGCAAGTCTGGAGCTCCGACAGCAACATTGGCGGGAGCTAGTACTGTCAACCTCTGAATATACCTTTGACAGCAGACTCTGAGATTAAGGTTACTGTCACCTTGAATTATTTGAATTGGGTATTTTCTCAGTCAAAGCCCGTGATAGGTTACATGTTCAAGAAACAGATTTGTTGCAACACACTATCGTTTGTAGCAGACTTGCAAGACTACGACAGAAGCTTAAGAGATTCACAAGACAAGGCTGGTCAATTCGAGGAGCATGTGATATCCACATCTACTAGAATTGTATTAGCTAGAAATAGAAAGAATCTAGGTTGCTTTACTTATAAGGTTTATCCTGTCTGTATAGTAGTAAGGGAAAGTCACATGGGTGTGCAAATTGTAATGAGCTGCCACTTGAAAACGACAGCAGCTCAACACCCCATGCGATAGGGACAACAGAGTATCTTAGTCTACTTAAATACATTTTAGATTCTTTTCTATTCATGTACGCACACGAAGCAATCTGTATCTCTTGAGATATCGAAGCTGGAGAAACTCTTTCCAGGTTGTAGCAACACTTCACACAAAATAAATAAAACATTTATTTTATGAGAAATCTTGTTTCACTTATTGCTTGCATACATCTACTAATAATCTATAATCTTTATTTTCGTTGTTGATTTAAAAATTCGATTTTATCAGTATTGCATTCAACCCTCCCTTCTGCAATACTCCGGGACCAACAACTGGTATAAGAGCGTACAGATTGATACACAAATCTGAAGATCATGACGAGTATTCAGAAGTCAAGTGGAATCAAGATTCCAGTCTTTGATAAAGAGAACTACAATTTCTGGAAAAGAAAAATCTTGTTATTTATCAAAGCTGCCCATCCACTGTATTTGGGAATTCTTGAGAATGGCTCCTTCATACCTCAGAAGGAAGTAGCTGCTGCTACTGTGAATGATGAAGTCATTCCAGCCCATTGGGTTGCAAAGAAGCCTTCAGAGTACACAGAGTCCGAAAAGGAGAAAGTAGTCTTGGATGACTATTTACAACTCATCTTGCTCGACTCACTTACATTAGACAAAGCCATGTGTGGTAATGTCATGGGATGCAGATCTGCAAAAGAAATGTGGAGCAAGATAGAGCTGCTGTGTGAAGGAAGTGAAGAAGTTCGCGAGAACCAAAGACAAATTCTTGTATCACAATATGAAGCCTTCATGGCGAAACCAGGTGAAGAACTTACACACATGTTTGAAAGGTTCAATAAGCTGATAGATGAGTTGCAAATTCATGGAAAGTTCTATGATAGAAAGGAGATTAACATCAAATTTCTACTCACTCTCCCTGAGCATCTTGAGCACAAAGTCACAGCCATAAGAGAGGGAAGAAACTTGAGTGATGTCTCTCTTGAAACTCTCTATGGTGTGCTCAAATCATACGAACTCGAGCTTTTTCAAAAGAGAGCTATTCAAACTGGAACCAAAGGAAAGTTAGCAAACATGTCAGGAGCCCTCATAGCGCATGAGCTACAAGTAGCTTGTCCAAGTGAACCATCACAAAGTTCACAACCAACACAGATGCCATCTTTGAAGATTGAAGAAGTGTTGGATAACGAGGAGAAGGTGGTTCTGCAGCTGAAAGATGTTGAAGATGAAAATTTCTACACAGTAGAAGAGATTGAAAGCATGGATAATCCAACCATGGCTTATATAGCTAAGAGATTCAAGAATATCAAGTTCAGAAGGAACAAGTCATACAAGCCACAGAGTCAATCATCTAAATTCAACAAGGGAAGTTTTTCAAAGCCTACTGGTGGAACCACAAGAGGAGGATACAAGACAGGGTTGGTGGATAGGTCGAAGTTCAGATGTTACAACTGCAATGAGCTAGGTCATTTTGCTATTGAGTGCAGAAGACCAAGCCAGAATCAAGGAAAGGGATCTGGAAATCAGTTTAAGAGGAATCAAGGGAAAGCCTATGTGGCTGAAGGAAAATGCTGGGATGATTCTGAAGATGAAGAAAAAGAGGAGTTTGTGAACTTAGCCCTCATGGCTAAATCTGATGAAGAAGCTTCAAGTTCATCAAATCAGGTACCATCTCTAGTCTTACTTGATATGTCTAAAACTGAGTATAAGCATACCATTGAGGATTTAAGTGCTGAGATGTTTAACATTCATGTTAGTTTATCGTCTGCTCATGAAGAAATTGCTAAGTTAACTAAACAGAATGAAACTCTCAAATCTGAAAATGAAATGTTGTTGCGAAGAACCAGTCCCCTAGATTCATTAGCTCAAGAGAATGCTAGATTGAAGAATGATATTATCTGTGCTAAGGAAATAGAAGATTTTCTCAGGAGTCAAATTGCAGAAAATGAGTTTAAACTCAAAGCTTTTAGAAACTCTTCTAGGTTAGTCCAGGAATATCATGATAATCACACTGAGAATCAATAGGTAGGAATAGGTTTCGAGTATGGTAGAAGGCATGGAAAGGCAATTGTTCTTGATGGTAGTGATGCTGTCAAACCTCAAATTCTCAAAAGAGTTAACAATCCGATTTTCAAAAATCTTCAAGCTGATTTTGATGAAACCTCCTTGTTCATCAAACAAGAGCTACTTGATGAAGATGAGTGCATTGACAGCACACTGAGCAAAGGAAAAGATACTGTCAAGTCCCCCATGACATAAACTCTACCAAGCAATCAGATAGAATGTTCTAAAGTAGCTGACAACAAGGATGAGACAGAAACTTCAAAAGATACTGTCAAGAGAGAACCCAAGACAACAACTTTCAAACCTGCTGTCACGACAGAGGCAAAGAAAGGTACTGTCAAGGGTGGCTCGACAGCGACTTCAGAACATACTGTCAAAGCAAATGCCTACAAGCCTAAGAATAGGAATGGTAAGTTAGGGATTGATAAGAAGAATGGATATAGTCATGTTAAGGATGCCCCTAGGAAGCTTTACAATAATTGTGGATCATCTCATAATTTAACATTTGTTTGTAAGAAACCCAAACAGGATAAGATTAATGCGTCCAATGTTAGTGGTAACTTACACAGAACCCCCATTATGCAAAGAAGTATGGATGTCTGTAATAACATTGACTGTATGCCATGCAAAATTGTTGTTATGAGTACTTGCTTCAATCTGCCTATTCTATCTACTGAAAGATGCTCCTATTTAGAAACTGCTGAGACTTCTATGCCTGCCTATGTTGGTAAAAAGGCAGCTTCCACCAAGAGAAAGACTAAGTCTAACTCTAGAACCAAGTGGACAGTAAAAGAAGTCAGACAGGAGGATTCTAGTGTCGATTTAAATGTGAAACAGAATGATATGAACAATGATGATGTAACTGCAGGACCCAACAGAGTTTGGATACCAGATGCAAATTAAAATCATCTATTTTGCAGGGTAAGAAACAGAAGCAGGTCATGTGGATCATTGATAGTGGATGCTCCAGGCATATGACTGGTGATATAGCCCTGCTATCACATTTTGTGGAAAAAGCCGGCCCAATCATAACTTTTGGAGACAACAGCAAAGGTTACACTGTGGGATATGGCTGTTTGGAAATTGGAAATGTTGTCATTGAAGATATTGCTCTTGTTGATGGATTGAAGCACAACCTACTCAGTGTCAGCCAGTTCAGTGACAGGGGATTCAAGGTTGATTTTGATATGATGGTTTGTAATATCCATCACAAGAAAGATCGAAGCCTCTCTTTGAAAGGAGTCAGGAAAGGAATCTTGTTTGTTGCAGATTTAAATTCTGTCAATAAAGACAAGGCTTACTATTTTTACAGTAAAGCATCAGTTGGTGAAAGCATGCTTTGGCACAAGAAGCTCTCACATATCAATTTCAAGAATATGAACATTCTGATGAAGAAGGATTTAGTGAGAGGACTACCTCAACAGGAATTCTGTCAAGAAGGACTATGTGAGGACTGTCAAATGGGCAAATTGAAAAGATCTGTGCACAAATCAAAGCAAGTGAATACCAACACCGAGCCACTCAAATTAATTCACATGGATTTGATTGGTCCAGTAAATGTTCAATCTTTTGCAAGGAAGAGATATGCCCTGGTAATGGTGGATGACTACTCAAGGTACACTTGGGTGAAATTTTTAGAGACAAAGGACGAAGCTGCTCAAGAAATCATTGATCACATAAGAGTTATTGAAAGACCCCCCAATGCTCAAGTTCAATATCTGAGAAGTGACAATGGTACTGAGTTCAGAAATGCCACACTAGGAAACTTCTGCAAAGAAGAGGGCATTGTCCAACAATTCTCCACTGCCAGACACCGCAACAAAATGGAGTTGTAGAAAGGAAGAACAGAACTCTCATCGAAGCTGCGAGAACTATGTTGAATGATTCTAAATTACCAACATACTTCTGGGCAGAAGCTATTAATACGGCTTGTTTACACACAGAATAGAACCTTGATCAACAAGACTCATGGAAACACTCCTTACTATTTGTTAACAGGAAAGAAACCTACTGTCAAGTATTTTCATGTATTTGGAAGTAAGTGTTTCATGATGATTGACAACCATGATAGAAAAGGAAAGTTCGATGCTAAAGCTTATGAAGGCATTTTCATGGGATATGGTTTGGAGAGGACTACCTACAGAGTCTATGTCATTGATCACAAAGTCATTGAAGAAAGTGTGAATGTCACATTTGATGAAACCAAATTCCCAAGACTGCAAGAGGATGGTCAAATGGAGCCTCTTAGATTTGAAAATCAAGGGTATTTGGAAGAAGAAGAAATTGTTACTGATGAACCTATTGGTACTCAGGATATTGAGTTTGAAAGAAATGCTGTCAACACCAATGATGCTACTCAAACTCCAGCTCAATCTCAAACTATATCAGCTAATCATCAGAATGAGAATGATTCTGGAGACGTTGAAGAACATGAAGGAGAAAACATCAATGGTGGAGAGTCAACACCTCAAAGAGGAAATGATGAAGTAGATCAAGAAAGAAGTTTGCCCAGAACCACTAAGTGGAACAGAGATCACACAAGCAATCTAATCATTGGTGATCCCACTACTGGTATAAGGACGAGAATAAATATTTTTGCTGACAGCATGTTTTCATATTTTCTATCTCAAACTGAGCCAAAGTCAATTGATGAAGCATTGTTGGATTCAGATTGGGTGATAGCTATGCAAGAAGAGCTAAATCAATTTGAGAGAAACAATGTATGGAAGCTGGTCCCTAGACCCAAAGGGAAGTCAGTAGTTGACACAAAGTGGGTCTTTAGAAACAAGTTGGATGAAAGTGGAAATGTGACAAAAAACAAGGCAAGGCTAGTAGCTAAAGGTTACTGTCAACAGGAAGGAATCGATTATGATGAAACATTTGCTCCTGTTGCCAGACTTGAAGCTATTTGGATATTTTTAGCCTATGCTGCACACTGTAACTTCAAAGTATTCCAAATGGATGTCAAAAGTGCCTTTCTTAATGGAGAATTAGAAGAGGAAGTGTATGTCGAACAGCCACCTAGATTTGAGGATGCTGAGTTGTATGACTTTGTCTACAAGCTGTTCAAAGTACTTTATGGATTGAAGCAAGCCCCTCGAGCATGGTATGAAACTCTATCTACTTTTCTCATTGAGAATCAATTTACAAGAGGTGTAGTGGATAAGACACTGCTCTACAAGCACCATGGCAAGGACATCATTCTGGTTCAGATTTATGTTGATGACATAATCTTTGGTTCTACAAATGAGAAGCTGTGTGAAAGGTTTTCATCTCTTATGAAGAGCAAGTATGAGATGAGCATGATGGGGGAACTATCATTTTTCCTAGGTCTACAAGTTCATCAAAAGGATGATGGTATCTTCATAAGCCAATCGAAATATGTCAAGAAACTTCTCAAAAAGTTCAACATGGAAGATGCATCACCTGCCAAGACACCTATCTCTACTGCAACCAAGCTGGATTTGGATCCTAAAGGAAAGAAAGTGGATTCTAGTACCTACAGAGGATGGTAGGATCGTTGCTATACTTAACTGCTAGCAGACCAGACATCATGTTTGCTACATGTCTCTGTGCAAGGTTTCAAGCTAATCCAAAAGAATCACACTTAGTAGCAATCAAGAGAATCTTTAGATATCTCAAAGGCACTCCAAACCTAGGCCTTTGGTATCCTAAAGATACTGGATTTGACTTGGTTGGTAATTCGGATTCAGACTATGCTGGATGCAAGATTGACAGGAAAAGTACAACAAGAAGCTGTCAATTTCTGGGTGGAAGATTAGTGTCATGGTTTAGCAAGAAGCAGCATTCTGTATCTACTTCAACTGCAGAAGCTGAATATATCGCAGCTGGAAGTTGCTGTGCTCAAATTTTTTGGATGAAAAATCAGCTAATGGATTATGGTTTGGAGTTATCCAATATTCTTGTTTATTGTGATAACACTAGTGCCATAGCTATCTCAGACAATCCAGTTCAACACTCCAGGACAAAGCACATTGATATCAGACATCACTTCCTAAGAGAGCATGTTGAAAGGGGAACTGTGAAGCTGATTTATGTTCCAACCAAAAAGCAACTTGCTGATATTTTTACGAAGCCACTAGATGAAGCAACCTTCAACAGGTTGGTAAGTGAATTGGGAATGCTAAATCTGGTATGTTAACTTACTAGTTTTTACATTTTCAACGTGGTTAAAATTGCAACTCGTGACCTTAACTTTCAATGTTACTGTCATGAGAAGTTACTGTCCTATGTGCTACTTGTTTACTTGACATCATGTTTGCTATGACTATGCTAAATTCAAATCACATGCCTGTTTTAATTTCTGTAATGAGTAGTCACGTGACATTAACTTATTTCATACGCGTGGTTAAGTGATAAGTATTTGTGTCATTTGAAATGACCCCGGGTGTTTGTCGTCTTTTTAACTTAAAGTTTATTTACTTTATTAAAAAGAAGAGTTTGGGAAACTGAAACGTCACCTAGGGTCCTATAAAATATGCACGAGACTAAATATCATTTCATACTCAATCACTCACGCCTTGAGAAAGAAAAGGAGGATTTCTACAATGGAGAACAAGGATGTCATTTCTCAAAAGCCAAAGGTCTGGTGTGAACCAGGTCATGAAGAGGAAATAGAGGAGCTCTTCAAGGTAATGGATGAAGCGCTGGAAGAAGATTTGGCAGAGAAAGAGAAAGCTGCCAAGGACAAGGTCGAAAAGGATCTTGAAGACTGGTTGGAAATGCTAGTCTTCGTCGAGGTTCTTCTTCAGGCAGAAGGGCTAACCGATGAAATAGCTCATGTGGAACTGTATGAGCTTGCGTCTGATGTTGAAGAGGATGTATATTATTTTTAATTATTAATATAAAGAATCTTTTCATCTTTTGCACTGTTCATGCTTTTTCTGCAAGATTCCCCTACCTTGGTTATCTGTTGGGTAATGCATGTGTCTGTTTTGATTGTTTGTGTGTATGGATATTTGTGGATGTGTGCCTAAAACCAACAAATATGTGCTTAAATCGATTAAAATGCTATTTGGTAATTTTCGCTTAAGCAATAGGCAAAGTCGATTAAAATTCATGACATAAATTATTTCTGCCTAAGTTGCTGTCAACAAGTGAAGATGCTGTCACGAAGTGCCTTGACAGCAAGTTTCTTAGATGACACAATTGAAAAAGTCTCTGTCATGAAATTTAAAGGAAATTGTATAAATTGCTTAATGGTGACAGTATGTTTTTGCAACGATATTACTATCAAGCAAAACCTGCTGTCATCCTCTCAAAATTACTAATGAATTTGTTACAGCGCACAGGTTACTATCAAGATTAGTGGACCGAATTAATTGGGATTTTACCTCCACGATTTACAGCCACTAAAAAGTAACTACCCATGACTCCACGTGACTGATTAATGGGCTAAGACATAGTTACTTTCCCTTTCTCAGTAAGACATTTGTTATTTTCATGTAAGCAACTGTTAAACACACAAACACACACAACTTTCAACAAAACCTCTCTCTCTCTCAAAAGTAAAAATCTCTCTCCAAAGCTCAAAGCAAGAAATGGCACCCAAACAATCCTTTTCTCAAACAAACTTTGCTGGTATTCTCACTGCTGAAGATGTTGGTGAAGGATATAAAGGACTCGTATCCTTTATCAACAAGTCATATCTGGGTCATGCTATAACATCTACACCATCCTTGAACCTGGAAAGGCTTGAAGAATTCTGGAAAACTGCCTATGTTCCAGGAGGTGCAGGTAAAGACACAATACAATGCAAAATCAAAGGAATCACCTGCATCCTCACAATCAAAGACATCAACGAAGCTTTGGGAACTGGACTGCAAGCTAAAGAATCATACAAGGAACTTGCAAGTGATGAAACCCTAAAGAAGTTTTTCTTGAAAATTGGGTATCCTGGTCCTGTTCTTGAAGAGGGTACATCGAAATGGTACTCGACTGGTGAAATGGACAGAAAGCATTTGAGAAAAGAATGGAGCATGATTTTTGATGTCATGGTGAAGGTTTTCTCAACCAAAACCTCTGGATGGAATGGAATTCCCTCCTATATCAAGAAGCTTACTCACTCTCTTGTCCATGGATACAAAGTGGATGTAGGAAAGTTGCTTATGAGTCAACTCAAGTTAGCTCTAAGCAGGAAGGTACATGTTTATCCTCGCTTTCTTACTATGTGTTTGAATTCATTATGTGGTATTGATGATAATGCATCACTCTCTATAGAATGCAATGTTTTGAAAAGAAATACACACACATCACTCAATTCACAAAATTCAAATGCACATATTCCACTCTGTTTCACCAAGCACATGGCTGATCAAGAGCCTCATCTTGACGTAGCACTACCCTCTGGGTATGTTGTCTTCTCCCTTGAGAATGAAGCTGAATTAGACCCAAATTGAGTTAACCCACATTCTACTGCATACATTCCTATCAGATCCTCTAGACAACCAAAGACCACAAAAACAACTTTGCAAGAATCCAAGAAAAGACCCTTGGAAACTGGTGTTGGTAGTAGTTCTGAGAATGTTGAGGGAGAAACTGCACATGATGCAGCAAATAAGGATGTTAGTGAAAGTGAACCCATAGTGGTTCCTCTTGAGCCTAAGAAGAAGAGAGCTAAGAGGGCCAAAGCCACTATCAGCCACCCCACAGTCTCACAAAAGGTTGTGGAGAGTAAAAGGGAATCAAACACATCCCTAGGTGCTTCTTCTCAACAAGAAGTATCTATTGAAGCTGGCCTGTCTCCCAAGGCATCCTGTAAAAAGTCAGCACAACCTCATGTACTCACTCATGAGGAGCCTACACTTGCAGAAATGCACACAGAGATAGGGCACAGTGAGGGTCATGAAACTTCTACTCTTGATGTTCCACAAGTTAACCCTGTGGAATAGCAAAAAATTCTCTTCTAAACCATCACCTTCTTTATTCTCTAATCCATCAATTGTTTCTTCTCAATAACCTAGAGAAGGGGACAATCCAATCCCTTCAGGTTTTGATCATCCATCTCAAGTCATGGATGAGCCCCCATCCAGTGGTCCACAAGAACCCATTTCTCAAAGTGAAATGGACACCACTCGCTCAAACACTGAGCTAGATCAAGATGGCACTCTACCAGAAAATGAAATAGCCAACATCTTGGTCGAACTCCAAAGAGCAACTGACCTTCCGGAAGTAGCTGTCACAGCCTCAGCTACTGTCAAAGACACCACAAAAGTTGTTGTCAACCCACCTGTGGACAGTAACATTTTGGGTAAAGATGCTGTCGCCTCTACACAGCTTGATCATGACACTGTCATTGTTGAAGATGCTTCAGATGATGATCAACTTACTATCTCTGCTTTGAAGGTAAAATCTAAACTTTCTACTTCTTCAACTAAAATGCATGCAAGTACTGCTCATACCCATGCATCTAGGATGAGTGAGTGAGTGAAAAGAAAAAGAGAGATAAAAGAAAATAGAGGTGAGCATAAAAATGAGAGGCATCCAAACGAGCTGGCAAAAGGTGAGGGACTTGAGCATGTCCAGAGTGCACTTGAGGGAACCCCACACACAAAGGCACTAGGCCTTGAGAGTCATTCTGTGAGGAGTGATGAGATCACTCAGAAAAACAATGAGTGTGTGAGAAACCCCACAGCCTCCTTGCCCCAGTCTCTTCCTTTATATCCAAAAAGGTTGAGAACTGGTGGTCCTTCTAAACAAGCTGAATCAAGGTTGAAATCCCTTGAGGGCAGATGTGCATCCATGGAAGCTAAACTTGATGCTCTGTCCACTATGGTAGCCACTGGTTTTGCTGATATTCAACACACTCTTCACTCGTTCTCTGCCATCCTTAGTGCTGCCAACTCAACTAAGGGGGAGAAAGTGGTAGATTAGAATGAGGGTGAGGGAGAGAAAGTGGTGAATGAGGGTGTGGGAGAGAAAGTGGTAGATCAGAATAAAGCAAACCTGGTAGAGAAGGAGAAACAAGGTGAAGCTGCAAGTGAGGGGGAGCCTACAAGTGAGGGGGAGCAAGTTTTGGAAGAAAAAGATGGAGATGAAAGTGAGGGGGATCAAGAGAAAGAAGAAAGAAACTTTGGTGAAGAACTGAAGGCAACAGGAGATGGTGAATTGGTTGAAGCAGAAATAGATGGTGAGGCAGTATTGTTATCCAAGGAAGTGTTGGAGCAATTAAAGGGGACTCAAAAGTCTAAAAGAACAGTATTGCCTCCACTGAAAATCAATGAGCCAAATCCTGAGGAAGTCGAAGCTCCATTCCAAAAGTTATAGAAGGAATGGAGAGAAAAAGAAATTCAAAATGCTCTGGGTAAAGGCAAAGGCAAAATGCCCGAGTATATGGACATATCTGCTGGCATATCTATTGGAACTACTTGGTTAGATGGAAGTGAATACGCCCTTGAAGATGCAGAATTGATGATGGTTGATCACATTGAGAGTACTTTGAACAACAAAGATGAAGATTTCAGTAAGTTGGTGGATGAATAAATTAGTGAAGTAGGGGAGCTTTTACAAAATTGGCATCAACACTGAAGAGCAAAGTAATAAGTATCTCTGTGAGAATCAACTTGGAAAGAAGATGGGCTGTTCAGGTTTATTTGAGAAACCGTTTGACCATATTCATCACAATGCAACTTTTACAAAGTTTGCATGCTAGAGTACTCCAAGTCCTTGGAACCCTGGTAGTCAGAAATTCAACAACCTTCAATGATAGTCTGATAGCACAAATTAAAAGGATGGTTGAAGACAAACTCCCTGAGGTGATTCAAAATCCTTATGGTGTGTGTTTCAGAAGGATCACAAAGACATGAGCTAGAAGGTTGGATTTCTTACCATTGGATAAAGTCTCAGGACTAAGCACTGAAACAATCATGACAGTGCTGAAGAAACTTCTCAAATCCAGTATCACAAGTGAAAAGGTTAAAGCTGTCAAAGATATTCATAGGCTGTTAGCAAAAAGAGATGAGGAAATTAGCTCAATCATAAAGAAGCTGATCTCTGATGCTAATGCCAAGATGGGGGGAAGCTGCAACTATGATGATACTTTGGATGATGATGAGGATGAAATTGGAGGAAGTGGTGAACCTGGAAGATTCAGGAGTTCTAGAAAAGAAGCATCTGAGAATGTTGCTACACAAACTCAGATGGATGCTACCCAAGAAGAGCAAGAAACTCCCAGTGCTGAAAAGAAAGATGCTGTCAATGAAAAAGGGGAGTTAGAAATTTGTGAAGCCTTGGAGGCAAGTATCTTGAGATTAGCTGTTGAATGCTTTAATGCTGAAAAAGATACTGTCAACAAGGATACTATCAAATTGGCTGAAGACACCCAAGTGAAAGATGTTGTCAAGAGCCAAACAGTCGAAGCTGTCAAAGTTGCTGTCATGAAAGATGTTGTCAAGGATCAACTTGAAGAAACTGTCAAAGTACGAAAGCTTGTCAAGAATTTTACATCTATTAGAAGGAAGACAAGAGCCCAAGCCTATCGTACAACCAAGATAAAAGGGAAGACAGTTGAAGCAGCAAAGAAAAAGAAACATGAAGCAGTTTTGACAGAGAAGCCCATTGATAAGAGAAAAGTAAATAGTTTTGAACTATTGAAAAAATCAATTGATGGGAGCATATCATCTGTCTCGGTGGAACTGGACCCAGTCAACAAAAAGGTACGAAAGTATGATCTTAAGGACTGTGGAACTACATGTATAACTGTAGAACCAGACTTCACTATGAAGATAGTCTCAAATGTGGTAGGCATGCGTGATCTCTCATGCAATAAGGTAAAGGTGAGGAGAAGAATTGATTTCTTCGTTATGGAAAGGATGATCACTCTCATGGAAACAAACCAAGATGTTTCCAGCAGTATCTTAGAGCATATCAAAGAATACTATGCTTAAAGATATGCTGAATTCTATGAGAAGTATGGTGACTGGAGAGCACATGATGATGCAGACCTTGAAGTTAGTTCTGATAGGGAACCAATGCCTAATGTGGACCTTGTAGCAGCACATCGTCCTTTTACAAAGGCTGGCATGGCTGAATATGAAGCAAAACAAGCTTATCAGGCTGCTAATGCTAAATCATCCCAATCCACCAAACCTACCAAACCTGCCACATCTGCCAAACAAAGTGCTGAAGACCTAGAAGCTCAACTGAAGGAAAGCTACAAGAAACTCAATAAACTATTCAGTGAGGAAGCAGGTTATCAGCCCTGTGTACTGGATAATCATCTGAGAATCAAGAATGACAAGCAAGAAATCTATGTTGATAGTTTTCACAAGCTGAGGACCAGTATACTGAAGGATCTCTACTGGAAAGTTGTTGGATCTATTCATAAGCTCGAAATGCTAGTTGCTTGGGAACTAGAGGTTATATTTGATCAAAAGAGAGATGAAGATCCAAAGCTAGACAGAAAAAGGAGAGAATCCTTAAATGCTTTTCCTGGAAGGAGGTTCAAATTCATCCAAGGAATTCTGAAGTTCAGAACATACACGTATGATTTTGAAACTTGATTTGATGTAAAAGATGCTGAAGTATTTACTTCTCGAGTGATACAAGGGTACATTGAAGACATTGAAGATGATGCCAGATCACCTGAAAAAAAAGCTTTAGTTGAAGACCTCAGAAAAGCAAGAAATGAAGCTCTTAGAAGAGAGGGAAAAATCTGAACAATTGGAGACTGCCAAAATCAAGCTAAGTTAAACTCTGATTTGCTCATTCAATAGGAGCAATTGATTTGCAGTAAATTCATAAGCTTCATGTTCTAGATTTTTCTTTAACATTTATCAGTTATAGTATTTCAGCTATTCTGATCTATGTTAGTTAAGTTGTCAGCACGTTTTGATTGTAAATTTGTTGTTATTGTCCATAAAAACAAATTGGGGGAGATTGTTGGGATTTATGGGTGATATCATAGAGACAACTTAACTATATTTCCCTGTACTTAGTTTTTACTAAGTTGAACATACTGTCACAGCCAGAGTATGTCTTCATATTCGAATAATTGTTGTCATGTAATAAATGTATGATTTGGGAGAAGTTCATATGTTTGTTCAAGCCTCAAGGAATGCATCCAGAAGACAGCAAGAATAAAAGTTACTGTCATGTCCCTAACAGTAATGTTACAAAAAGACAAATGTTGCAAAGTCACGACAAAGCTACATTTGACAGCAACATTGGCCGAAGCAAGAGACAGTAACATTCTCACACTTGACAGCAAGTCTGGAGCTCCGACAGCAACATTGGCGGGAGCTAGTACTGTCAACCTCTGAATATTCCTTTGACAGCAGACTCTGAGATTAAGGTTACTGTCACCTTGAATTATTTGAATTGGGTATTTTCTCAGTCAAAGCCCGTGACAGGTTACATGTTCAAGAAACAGATTTGTTGCAACACACTATCGTTTGTAGCAGACTTGCAAGACTACGACAGAAGTTTAAGAGATTCACAAGACAAGGCTGGTCAATTCGAGGAGCATGTGATATCCACATCTACTAGAATTTTATTAGCTAGAAATAGAAAGAATCTAGGTTGCTTTACTTATAAGGTTTATCCTGTCTGTATAGCAATAAGGGAAAGTCACATGGGTGTGCAAATTGTAATGAGCTGCCACTTGAAAATGACAGCAGCTCAACACCCCATGCGATAGGGACAACAGAGTATCTTAGTCTACTTAGATACATCTTAGATTCTTTTCTATTCATGTACGCACACGAAGCAATTTGTATCTCTTGAGATATCGAAGCTGGAGAAACTCTCTCCAGGTTGTAGCAACACTTCACACAAAATAAATAAAACATTTATTTTGTGAGAAATCTTGTTTCACTTATTGCTTGCATACATCTACTGATAATCTATAATTTTTATTTTCGTTGTTGATTTAAAGATTCGATTTTATCAGTATTGCATTCAACCCCCCCCTTTTGCAATACTCCGGGACCAACACAAACAACATAGTTCTTTTTATAATTTTATAATATTTAATTAAATAAAAAATTAATAATTAATTAATATAAATCCCCGAGCCCGTGCTTGGCACGGGTTATCATCTAGTATGTCATAAGGAATGAAGTGTGCTTAATTATTGTGAAACAAAAATTTGAAACTATTTTGTAATTATCTTATGTAAAATTTATATATAAAAAATCATTTTAAAATATGTATTCATATAATTTTAATAAAATTATTTAAAAATTTATTTATTTTGTGTATTTTCGTTTCGTGTCGTGTACCCAAGGATAAACACAAAACCGACACTAAATTCATTCGTGTAGTTTCGTGTTCGTGTACCGCAAAGGTCAACCCAAACCCGTAATTTTCGTGTCGTTTTCGTGTCATGTTTTCGTGTCGTGTAAGAAATTACCGGCTCTACTGTCAGTGCCCATTGCCCGCTTAGGTAAGTCCCATGAGGTCTAAGCCATGGGCACAGGTTCGGTTGATTACTTTCCCCATCCTTATCATCCTTGTTCATAATTCACACTGTTTTAATATTTACTAAGTCGGGGGTCTTCACGGAAACAGCCTCCCTACTGTAAAAAGTAGGGGTATGGTCTGCGTACATCTTAACCTCCCCAGACCCTGCTTTGAACGGGATATACTGGGTATGTTTGGTTTGGTTTGGTACTTGGTGGAAAAGTAATAATTAGTGCACATGTTAGTAGTACTAGTTACCGGAATTAGTTAAGGTATGCTATTGTTGACTTGCCCAAGCTAGTACTTGCGTCCGGACCCCAGTGGGTGACTCTCATTTCTTTCCTGTGGAGATTGGGCTTCACCAGGGGTCGGCCCTAAGTCCTCTTCTTTTCGCCCTTATTCTTGATGTCATGTCACGAGAGATTCAAGATGTCGTCCCTTGGTGCATGCTATTCGCTGATGATATTGTGTTAGTGGCGGAGTCCAGGGGAGAGGTGAATGAGAAGTTGGAGTTATGGAGATCTACTTTGGAGTCCTAAGGCTTACGTATGAGCCGATCGAAAACCGAGTATCTCTGGTATAACTTCAGTGGTGAGGCCATCGAGGAAGGGGTGGAGGTTAGGATTGAAGATCAGATCATCCCTCGTACGGATAAGTTCAAGTATTTGGGTTCGATCATCCAGAAGGAAGGCGAGATTGAAGATGATGTCACACATCGTATCAAGGCTGGGTGGCTAAGGTGGAGGGCAGCGTCAGGGGTGATGTGCGACAAGAAAGTCCCTTTAAAGTTGAAAGGGAAATTCTATAGAGCGGCAATCCGTCCTGCGATGTTGTATGGTTCTGAGTGTTGGGCGGCGAAGAAGGCCCTCGAGAGTAAGTTGGAAGCGGCTGAAATGAGGATGTTGCGGTGGTCTTGTGGGCGCACGATGATGGATAGAATCCCAAATGTGGCTTTTAGGAGCGAACTTGAAGTGGCACCTTTTTCTGCGAAAGTTAGGGAAGGGAGGTTGAGATGGTTCGGACACGTCCGTAGGAGGCTGGCTGAAGCCCCGGTGAGGAGGGTCGAGAGTCTTTCGGTTGTTGGAGTGAGGAGGAGAGGCAGACCGAGGAGGTCGTGGGAAGAGCAGCTAAGGTTGGATTTGAAGGCCTTAAATTTAAACGTGGCCATGACCGCTGATAGGTGTTCTTGGAGGCGTCAGATCAGAGTGGTGGATTCTCTATTAGGGAGCGGCTCTGTTGTTGAGAGCCTCAGGGTTGGGTTGTCTCGGCTAGCTTTAACTTAGATTTGAGTCATCGATTTTTTTTTTCAGGAAGCTCGGCTCGATGTCATCGGAGATTTGAGTGTCTCACAGAGCGGAGTAGCCAATCCCGCTGGTAGGTAAGTCCCATGTGTCCAAAGCCATGGGCTCAGGTATGACCTTTCAAAACTTAGACAACCCTTGTAAATAGCACTCACTATTAGCTTTGTGCACTTAGCCGGGGGTCTTCACGGAAACAGCCTCCCTACCGTTAAAAGTAGCGGCATGGTCTGCGTACATCTCACCCCCCAGACAATGCTCTGTACGGGATATACTGGGTATGTTTGGTTTGGTTTGGTTTGGTTTTATGCTATTGTTGACTTATCTTCGCTTAAGATCCAGTCCTTTTTTTCTCCTTTCTTTAATTTTTTTAACATCATTATATTCTTTTTTTGGAAATCATATGTTCTACGCTCCAGTATTGCACCCGTAAAATTGTTTCGTATTCTGCCTAAACACCTCGTATGTAGTAATCTTTCTTAACTGACGATTAATCCATAGTCAATGCTGATAAATCCCGATCAATCAAATCAAGAGATCTAGAAACACTTTTTTTGTCTTTTTAATAATTAAATTTTTATACCTTTGTAAATGTTAAAGTCATATTTCTACATCAACATTCTACGTTCAACTATCAACAGCGTTCAACTATCAACAATCAACAGCATATAAGTTTAGACTTTCTTGTACTAGCATAGACTTTCTTGCATGTTTAATTTTCTATATATTTGGTTCTTGAATATGTAACATAAATCACAGATTGTAATACAAGAGTTAATACCTTCTCTTACATTACATGTCTTCATCTGCTATCTATACACACATAGCAGCAATAGAGTTTATCATGGTATCAGAGATTTAAGCTCCTGACCTTTCTCTGTCATCGGCAAAGCCATCTTTTCCGGTGAACATTCGTCTTTTCCGATCGTCAAATTAACTTTCCGACAAACCTTGTCTTTGAGACATTTAACCAAACAATTGGTAGCTCCGCATCTGAAACAAGGTTACAACCACAGACTGTTGTTTCGTTATTATAACTATCAGTTCCAACAACCTTACGTTTCCGAGAATCACCAGCCTCTAACCGTTCTTATTAGTCCGAATCAACTCATCCCGCAACCGAAGCTCTTGTCACCAGCGTCGTCACCAAAGCTCTCCCCGTTTATCATCGGATTGTAACTCACTGGTAACTCACTGGGTAACCCAAATCTCACTTATCATTTCAGATCTCACATATTCACATATATATTTATTTATATATTTTGTTGTGTACGTATATGTCCTGTATGCAATATAGCTCTAGAATTTTTGGTGATTATCTACTGTCATTACAAGATTTGGACTAAATATTCACAGTCCTGTAACTTTTGTTTGGGCCAAACACCTTATCTATTTGGGCCACACTCATACACGACCAATATAACATTTTGGCTATATTACACTTCAGTACCCCAGCTTTATCCTTATTTAAACAGAGTCTTGAGCTTTTAAAACTAAACAGTCCAGCCCTTAAAGTTTCAGATTCTATCAAACTAAACCCACAATTTATATCTTTTATCCTTTAATCTTAACTTCTACCATGGAAAAGGAAAGTAGTTCGCCGATCCAAACAATTTTGAATGGCTCCAATTACTTGGCTTGGTCTCAAGCTATGCGTAGTTTTCTTAAAGGAAAAAGAATTTGGCGATACGTAAGTGGTGATATTACAATTCCAACAAAAGAAAAGGAAGAGGCTGAGTCAAAATTTAAAGATCGCATTGAAGAGTGGGATGTCAAGAATCATCAGGCTATCACATTTTTTAGAAACTCTTCAGTTTCTAAAATTAATCTTCAGTTCGGGAATTTTGAGACTGCAAAGGAAATTTGGGATTTATTGGCATCTCGGTACACTACATCTGATCTTGCACATCAATATCAGATCATGAGTTCTTTAAGCAAACAAAAACAAACACCTGATCAATCCGTAGCTGATTTTCTATCTCAAATACAAGCACTTTGGGATCAGTTGACTTTATCTGAACCAAAGTGGAAAGACAAAGAGGATGCCACTCTTTATCACACATATCGTGACCAACAACGGCTCATCCAGTTTCTAATGGCTCTCACTCATGACTATGAACCAGTTAGAGCTGCTCTTCTTCATCGTGTTCCGCTGCCCTCTTTGGAGAGTGCTTTAACTGAACTTATTTCTGAGGAAACTCGACTTGGCATCGGGAAAGTTAGCCCATCAACTGATACTGTCCTAGCGGTACCTCCAGTACCTACTTCTGACAAACTTTTTTGTAGGTTTTGTCGTCAAAGTGGACATATAACTAAGGATTGCGTAGCTCTTCGCAATCATACATGCCAACACTGCCATCAAAAGGGTCATTACTCAATCCAGTTTTGCAAGAAAAAGTTATTTTTCCGTCCGAACAAGTTCTCTCAGTCTTCCGTTGCTGCAACCTCTGAATCCACATCAGAAACTGCACCACATACAACTACAGGCGAGCTTGAAGCTTTGCTTCGACAGGTTTTGTTTAAAACCAGCTCTCCTTCCACTGCATTCTCTGTCAATTCAGGTACTTCTTGGTATTTTGATTCTGCATGTTGCAATCACATGACCAATGATCCATCGATATTTACCATAAAAACACAGAGTTTATGCCTTCCAAATATTCAAACTACTGATGGCTCTACAATGAAAGTGGGACATATTGGAACTATATCCACAGAAGATCTTTCTCTTCCCAACACATATTTTGTTCCTAATCTCTCACTTAATCTTGTTTCCATTGGCCAATTATGTGATCTCGGTCTTAACATTATGTTTACCTCTTCTGGTTGTCATGTACAGGATCCTCAGACAGGACAAACTCTTGGGACATGACGTAGATGCGGAAGGTTGTTTGAGCTCACTTCCCTTCATCTTCCTACACCAATATCTTCATCCACTAATCTAGTTGGTTCTGTTTCATCTACAACCAGCATCTGGCATTCTCGGTTAGGCCATCCTTCACCTTCTCGTTTACGTACTCTAGTTTCTAGTGGTCATCTAGGTAGCGTAAATGCAGACACTATTGATTGTGTATCATGTAAACTGGCAAAACAACATGTACTTCCATTTCCTATTCATTATGAAAAATCATCAGCTACTTTTGATCTTATACACTCTGATATTTGGGGTCCCTCTCCAACTCCAACTATGGGGGGGGGTCTAGGTACTATGTGATATTTGTTGATGATTTCTCTCGATACACTTGGATATACATTTTGAAAAATTGATCTGAATTAGGAGAAACATATAAAAACTTTGCCACTATGATTGATACTCAATTCAAAAAGAAAATCAAACTTTTTCGGGCCGACAATGCTAAAGAATACAAAGAATCAGAACTTACAAAATTTTTGGCATCTTATGGTACACTTGCACAAAGTTCTTGTCCCTACACATCACAACAAAATGGTCGTGCCGAGCGTAAACATAGACACATTCTTGATACAATTCGAGCTCTTCTCATTTCTTCTTCTTGTCCGGAATTCTTTTGGGGGGAAGCTGCATTAACTGCTGTTCATACAATAAACATGATTCCTTCTCTAGTCATAGATAATGTGTCTCCTTATGAAAAAGTGTATGCAAAACCACCTTCATATGATACCCTTAAGGTTTTCGGTTCAGCCTGTTTTGTTCTTCTTCCTCCACATGAAAGAACGAAACTAGAACCTTGTGCCCGTCTTTGTTATTTTATTGGGTATGGTAGTGGTCAAAAAGGATACCGATGTTGGGATCATATCTCTCAACGACTCGAGTCTCTCGTAATGTGACATTTTGGGAACACAAAATGTTCTCATCTATGTCAGATTTTAAAATCAACACTTCTTCTAGCATCTCTCACTTTACAGATCCTTTTGTTGATCTATATCCCAGTGATGACTATGTCGACTCGTCAACATCTTCTAACACAGTTCCTACAAATTCTCCAATTGAGCTCATACAACCATCCCCAGCTACGAATGTTCCTCCAACAGAAGTTCAGTCTGAGGATTCTAGTGATGTCTCTCCCACTCCACCATCTTCTTCAGATGAACATGCTCATCGCTCTACTCGGGTAAGAAAGCCTTCTGTTCGATTGACTGATTATCATGTTTATTCTGCTATACAATCATTACATGAGCCTCAATCATATAGAGAGGCGAGTGTTAACCCTCTTTGTCAGAAAGCAATGGAAGAGGAACTTCATGCATTAGACAAAACTCACACTTGGGATTTAGTAACTTTGCCTCCTGGTAAAACAACAGGTAGTTGTCGATGGATCTATAAAATCAAAACAAAATCTGATGGCTCTATTGAAAGATATAAAGCTCGTCTAGTTGCTAGAGGCTTTACTCAAGAGTATGGCATTGATTACGAGGAAACTTTTGCACCAGTTGCTCGTCTCACATCTGTTCGAAGTTTACTAGCTGTTGGAGCATTAAAACACTGGGATATGTGGCAAATGGATGTCAAGAACGCCTTTCTCAATGGAGATCTACATGAGGAAGTTTATCTCAAACCTCCTCCAGGTTTTTCCCACTCACCAAATCAAGTGTTCAAGCTTAATAAGGCACTTTATGGTCTTAAACAAGCACCTCGAGCTTGGTTTGAAAAATTCAGCAAAATTGTTCAGCAGTTGGGATTTTCTTCAAGTCCATATGATCATGCCCTTTTTATACGAAGATCTGAACGAGGAATTGTTTTGCTTCTTCTATATGTAGATGATATGATCATTACTGGAGATGACACAAAAGGAATTTCTGAACTCAAACAATTTATCAGTCAGCAATTTGAGATGAAGGATCTTGGTTCACTGAGCTACTTCTTGGGTCTTGAGGTTTCTTCTGTCCCTACTGGCTACACACTTTCACAAGTAAAGTATGCATCTGACCTTTTATTAAAATCTGGAATCAGTGACACCAAGATTTCATCCACACCTTTGGAATACGAGGTTAAACTTAACGTAGAAGATGGTGAACTGCTTTCCAATCCTACATTGTATCGCCAATTGGTTGGAAGTTTAATTTATCTCACTGTCACTCGTCCAGATATTGCTCATGCCGTGCACATTGTAAGTCAGTTCATGGTAGCTCCTCGCACTCCTCATTTCACAGCTGATCTTCACATACTTCGTTATGTCAAAGGCACTATATTTCATGGATTACATTATTCATTTGACTCTCCACTAGAGTTACATGCCTACTCAGATGCTGATTGGGGCGGTGATCCTACTACCAGATGTTCTACTACTGGATTTTGTTTCTTTCTTGGTGACTCTCTCATCTCCTGGCGCAGTAAGAAACAATCTCTTGCTTCTCGATCCAGTGCCGAGTCAGAATATCGGGCTCTTGCCGACACTACACATGAATTAATTTGGCTACGATGGTTACTTGAAGATATGAGTGTCACGCATTCTCCATCCACTTCTATCTATTGTGACAGTAAAAGTGCCATTGACATTGCTCATAATGATGTTTTTCATGAGCGTACTAAACACATTGAGATCGACTGTCACTTCACCCGTCAACAAGTGGCAAAGGGAACAATTCGTTTACAAGGTGTTGCTAGTGCCGATAATGCTGCAGATATATTCACAAAATCTCATACACCTGGAAGTTTTCATAAATATGTTCACAAACTCAAGTTGATTTTTCAACCATCTTAAGTTTGAGTGGGGGTGTTAAAGTCATATTTCTACATCAACATTCTACGTTCAACTATCAACAACGTTCAACTATCAACAATCAACGGCATATAAGTTTAGACTTTCTTGTACTAGCATAGACTTTCTTGTATGTTTAATTTTCTATATATTTGGTTCTTGAATATGTAACATAAATTTAATTTTCTATATATTTGGTTCTTGAATATGTAACATAAATCACAGATTGTAATACAAGAATTAATACCTTCTCTTACATTACATGTCTTCATCTACTATCTATACACACATAGTAAATATCTATTCTAACAAATTTCAAAATATCTCTAATCACACATTGTTGTTGAAATTGATGCATCATGCATACAAAGAGTGACGAATGCTGAAACATTTTGTAGGGGAGCCGGTTTTAAAGTATAATTTGAAAACATTAAAAATAATTTAGAAATTTAATTATAAAATCAATTGAAAAACAAAAAATTTCTGAATGTAACTCTTATTACTTTGTAATCAACAATAAATTTACTAAAGTAATGGCTAAATGTGATTTAAAAATATTAAAAACATGTTAAATCTATGAACGTTGAAAATCAAGAAAGGAATCACAGGAAATAATGTCTAGTGGGGGGAAACAAAGGTAAAAAACTTATGAGACCTAGGCAGGAGCCATGGTTTCCTGTATGGAAAACAAAGCTCTCCCAGCTGAACTGTATGGAACCGTCACAGCATACAAACATTTGTGTATAAAACTGTAGCCATTTGTTTCGAAAAATGAAATGTACATTTTATACATCACCGGTCAGTCGGTCACAAGTCTATGCATAATGCAATTAGCACAATCATCTGATGATGGAAGATTGAGAACAAAATAGCTGAATTCTTCTTGATAAAAATATATTTAATCCAATGTCTGCGCAGACAAGTTTAATATGATTAGCATACACTCCTTGTCACATATGGATTGATTCAAATTATGAGCTATTTAAATGTCAGATGCATTACATAGCAGCTCGATGCTTCTTTCAAACTACTTTCTTGAAGAAAGCACGGTTTACTCTTCAAGCTAAAGATTTATCTTAACGTACTGTCTTTTTGCGCTTATGGGTCCTCCACTGTTTGATTATATATCCCATGATCTCTTTCAAAGTAGCTCTTCTCCCCCTCTTTGAATTCCAGAGCTCAGGGACCGGATACCTCCCGCTTGGATTGTACTCATTCAGTTCCAACAATGCATCAGCTACAGCCTTGTATGCATTCTCTCCCCATTCGGTCTTCAAACCTTTCAGCTTTATATCATCTTCGTCTATTACTTCCTGAGGATCTAGAGATTATTATCCGATAGAAAACACAAATATACAACTAGGTAGGTAGGTTACTGCATTTAAGGGCGCACTTTGCTAAAGATCTAAACAGAGTAAATTTGAACATGTTTAAGTTTCCAAGTTCAAGTTTTTGACACACAGAAAGACTGACTATGATAGGCACTTTACAGTAACAAATGACGAATATCATTCTACTCTGGAAGCTGAAGTCCAACAGCACTTTTATGCAACAATTCACACCGTTAGTTTTCTTCTTCCTAGATAAGTTCCATACTGTGAATTCTATACGTAAGGTAAAGATAGATCATATCGCACAAGTACTTTCTTCTTTCATCATGACGCATGATATATGTATATAAATTAAGTAACTTAAGAAATGTATTAAAATATTATATCAAGTGTTGACATGGTTGAATTAAGGAACCGGCATTGTAAATCTATGAAGGCTACATGAATATCTTAACTATATGAAATCAAGGAGCTTATGTTTCCCAAGTTCATTTGACCCTATATGATGCTCTAAAGCTAATGAAGAAAGCTAACGCAAGGAGTGTAAATAGACGGACAAGAGAAACAACATTCCTTTTGTTACTAGATAACTCAAGTGTAAGATGTTAACAAGAAAAACGCAAAAACTTACACCTGGAATAAGTCAATAAAATCTAACTAGTTAAAAAATAGCATAACAAGGATGACACAAACAATATAATGATGTTTTTGGCTTTACAAAGAAATGTACCTGCAGTTTCCCATCAATGGTTAATCTTTTGAAAGGATGCCATCGTGCATTACGAACACGACGTTCCCAAAGTGAACATAGTGTTGCAGATTGCTCTTCCCAATCTTCAGTTGTGCACTTCTGCTGGCATATATCTTGGAAAACTTTTCGATTAACCTCCCCCATTCTTTTTATACAAAATATGGAACGCGGATTCAGCATACCTTCCAAACCCTTGTAAAGATTACCAGAATATCAACAAGAAGAACATGGTAACAATGACATGTTAAAAAGGTGGAATTTAGCTAATAAATAATGTTGTAAGTGAGAAGTGTAAATACTAGTCATGACAGAAGTATTAAGAGAAACATACCTCTATCACTTCTTTGCGAGCATCTTGCAGCTCACGGTTACTCATGGACTCCTTGATCATCAAAGTTTTACTAAGGCTTTCAAAGTGTTCCAGTTCTTTTCTTAGTTTCTCCTCTGTATCTTTACCAGGCACATCATTATCATCACTTTCATTACAGTTAGGATCTTCTATCTGCAGTTCAGTCAAATTGTTTGAATCCCCTTGATTTGAATAAGTTCTAATGAAGAACATATATATAGCAAATATGCAGAGTTTAGAACAAAAAGATATGCATTGAACAAATGATTAAATTATAACAATAAACATAGAAATAACGTAAGAGTAGATTTATAACGACAATATACATGCAGAGACTCATTACCAAACATCTTCTGTACAAGACCTAATATTATATTTATCTTCCCTGTCTAGAAATTTAAACAAAAACAACCAGAAACCCATACTTTGCCACGTGTCGAGTAAATTTATGGGATTCTATTTTTACAGAAAAATGCAAGAGCCCATGGGATCACTGTGGAAGGCAATCACCAAAAATTTTGACCATAGAGAAGAAACACTGTGGAAGGCAATTACCAAAGTTGATAATTTTGACCATAGAGAAGAAACTATGAGCAATTAGCCAATTAAACAAGTAATCAGTTACTTGTTTCTGGATATCCGAAAAGAAATCAATGACTCTAATAACCGCATATTTCTTATACTATACCATGCACAAGTACAAGGAAAAAATTAATTTGAAGCTCGAGGTTTCTGATTTCCACAAAGATCGTTTTGCAGATGCATATGATAGCTTCAAAAGCTTTTTTGATTGGTATGATAAAAAACACTTTATGCTCTGTTCCCCAAGGCTAAAATCCAAAACAGATTGTGTTTAGTGGATCAATAAAAGCTATAATTTTCTTGAAGTGAAGATTTTTTAGTTCCCCTGTATGAGGATGAATTTATATTCCCTTTGCTAGAAATTTTTTAAAACAACATTAACATAAACAAGCTTCTTATCAAGTAGACAATTTATTTAAATTCTTTTGAGAAGGGATCTCTGCAACATTACTATAGAACGACGAGTTCAGTTCTAAGAAATTTCTTGACAAGACAGTATATTCGTCACTACCTTCAACCGTACAGTTAATCTTGTAAACATACAAGGAAATTGGTACCTTGTAGAAGTTCAAAGTTCCTACATTTTAAAATAATAGTAACAAAAGTCTAACAGTTATTATAGTTAAGGATTATATAATGTGAATACCTTTATCATCTGCAAAGACTGCGGGACTATGGCATTATGAGCAACCATCGGGGCCTGCATCAATCCAAAACACCTAGTCATGATTATCAGCTCCAACTATATTGGTTCACTAAATCACAACCCTTAGGAAACCACTAGAACAGATGAATATTTGCAGAATTGCAGTTGATACAGACATGTAATGACATTATGGCAGTATGCAACTTGATGCTAGTGATGTAATCACCACTTGGGTTCAGATAGTCTTAGCTATTAACACTGGTGAGTCATTTTTTCTTATAAACCAATTCATGTAGCAGTTTGCGTTACATGGAAAGATCAAATTGCAGAGGACTAAGACGTAATAGTCAGATACATAAATGATTCTTCCTCAGTTTCAAAATAGATGACCAATGTTGCCTTTCATAAAACTTAATTTAAAAATTCAAGTTTGACGATTGAAATAGTACATTCAAAGTATACAAGTCTTTTTGAAAATTAAAACTAACTATAAGTAGTACAAATGTAAAATGTAGAAACTTATGACAAACTTAAAATAAACTTAAAGGAATCTATATCAATTTTGTTTGAATATTGCCTCAGTAATTGCAAAGCTGATCTTATGGCATAAATCATTCCTAGAATAAATTTCAGCACTGATTTTATGCTGAATATTATCTTTCTCATTTAAGTTTGTATTTCAGTTTTTGATTTGTAGCCTATATAAAGGCCTGATTCTGAAAGAATAATATATCAATCTTCAGCTTATTATTTCCTAATCTTCTATTTTCTTATAATGTTGCTGTTCTTATAATTTAAAAAACCAACAAATTTCAGAAATAATCGACTTTCGAAGCCGAAAGGTGAGCAGTCATCAAGTTTAGAATTTCAGGAGCATCACATATAAATCGACAAATAGGTCACTTTGGATATTTGAAGATATCATACCTTCTCTTTCTTTCTCAGTATAGTTTTCTCCTCCAGCACATATCTGTCTTCCTGCTCTTGCAACATCTTGATTCGCTTATTTATTTGACATTCCCTCTCAAAAATCACTTTTTCTTTATTAAAAATCAGATCCTTTTGTATCATCAGGTCATATCCTTGCTCTTTCAACTCTGTATCTAGTCTCACACATAATTTCTTTTGAATTTCGAGATCATACTCCAATTTTTCGTTCTTTGCCAATATTTTTCTTCGCTCTAGGTGAGATTTGTATTCTGTTTCCTCAAGAACCTTTACTTGCATTTCAATCTCTTTCTTCAATTTTTCCATTTTATCCTTCAGCCTTTCATTTTCTTGTTTAGTGGATGGGCACAAGATACAAAATAAAACATGAAAATGGGAACATGACACAAATCATGAAAATTGTCAAAAGAACAAAAATAAAAGACAGTAATCTTATCAAAGCATATTATCTCTCTGGAGTAACATACCTTCCTTGCATGCTTGAAACTGCCTATCTTTCTCATCCTGCTCACGCTCCATTTCAAACAATTTCCCATTTTTATAATCAATCTCCCTTGCCAACTGTACAACAAGGGCCCGCACTCGATGACACTCCTCATTATGTGCACAAATTGCCATCTGAAAATATAATTCAAAACCCTTCATATAACTGAAAATATAATGTGTGACCTTATCGTAATTTAAGAGTTTGCCATAGCCACAATTATTACAGAAGACGACATACACCTAGTGTGAAGAACTGATATGCCAACAATTTAGACTATCATAACAGGCAATGTACATATTATCTCGGGCTACATATATCATCTCACAATTGTAAGAGACAATAATAGAAATTATACAACAGAAGTGTGTAAATACGCTACCATGACGACAATTTGTATCTGCATTAGCGGAACACAGCTGAAATGAAACTACTCAATCAATACGAGGCTTATATCAATAAATCAAGAAATCATTCTTCATTCCCAAGAATTTCAAAATCTATTCACAATATAAACAACACTACAAAAACCAGAAACAACATTCCAGATTAAGACACACACAAACTTAAACTTAAATAAACGCATCGTATCACATTCATTTTTAACGATCTTCGGAAAACTCACCCAAGAAATTCCAATGCTTTAGGCTATACTGCTATAGTGTATAAAGCAGAGCAAAACAGAGCAGATACAGAGTAATTTACCAATGCAAAATTAAAAAAAAAAAAAAAACAATGTACTTTGCGGTTTGCACTAAATTTAGATTTTAATCTATGGGTTTGGGCTCATGCAATCTATACATAAATCTTTAACAAATGGAGGGCTTTGATTAATGCTAACAAATTATATGTGTTAATACAAGTACAAAAATATGTGAAATGAACATATGGGTTTTTACTTTTTTGTACCTTTGATTCTTCATTGCTTCCTCGTGGAGTTTGGTTTACTCGGGTCGATAATTGGGTCAAAATGAACCCGAACTTGCTTCATCACTGTTAGTCTGTAATCTTCATTGAATCATATGACTTGTCAGTTGTCTACAAATAGAAGAAAGGCATTTCATATCAACTTCCCTTTTCTTTTTCCCTCCTAAAAATATATATCTAATTTTACCAATATTTCAGAAAAATGTTATCAGTTTTTTTTTTCAATTTCAGTGTTATGAGTATAGGTAATATCAAATATTATTAATTTACTTATGTATATGTATTTGCTAAATTATAGATAAATTGATAATTTTATTTTTTGTATTGCACAATTTAAATTAGAACTCGAATTCAAAAATTTCAGAAATGAGCGAGAACAATATTGCTAAACTAAGTGGCAACTGATACTTGTTTGTTTTTGACAAACAAAACCAAAAATAAAAACGAATATCAGGACAAACAATTTATTGAGCTGTTGTACTTGTATATAATAAAACAAATAATTTTTTTTGATTTTGTATACAAATCTTACAATAGAAAATTTTCATTATGAATTGCTACCACCGCATTCAAATTCTCTCAATTTGAGATGTCAACTTTTTTCCCTCAAACAGCAAATAAATATCTTAAACTTTGACCATATGCTAAAGTTTCCTGTTTCCAATATATGTATAGTTTTCAAGGGGAAAAAAAGAACATGCTATACATGATTCATGTAAACTTACAGGAGCACAGCGTGCAACAAGATGACATTTCTGTAAAACCTTTTAAGAGCACCACTGCATAGCAGTGGCGGATCCAGGAAAAAAGTTCAGTGGGTTCTTGACAAAGCATGTAAAAAAATGTAGGCCCAAATTTGCAGAAATTACCAGTGAACAAACGCATTTTAGTGTTAAAATGTATACATTTATATTATATATTGAAAATTCAGTGGATTAAAATGTAGTCAGGAAGGTTCGAACTCAGGTCTCTTGTTAAAATAGTACAAAAATTACCACTAAACCAATGCATTTTAGTGCTAAATATGTATACAGTATAGTATATATTGAAAGTTCAGTGGTGTCCTGGGACCCCACTAAACTTGCTGTAGATCCGCCCCTGCTGCATAGTCAATTAACATAATCATAAGGACTACTGATGAAAGTCTATATGTTTTTTGGTGATTTCTAAATGCGAAGTTCAATACAATTATACAAACGACCTCGGAAACAAACAGTTAAACGTCTAAACATATTGTTAAAATATAAGACCCTAGCTATGCTAAGGAATGAATACCAGAAATTGTTCTGTATTAATATTCTGTGTTATTTATTACAAGAGATGAAGGAGTCTATTTATAGACTATAATCTGCCTAACTCTTAACAATATACGTAAGCTATTACATCACTATTAGCACTGTAGATCGTAGACTTACTGTAGCTGACATTTAGCACACAATATTTGACACGTCCCCTCACTCGAAATCCCATCTTCGGATGAAAGACCTATCTTGGGATTGAAGAGTGGAACACTAGGAGCCCTTAAGCATAACCTTAGCGTCCAACCAGATCCATCTTGGGATTGAAGACCCATCTTAGGATTGACCCATCTTGAGATTTACTCATCTTGGGATTGATTATCTGAGAATTTTGGGTATACCGGGACTCGACTTCGCGACCACGCAGTACATTTTAGGCCATGTTCAAAAACATAAAAAAGTGCTGCTTTTCAGCACAACGGTGGATGACCACCAATCAGTTCTTGAACTGATTTTTAAGAAACCGAGACTCGACTTTGTGATCACTCGGTATTAACAAGATATAGCAGTGAACTGTGTGTATGTCTGTATACATACTACTACTTCTGCTGCTTTGTCGTCAGGGCAGTGAACTGTGTGTGTACATCTGTATATACACTACTTCTGCTGCTTGCTTTTTCATCTATGGCAGTGAACTGTGTTGTCTGAATATACAACTACTTCTTCTGCTCCTTTGGAATAACGCCCCCTGAACTATTTAATTTGTAGCATCGTAAAAAATTGGAGAGATACCGTAATATCAACAACCACTTGAATACTACACAATTAAATCTATAACCGGGCAAACTCTAAAAATCAAAGTGATACATTTTTAAAAGATCCCGATTTTTTTAATATCAACACTACTTTCCCTTAAGAAAATAAATGTAAATAATTTTTTTTTATCGGATCTAAAATCATAAAATCACTGATTTTTTTTAAATCCTTTTTTTTCTTTTCTTTGCTTTCTTTCTTTCTTTGTTTTTTTTTTAACTACCAGCCTCGTTTTTTTTTCTCTCTTTAGCATCTTTCCTTTTTTTAGGATGCTTTGCTTTGTTGCTTTTTTCTTTAGCATCTTGCTTTTGCTTTGTTTTTTGTTTGCCCTATTTCTTAAGGGGGGGGGATAACGGAGTTTTTGTCGTAGTCGACCTTTCGGATTCAGTAAGATGGCCATTTTGTACCAGGTCGATGCGCTGGCCGAATTCTGCTTTTAAAATGTAGTGGTATAATGATGTCTTTCTAAAAAAGATGCTGCAATCTTCAATCATCGTTCATCGAGCGCTTTCTCTCATCTGCCTTCTATGTATGCCTTTGTGGTCGTTAACGGGAGCAAATGAAGAGGAGCACAGCACCCCCCGCACGAACAAACATAACTTCCCCGTAGGTCGTTATACCAATCAATCGACTGGGCCGGAATTTACAGAAACCTACGTTTGTCAATTGATCGTTAGCAATCGAAAGTGGAACTCAGTCCTGGGGAATTCTAAAGATAGATGTGCCAGATCGAAACCTTCTTCATTATTGGAACAAGATCGCTTCACAAAGCTAGGAATTTCATCAAGAGCTAGAAGGTCCGTACCCATTAATTTGTGTTTGGAGACATCTTCTTCTCAAGACTTATTTTCCCTCCTCTCAGAGGTGGAATTCATCCTCAACTGGATCAGACCAATATGCTAAGCACAGCCAACTCTTGTTCTCTAAGAAAAAAAGGTGCTCAGACAAGGCACTCGCCGAGTGCTGATGCTCTCATGCTTTCAGGCGGGGACTTCGACCGCCTTGTATCAGGTGAAGAGAAGGGGGTGGTAGGCTTAGTAGGGCTCGAACCTACAATATAACCGTTATGAGCGGTACGTTTCAACCAATTAAACTATAAGCCCCTACGGATCTCTACATGCAATTTGCTCGCTTCGGGAAGAGCGGACGGAAAGAGGAGGCCTTTGCTCTATCTGCTTCTTCCTCTTCCCAGGAATGAACAATTGGATAAAAAAATTCCTTTTTTTTATTATTGTTTATAGAATATTATTATTCTATATATATTATTATTAATAAAATTCTAAAAATAGAATTAAGTTCTATTAGCCCTTTCGCGACTCAAACTGCCGGTACGCTTTCCGGCTCGCAATGGCTCAAACGGGCGGGGGCTCTCTATTTGCTTGCAATGCCGGTTCTTCGCCTTTAGTTAGAAGTAGAAGTAGAGGGCGCCATTTGCCCCACACTTCATAAAAAGTAGAAGTGAGAAAGAAAAACTTGGTTACGGGAACGGCCGACTACTTTAGTATAGCTACACCTATATTTAGTATAGCTACACCTATAAAAGGTTTTTCCTACCCCTTCTCCTTTCTGTCAATGTTGCCAATTCCCAGAATACTAATGTACCCTCGTGTATACAGCTGTCCAACTACTTTCTTCCTCCGACTTATTTAGTAACTTCCGGCTTCCCCACTTCCGCATCTGTCGTATTCGGGAGAGCTTGCTTCGTAGCGGAGCATTTAGCAATGCCAGCAGCCTGGTGAGGGCTGGCTGTCTGGGGACAGGTTAAGGCAGGGCCTGCTGGGCTTGCTTCTCATGAGACTGGGTGAAGGAAAGGACGACTATTGATGCCTTGAACTCGACTCCTCTAGAGAGTCCTCCTTCCAAGGGGCTATGCTCTGTCCTAACCATTCTTTGCAAAAAGCCCTAAAAGCAGTAAGTAATAGAAGATTTATTCAAATGCCGGAATAAGAGTCAAATACCTTTGACTCCAACCATGCCCCTATTAGTAAAGCTTGAAAGCCATCATTTATTTTGACTAGATAAGTAAGTCTATCGTATTTACTCCTCCCTAGAGAATATAGAAGACTGGACCAGAGACTACCTCGGATTATTAGTGGAAAGGAGCGATCGAGAATCAAGCTTATTAGTGGAAAGGAGGGTAGATTCAGTATTCTCTCTCTACCGCCGCTATCCCACGTTCCTGCCTCGAGGGATAGAAGCCTTCTGACTCAACTTATAATAATTAGTAGAGATTGGAGAGGAGATAGATGCCCGAACAATCATCTGTATCAGTAAAGATAAGGAAAGGCATTTTTGCTTTATTTCCTTTTACAACATAGGAGAGATCCAAACTTTCTTGGAAGAAATTCCAGCGAACAAGTATAAAGCGGTTCTTTTTTAATATAA